>JANJEY010000235.1:50672212-50683140 GCA_024703695.1 Erythroxylum cataractarum
CCGGTAGAGGGCATTAGCGATTTGCAGTGTCTTGGAATCCGAAAAGAAGCAATCCACCCACGAAAATAAGGTATTTTCGTTAATCCTTCGTGTTTTCGATTATACTCATGTTGTTGTATGGTCTTTTTCTGCAGTGTATTGTGAATACTCGGACCGTACGCAATCCTATATGTAAACGATTTGGTAATGAAATGATTTTATGGCTTCAAGTGTTTTGTATCTGAAATGGGCCCAAATTTAAGGTTGAATACTAATGTTTTTAAAGATTGTAGCTTGGAAATGGAAATTTTTTTAAATGACATGGGCCCAATTTGATTTGTAATTTTCACTTGCATGTACCTTGTTTTAAAGAAACAAAAGTTTTGTAATAAATTTTGACTGAATGATCGTTCTAGCATGCCACCCTTGAGGGGTACGTACTTGGAAATCAACTTGGATGTTGAGTATGTGTCTTGCAAGAGTGGGGTGCTACATAGCTTACTTCTACTATTTATGAATAGATGTGGCTCTATGTCTCCTGTTTATTTAGAGACAAGAACCAACTCATTTGGAGATCCTATAACAAAGTTATGGCCGAAAGAATTGAACAGGGTTTTGACCTCAATCATATCGCACCTTCCTTGGGACAATTAACATAACTGTCATTAGGGATATCAGATTTAGATCATCTTAGGACAATTTTAAAGAGGACTTAGAGATATACAACTTTGAAGAAGACTTGAGGTCAGAATTTAGCACCTGGAGGGTCAAAATAGACCAAAAGATAGGTACAAATGAGACCAAATGAAAAAGCAGACTAATGGAAAAAGACAGATGAATAAAAAAAAATTACAATAACTTTCCCTACAGATATTGGAATTGTGTTTTCTTTATATGGTTCGAAAGAAGACTTCAAGATCTACAACTTTTGTGAAGATCTCAAAGACATATTCAATCTTATATAGGGTCAAAAATGGAGTAGAAAATGGGTACAAACGAGACCGAATGAAAAACCAAACTAATGGAAAAAAACAAACTAATCGGGAAAATTATCATAACTTTCCCTACAGATATTGGAATTATGTGTTCTTTATATGGTTAGAAAAAGAACTTCAAGATCTACAACTTTTATTAAGACCTTAAAGATAGATTCTATCGTCTAAAGGTTTAAAAATGGAGTAGAAAATAGAAGATAGCAAAAGACAGATGACATGTCATCACAGACGACAGTTCATCACAGAAGACACGTTGTCATAGAAGAAACAAAACACAAACGACACATCATCACAGACGACATGTCATCATAAAGGACACGTTATCATAAAAGACATGTCACCATAAAAGACACGTCATCACAGACGACACGTCATCATAGAAGACACGTCATCACAGAAGAAACAAAACATAGATAACACGTCATCACAGAAGACATGCCATCATAGAAGAAACAAAACACAAGCGACACATCATCACAGATGACACGTCATCATAGAAGAACCAAAAAATAAAAGAAACAAAATGCAGAAGATAACTCTTCCTTATAAGGACCATAACTTTCAACTCAGATGTCCAAAAATTTCATATTATATACCGTTGGAAAGATAAAAGAAAAAGCTACAACTTTCTAGAAGACACATTTGCCTAAATCAGCCTATATTAATCCAGATTTTCTCCTGAATTCAGAACATGAATTTTCCCTTATCAAAACTAAAAAAAAAGGCAACACACAAACTTGAGAGAGTCATGGGCAAAGATGCAAACATATCTCATTTGTAGTAAAAGATAAACGTTTTACAAAGCTTTAGTGGACATTTCAAGCCACAAATACATTAATACATCAAAATCCCAAAATAGAAAAGATACATGGACCATGATTTGCTCAAAATGCAACTAAAGCCTCGCTTTACAAAACTTACTTTAAATTTAAAATAATCAAAACTAGGAGTGTTGCCTTGCCCCTTGACCTACTCGATATCCTGGTCATCAGTTGAATGTGTCGGAGGAGATTGAGTGTGAGCTTAAAGCTCGTGGGTAACAATTTTATAGTTTGCAATAAGCAAAACTATTTATTAGTCATTTTCCATGCAGAAATTCATGTGTATGCAAATCATGAATGCATCACTCATATCAACTTTTCATGAACACATAAACAGATCAAATGGTTTGGGTAAGTTTAAAACATGACGCACTACATATTTCCAATGTAACGGTTATGTGTAGTCGTGAATTCTTGAGAAAATCCTTGAGAAAATTCCATGTCACTAGATGGCAGGCAGGAGAAGCCTATACTAACGTGCACGTGATGGTTCTTAAGGGACTACCACAAACCTACATAACATATAGATTTCAAAATCTTGTAAGCTTGATGCCCAAAATGACACATTCTCTTAAAAACTTGCATTTCACATGCTTGTTATACATTAAAAACCATTTCCAAAAGTATGGTTTGATAATCATGCATCATTTCAAAAAATCATTTTAAAAATAACTTTTCATAAATCATCACACAAACCATGTATAAACATGTGACACAATCTTGCAGGATTTAAAAACATTAAATGCACACGAATAAGGTAGTTGCAAAATTATTTACTGTCATTTCTTTACAAAAAAAATTTATTGGCTTATTTCTTAACTATAAAAGTAAAGCCCACCTTGAAGTCCTTGATTATGGCTTGTTCAAATATGTCTCTCCTCTTGCTCCTCTTGTCCTTCTTGCTTCCCTTTTTAATATAAATACAATTTCCAAGTTAATAGGATTTTCCAAATGAGAACCCAAAAAAACTAATGTATAAATTGATCCTAAAACATTTAAACCCATGCATTTACTAAGCTCTTGAAACCAAAACCCTTCCAAAAATCCAAAGCTTTAAAATGCTCTTAGCTCAAATCTTCACCAAATGAAGAAATGCTTGGTTCAAAAGAAAGCTCTTATCTTCCTCTACCTTTTCCCCTTCTTGTACAACACCTAATCTCTCTAGAAGGCTTAGAAAAGATGAAACCCTAGCTTAACTCTCTTCTTTCCTTTCAACCACTGAAACCTCTCTTCTTCCTCTCTTTGGTTTTGTTATTTCACTTCTTCTTTTCCCATTTTCGTTTTTCCCCTTTTTAGGAAGAAGACAACACTTCTTTCTCCCCATTTTACCCTTAATGATTGAGAAAAGTCCACCTTGCCCTTCCTTTAATGCCTTATGGTTTTTAAACTTAAGTGACTTGCCAAAATTGGCCTTACACTCTCCAACTACTTTAATAGTTCGATGCCCTTAACCTATGCCATATTATCTTACCCACATTAACATGCTAATTAATTACAACATAAATTAATCTAGAAAAACCCCAAAATTAATCTAATCATGCTTATTTTAAAAAAAATTCAGGTGTCAATAGCTCTACCTATGTTTATGTAAGGTATTCCAAGAATTGGTGGGTAGTTCTTATCCTCTTCAAAATCTAAAACTACGAAGTCCACTAAGATAATGAACTTGTCCACTTGCATTAAGACATCTTCCATCACCCTAAACAGTCTCTTAATTGATTGATCAACCAACTAAATTAGCATCAAAGTTGGCTTTACCTTTTTTAGCCTTGATTTCCTAAATATCGACAAAGGCACAAGATTTATGCTTACGTTAAATCACATAAGCACTTTGTGAATTCAAATTCATCAACTACATAGGGTATTGTAAAGCTCGCAACATCCTCTAGCTTGGAAGGCATATGACTGGTGATTATAAAACTACAACTACTAGTTAACCCTACCATTTGGTTCTCTTCCCAAGTTCGCTTCTTTGATAATATATCCTTTAAGAATTGAGCATACTTAGGAATATGTTTTAATGCCTCCATAAAAAATAGATTAAATTGAAAATTTTTTAAATTCTCTATGAACTCTGTAATATGCATCTAGTTTTTTCTTTTATAATCGTTAAGGATATGAGACATTGGGTGGATATGACAGAGGGGTAATACAAGGAGGGTACTCATTTATGTATACATCCTTATTGTTTTCTTGGTCTTTTTCTACTGGGTGGGCTACAACTTGTATCTGTGTAGTTGCTCAAGTTCCTTCCCACTTGTAAGTGTGATTTCTATGAGTTACTCTCTTGGGTTTGCTTCATTATGCTCGAGAGGCTCTCCAAACTTCTTGTTGACAATGAGTATGCCTGTTGACTCATTTGAATCTTTAAGTTATGAATGGATAAGGCATGGTTTTTGGTTACTTTCTAGAATTTCCCTTTTAGCCTTCTCTAGGCCTCATTTATGCTTATGATCTTCCCTTCTAACCTCTTATAAGCTTCATCCATGCTCATGAGCTTATCTATGTTCTTGTCAAATTTAGAGTCATTAACATTCGAATTATTTTGTTGAAATCTAGGTGGTCCTTATTTCTGCAGTTGATTACCGACATTATTCGACCAAGAAAATTTTAGGTAATTCTTCCACCCAAGATTATATGTGTTGGAATAAGGATTGCTTCCCCCTCTTTGACCAAATTGTGCTTCCATATAATTGAGTTGCTTTGTTTCATTGGTTTGCATTAAAAAGTAATCAATGGTATCATGGTTAACCTATCCACATAATTCACATCTATGTCGAATTGCTTTAACTAAAGCTAATGAAGAGGATTTCATGCCATTTAGTTGTTGAGTTAAATTATCAATCTTCACCTACATTTTTGTAATCAAATGAACAGAAGTGGCTCCCTTTAGATCATGAAAGATCGTTTGTTGTCTACTTTTATCTAATTTCCAAAGACAACTATTGCTCACCATCTCTTCTAACAATTCCTCTACTTCCTCAACTATATTTCTCATTAGAGATGCTCCAGATGCTTCATCAATGGTGCCCTTTGAGGTTGGATTAACTCCCTTGTAAAAGGTTTGCAATAGGAATTCTTTGGGTAAGTTATGGTTAGGACATCTCTTTTGCAAATCCTTATAACGTTTCCACATTTCATAAAGTGATTCTTATCAATTTGTTGGTAATTTGTAATCTCTTTATTAACCTTGTTGTCTTTGTCAAGAGGGAAATACATGTCTAAAAATGCATACACTAGCTACTCCCAAGTTGTGATTTTTGTAGGTTAGAGAAAGTTAGATTCAATTAATTTTACATATTTCCTCATGGGATTGATACCTTTCTATAGTACAAGTTTATAATCTATATACTTGTGGATATTTTAATTTTTATTAGATATAAAACTTGCTCAACATTAAGTCTTCTACATGCCTAATAATACCTAGAAACTCAAATAAGAAAGCATAGAAACTCCAGTGTTCCTAGAAAATTCACATAAGGTAGCCAAGGTGTGTTATTCAAGACATTTATGACCCATTTGACTTTAAAAGAGGTCTATTAAGTACTTCAAGTATGTGAATGACATTGTTGGTAGCCTTTTCCATCTTCCATTTGTTTTTGGCCTAAAATATTTTTTTTTTCAAAATTTATTGAATAAGCCCATGTAGTACTTCCTTAATCTTTTTCTATCTTAATCTTGAAACTAAACCATCGGGAATGTGCAAAAGGTCTTTGGAAGCTTTTTATTCATAATCTCTTTGGTTTTAATTAGTCTTTAATTGTGTCATTAGACCTCTAATTCCTTTCAAAGGATTTTGCAAAAGCTTAGGGTACATGAATTGGATCTCCTTCATTCTCTCGCTTCTTAGAAGGATTCAACATTAAATCACTTACATCATATAAAGATAAATCAATAACATTAAAAGTAACACTCATATTAACTCAAGCTTATAGTCATATTAATATTCTTCAGCATTTGGAAAATGGTCCATCTCCTTCTAGATATAACTTATATATTCTTTGAGTAGGAACCTATACCTTTTGTAAATGAACCCAAACCTAATCCTTTGATTCAGTTGCAACCTTAACTTACCCCTTGTTAACTTACCTTGCATATTACTCATTCTACGTCTCGATATTGGCATTAGTACATGTAAATCCCTAACAAGATTTGTTTTTTGTTTATCATCCAAATTAGTATGTTCATTAATAAGTAAAGGTAAGATATGGATTAAAGCTACACACAATTTCAAAAAGATGAATAAGTAGTAGTTGAATGAGCTGAACGATTGTATAAAAACTTAATATGTGGTAAACACTTCTCCTAATGTGTTAGATTCTTTTGAATAATGGTACATAATAAAGTAATAAGAACATTATTAACTACTTCAAGTTGTCCATTTGTTTTAGGATGTGCAACAGTAGAAAACAAAAGTTTAACTTTAATTTTATTCCATCAAGTATGCCAAAAGTGACATAAGAACTTAACATCTCAATCACTTACTACTGTTTTAGTCAAACCATGTAAACAACTATCTCTTTAAAGAGCAAGTCAGTAATATGTGTTGCATCATTAGTTTTAGCGCAACCAATATAATTTGATATTTCACTAAAACTAATAATGACAACAAATATGTTCTCCTTACCTTTTTGAGTCTTGGACAAACCTAACTTGAAATCCATAGATATATCAATTTAAGGTTGATTAGATATGGGTAAAGATGTATAAAAACTATGCGACATAACATTAGATTTAGCTTGTTTACACATTATGCACTTATCCAACCTGTGAATATCAAAAACCTATTCCTTGCCTAATCCCTTTTTAATACTGTGGGTATGAAAAATACCTTATTAAGTTGTTAATTCAATCTTGATTAATATAGAACAATTCATGGATCCTGAATTCATGATTTTTATTTTATCTTATTTATATCCATGATTGGCTTAGTGCTATTTTTTTGTTTTGCAAAAATATGATGATCTATTCAAAGAAAATGTTTTAAGCAATTTACCACCTTAACAAGGAATAAAACATCAAATCAATTTGATTTTATGAGCACAATCACCCAATCGGCTAACATATAAAACAAACCTCAAGTCCAAAGAAATTCAAAGGTAAGTAAAGGAGTTACTAATAAAAGTCTATGATGTGAAAGCTTTAGTTCATGCTCAGTTTCAATCCTATTAGTGCCAAAAGAAAGATGGTCCATTTTGTATGTGCATAAAATATCATGCCATCAACAAAACTACTGTAAAGTATCATCACCCTATCCCAAGATTAGAAGATATGCTTGATGAGTTTCATAGTGTATATTTATTTTCCAAATTCGATTTTAAATCTATTTAATATTAAATTAGAATTGAAGGAGATGTGGAAAACTTCATTTAAGACTAAATAGGGATTGTATGAATGGGTAGTAATACCTTTGGTATTAAAGGAGATGTGGAAAATTTCATTTAAGACTAAATATGGATTGTATGAATGGTTAGTAATACCTTTTAGTTTCACTAATGCACTCAGCACCTTTATGAGACTTACGAATCTTTTTGTGTGTGAATATCTTAGGAAGTTTGTATTTGTTTATTTTGATGACATTCTTGTCTACAGTAAGTCACTTAATGAGCGTGTTAAACATTTAAATAAAGTTTTGAATGTACTTAGGTAACATAAATTAGGAATTTTTTTCCACTAGTTAGGTTATTTTTTAAGGTTATATGGTGAGTGAAAAAGGAATAGAGGTTGATGAGAAAAAGTTTAGGGAAATTAAGGAATGATTGACCTTTATATCAGTTAGTGATATTAAGAGTTTCCATGGTTTGAGTAGTTTCTATAGTTAGTTTGTGAAGGATTATAGCTGCATTGTTGCACCACTAATTGAGATTGATAAAAAGAGTATAAGATTTAAGTGAGGTGATACGTAAGAGAGGGCATTTAACATATTGAAAGAGAAACTTAGTACAAATCCTATCTTAACTTTACCTAACTTTTCCAACACTTTTGAGATAATGTGTGATGTAATTGAGGTTAGAATAGGGGCCTTGTTGATGCAAGATTGGGTACCGATTGCATACTTTAGTAAGAAAGTTATTGAGGAAACCTTAAACTACCCAACTTATGACAAAGAGATTTATGCATTAGTTAGGTCTTTATAGACTTGACAACACTATTTATGGCTTAAAGAGTTTGTGATGCATGCTAACCATGAGTCACTAAAATACATTAAAGGACAACAAACTTAACAAAAGGTATGTTGATTGGGTAGAAGCAAGGCAATGAAGACCAAAATGGAAACATCTGGAGAGCGTTGTGCATTAAATGCAGACTCAGGCATTTTACACAAAACGCATAAGAAGTAGAAGAGGATTTAAGGCTACAGTTGGTGGACAAGTGGAATGGACATTTACTTATCCCACCAAACGCACAGTAACAAGGGTGAGAAGCATATGTGTGTTTTATGTGAAGCACTGCGCACAATGCAGAAAACCCTGCGCTGCACGCAGCTGTGGTGCATTTTATTCAATATGCACAAGAGAAGGTGGCAAGCACAGAGAATAGAAACACGAATAGAGGTATCACATCAAGCAACAGTGATAGAAGAAAAACAAAACAGTGGTGGCTTGGTGGTCAAGCATGCATAGAGATCTGTGTTTAACACATAATGAGGGAGAGTAACAGTGAGCAGAGAGGGGTCTTCGATGGGATGAGCAAGATAGGGGCTGAAATATTTTTTTGAGAAAGACGGCTAGACATCCCGATGTCGGCTCAGAGGTGACATCGATGCCTACGACTTGGGTTAAATATTTTTATTATTTTGTTGTTTCTTTCTCTCATTAGAAATTGATTGTGTTATCCTATGTTAATTGATTTTGGTTTTGTGTATAGATAATCGAATTTTCATTATTGTTCAGTTATTTGTGTATGAACTTATTGGGTATTGTGAGATGATGATTTTAATGAGTTCATTGAATCGTTAATTGCAAACCCATTGTTAGAGTTTTGACATAATCCGTAATTGTTATGTTGAATTCCATATGTAGTGACTAATGATTCGTAATCATTAGGGATAACATGACCTAGGTTACATGATGCATCGTATGTGGTTATTGTCTTGATTGATTAGTTTTCCTAATTGGTAATGCGACTGCCTAATTAAATTTAGAGATCTTATCCTAGGTTATTCGGTGGTTAGGTTTAATTAATGGTCGTATCTTGATTAAACAAAACCTAAGGAAAAACTTGGGTTAACTATGAACTCACGATTAATAGTTGCTAGGAGAGGTTTGAGAACAAAAAATTAATGAAATATGCTTAATTAGGGTGTAGGCTGAGATTGAACCAAAGAATCGAGTCCTTTATCATTTTGTGCATGTTTTCTTTAATTTGTTTTTATTAGTTTGTTTCATTTTATTTTCTTCCTTTCAAAAATCCAAAAGCTCCCATTAAACCTAAACACTGATTAATTTCATTTCATAAACTTTACACATACTTTCTGTAGGATCGACCTAGACTCACCACTGCTATAGTAATAGGTCTAGATATTTTATTTTGACTAGAGTAATAATACGCAGTCAATTACATTTGGGATGACCCATATCTTTGAAGGCACTGTGTAGATCAAGTCATCAAGAGGTGTGTACCTGAAAGTGAAGCACCCTCAATCCTAGCCTGTTGTCATTCGTATACATGTGAAGGACATTTTGGAGTGAAAAGAAAAACTCATAAAGTTCTGGAGAGTGACTTTTACTGGCTAACATTATTTAAAGATACACATACCTTCCACAAATCATGTGATTGTTTCCAACGGTTAGGTAACCTATCCCGTAAGGATCAATTGTCACAAACTTCTTTGCATTTTTTTGAAAATTTTTATAGTTGAGGTATTGATTTTATGGGACCTTTCACTCTGTCTTTTGGCTTTACTTATATATTACATACAAGTGATTATGTTTCTAAAAAGTTTGAAGCTAAAGCTACTAGAACTAATGATAAGAAAGTTATTGTAGATTTTGTTAAGGCTCACATTCTTTCTAGGTTCGGGAGATGAAAAGTCATTGTTAACGATAGAGGAACCCACTTTTTGAATAAGGTGATGGAAACAATGTTCAAAAAATATCACATCATATATAAGGTTTCCATTGCTTACCATCCTCAAACTAACGGGCAGGATGAAGTATCAAATCGAGAAATCAAGTTACTCTTGGAGAAAATCGTGAAGCCCAATAGAAAGGATTGGAGTGTAAGAATGGAAAACACACTATAGGCTTATAGGATGACTAACAAAACACTAACTAAGATGTCTCTATATAGACTAGTGTTTGGGATTCCATGTCATCATTTAGTGGAATTACAACACAAGGCATATTGGGCTATCAAAAGATGCAACATGAACTTGGATGATGCTTATGTGTATAGGAAGTTGTAGCTTCATGGGTTAAAGGAGATAAAGAACAAATCCTTCTAGAATGTGGTGATATATAAGGAGAAGACAAAGGCTTTTCATGACAATATGATTTCAAGGAAAAGCTTCTCGATGGGCCATAAAGTGTTACTATATCAATCAAAACTTAAAGCCATATTAACAAGACATTCAGTGTGAATGATTATCGCTTAAAGCCATATTAAGAAGGTTCCCAAATGGAGGATTTGAAGGTGTTAATGCTGTAGGATGTTACTTGTGTCACTTGATGGGAGCAACAGGAAACCGAGCCAATGACAATAAACAAAGGCATTTTTTGGGAGGCAATCCAAAGGAAGTTAATTTATGTTATTTACATTTTTGCATTTAATATTTTCACAAGCTACTCCATTTCTTGCTTTTGATGTTACATTACGAGTAGTGTAAGTTTTAAGTGTGGGGGTGGGGATATTAACTTTTATGTATGTTTTTTAAATTAATCGTAACTTATGTGACTTCTTTGGTAGTTTTCAAAATCAAACAAACAAAATAATTTTTTTGTTTTCTATTACTTTTAAGATTATTTAGTCATAATTAGAGTGTGAATTAACTAGAAAAATTCACGGTAACTTTAACATGTACTTTTGATCTTGTGATTGGTTAGCGATCTAGAAAGGGGGTTGAATAGATCTTTAAAGCTTTTTGTAAAATTCTACAATAAAATCAGAAGTTAATTCACACAAAAACAATTTA
>JANJEY010000235.1:50770210-50782425 GCA_024703695.1 Erythroxylum cataractarum
AATAAAAATAATAAAGATGATGATGATGAGTGATGAGTAATATAATTAAAAATAAAAATTACTTATGTAAGGAAGGGGTATAAATAGTAACCACTAGATTGGAATGAAAATTTGATACCCACCTCATTTGGAGGGTTTAGTAGATTCTCAAACTTAATGGACTAAATCTATTCCCTTGGAATTGAAAACTCCAAAGCAAACACTATTTTTTACTATTATTCTATTCCTTCATTCCCAAACCTACAAACCAAACGCCCCCTTAATGAACTAATTGCAAGGGAATTGACTTTGTAGCAAAGGATAGTATTCAAGGCTTCAGGGTTATCTATGTTACTTTTATACTTCTAAAGAAAGCCGATCGTCAATGTATTACTGAATCATGGAAGCTTCAACCAAGGATGAATTAATACTGGTTTTCTGTGAAATTTCATTCAAAGTTTTAGTCTTCTAATGTTTCAGGTAAGTAATTGTTGAGTCGTATGTACCCATTGATTAAGTCTGCTAAGTGGACTTAGGAAGCTGCAATGATGGTGGTCGTGTAATGTAAAACCTTGTACAAACCCTTCCAAGTGGATTATCAATGATCTTTACTTTTAAAAAAAACATACAAACCCTTCCAAGTGGATTATCAATGATCTTAGTTCTGAATGGTAATTCCACGAATCTGAAGGTTCTCCAACTTCTTTGGCCTTCTGTAATTCTTCAACAGAAGAGAGCATAACACAACAGAGACTGAAGACGCAGCCATTGCAGCTCCGGCTATCCATGGCGGTAACCGGAATCCGGTACTTGGAAAAAGTGCTCCGGCGGCTATAGGTATCCCAAGGAGGTTATAACCCAAAGCCCAAATATAGTTCAAACGGATACGAGAAAACGTTTTCCGGGAAAGGTCTATGGCAGTAATGACATCCTCCAAATTGTTCTTCATCAGAACTATATCAGCAGCTTCTATGGCGATGTCTGTTCCTGCGCCTATTGCCATTCCAACATCTGCTGCTACAAGTGCTGGAGAGTCATTGATGCCATCACCGACCATCGCTACTACGTAGCCTGAGGCCTGTAGTTGAGAGAAATCAGTAAAGCTAATTACAAAGCGAAAGACAAAGATTATATGATGGTCAGGAAAAATACCTCTGTATTTATCAGTCTTTACGGGCAAATGGTTAAAGGAATTTAAAGAATGAAAGAAAAAGATATTATATATATATATACTACCTGTAACGCCTTCACTTTCTCTGCTTTCTGCTCAGGTCTGGCTTCTGCTATAACAGTGTCGATCCCAACTTCTTTGGCAATCGAATTTGCAGTGCCCCAGTTGTCACCGGTCACCATTATACTCCTGACATTCATGGACTTGAGAAGGGAAATGACTTCGTATGCACTAGGTTTCATTGGATCGGATATGGCTAAAACTCCTGTCAATTTATCGTCTACGGATACTAAAATCCCAGTTTGGGCCATCCCTTCAATATCTGCGAGCATCTCTTCAACATCAATAGGAATAACAATGTTGTTATCCGTCATCAGGCTTTTGTTTCCCACCATTATTTTCTTGCAGTGCACCATAGCTTTCACGCCATGGCCAGTAATTGAGATAAAGTCTCGTGCTTTTGGCCAGACAGTGTTCTCTTCATCTTCTTTGAATTTTTTGGCATACTCTACAATGGCCTTAGCTAAAGGGTGCTCACTGTTTACCTTTTGAAGAAATTTGGTGATAACTGAATTAGAATTACGTATCTAACTTAAATTGTTCAGTAACCATTAACGATAGGAAAGTAGCATACCTCGGTTGCCGCGATCAATTCATAGAAGTCCCTTAGGGCCATTGTTTTCAAAAGTCTTGTGTTAACAACCACTGGCTTTCCAATTGTAAGAGTTCCTGTCTTATCAAAAACAACGCAATTCACCTACAGAATTGACGAGATCTTGTTAGTCCAAAGAATATCCTGAATTGTTCATAGGCTTGTTTGTTTGGGGATGAAACTTTTATCTATATTTTGCTAGGATATAACGGCTAGCAGAAAAAATGTACTGTAACACTGTTTTCAAATAAAAAAACGCATCAAATTGGAAACAATTGGGCTAGTTACCTCCTGAAATGCATATAAACAATGGTCTTCAGAATATGTGAAACTTATCATATGCAAAATGGACGAGAATTGAGATAAAAGAGTGAATAGAAGATGGGTTTGTTAGCTTACTTTATGAGCACTTTCTAAAGCTTGGCCACCTTTGATCAAAACACCCTGAGATGCTCCAACGCCAGTACCAACCATGACGGCAGTTGGAGTAGCTAAACCAAGAGCACATGGACAAGCTATAACCATGACAGAGATCCCAAATTGCAGCGCCAGCTGAAAACTATCCATGGACTTTGGGATCCATGATTCTGGATAGCCATGGAAATGTCCAGCTAAAAACCAGGCAAGCCAAGTTGAAAATGAAAGACTGATGACCTGTAAAATTATCAAAAATTAAAACTTCCAATTTCAAGTAAATTATTAACCATAATGCTAATATGTACTCACCAGAGGCACAAAGAACTTGGAAATACGGTCAGCAAATTTCTGGACAGGAGCTTTAGCCAACTGCGCTGACTCAACAAGACGAACAATCTGAGAAAGAGCACTCTCTGATCCTACCCTTGTCACTCTAATATGCAACACTCCATTTTCATTGACGGTGCCCCCAATCACTGCATCACCCTTCCTCTTTGCCACCGGTCGCGATTCCCCTGTGATCATGCTTTCATTTACATGGCTCTGCCCCCATATGACAAAACCATCTGAAGCTACCTTGGCACCAGGAATTACTTTAATTACATCGTCCTTTTGTATCAGCCTGCTGTCAATTTCTTCCTCATGTACCACATTTCCCTCACCGCCTAGAGTCAACAATATCGCCGTCTCCGGTGCTAGTTCCATGAGCTTGGCAATGGCCTCAGATGTCTTTCCTTTAGCCAACACTTCTAGGTACTTTCCAAGAAGAATGAACGAGATTAGCATTGAGCTGGTCTCAAAGAAATCAGTGCCCTTGAAACCTGGAGAAGTAGCTGATCTTAAGACAGAGTAAACAGAATAGAAGTAGGCTCCATTGGTTCCTAACATGATCAGCACATCCATGTTAGCAGAACCATGCCGTAATGCTTTGTAAGAACCTGAATAGAATCGCCTGCCTATGAAGAACTGTACTGGAGTTGATAACACCCACCTCAGAATCTCTCCTATGCTCAGCATATTAACCACTTTCTTGTCTAATCCATACTTTATCCCAGGAATGTACATGAAAACCATAGATGTAAGGAATATAGGTATTGTAAACATCAAACTCCATAAGAACAATCTCCTATACTGCTTAATTTCCTCTCTTCTATGGCTCTCCCTTTCTCCCTCTCCTTGAGGAAAGATCATTGCCTTGAATCTGCCAGTCCCAGTTGATTCAATTACTTTGATGAAATTTCTAGGACCAGTGACATCTGGTTTGTAGGAAAGAGAAATCTTGCTTAGTTCAGGATGTATATCAATGCCATGAACACCTGGCAGTGCTTGGAGAGAATTTTCGATGATTCTCATGGAATTGTCTGTCCTGACACCATCAACTTTAAGCTGAATCTTGTCTATGTCTTCACCAGTGCTGATCAGTATGGCTTCAAATCCAGTATCATCAATGGCTCCTAAAAGCTGACCACAGTTCGTCATCTTTGGATCAAAATGAACTTCTGCTTCTTCAGTTGCTAAGGCTACTTGAGCGGCATTTACACCTTCAATTGCTTGCAAAGCTTGTTCGACAGTGGAGGAACAAGAAGTGCAAGTCATTCCATTGATGCGGATTCGGCATACTTGTGTGGATTTATTGTCACTGGTCTCTCCTGGGATCAATGTGGCCTCAAATCCAGCATCTTCAATTGTCTCCCGAATCGTCTCTTCCTGTCATAAATATAATGGAACGTGTTTTTGCATAATTTGTCGTCTGCGAAATTAAAGAGTTGCTTCTTTCTAGTTTTAAGTTTTTGTCAAAATTGTGTTTAGTTGTTAAATAGTTTACTGTTATTCCAAACATATTAGATAAATTTTAAAGAAAAATTATTCTTAAGTAAATAAATTAATTTTATCTCTCATATAATATTTACTAAAAATTATTAATAAATTGTTTTGTTTTATTTTATTTATTTTAAATATAATTTAATCATTTAAATCAAAATTTTATTTAAAATTGATATATTTTGAATATATCTTAAATTTAATTATATTTACTAATAATTATTTAATTTATTTCATTGTATTTAATTATATAAATTAAATTATTCATAATTCTTATTAATAATTAATTTTAATTAATTAAATATTTAATTTGATATGTAATTATTATTAAAATTTTGTATATTAAATACTTAAATAATATATATCTACTTGATAGTAATTTACATTATAGAAAAAACAAAAATAAAAATAAAATTTACTTTTCATTGTTTTCATAATTTTTGAAAGTTGGAAAAAATTAAAATCAAAAGTTGAAATTAAAAACCAAAATCTGGAAAAAAAAATAAAAATAGAAACAAACAAACTTTAAGATATAAAATAAAGCAAAGTATGAGACTTAATGTTGGGACCCGATCCGGGAACCGGATCCCAACCGGAAAGCGGAAACCGAAAACAAACAGAATTCGGAATCGCAAAAGTTCGGGTCCAACACTTAAGTTACAATTGAAATTTTACCTATTTCACACCAGTCAAATGATAATAATTAATACCTATGAATTTGGATTTGAACTCCAACTTAAGGAATAGGAGAAATGAGATCCCAAATTATAGACAATTAATTTTATTTCTATTTTTTTGTTCGTTTTTTAGTTTTCCTTTGCTAAATTTAGTTCTCTATTTTTACATAAAAAATATTTTATTGCTAAGTCCAATAATTACTTATTAAAATAAATAAATTATTTTAATATATATTTTAAATTGAAATTAAATTTATTAATTTTGAAAATATTTTAAATTTAAATCATATATTAATAATTTTATTTTAAAATTTTTGGTATTTTAAATTTAAATTATTTATTAATTATTATTTATTTGAAAATATTTTATTCTAAAATTTTGAATTAAATTATTATATTAGATTACTTATAATTTTTATCAGTAATTAATATTTAAATTAATCAAATAGATAATATTAGATTAGCAATGCTCTTAACAACTTAAATGATGGACATTTTAAATTTGAAAACTAACGTTTAAGAAGTTGGTTAGTTTTATTTTTATTTTTCAAATATTAGTATAAATTTATTAAAATTTGTTACAATAAATAATTAAATAAGTAACCTTTTATTTAATAAACTAATATTTATTTGTTAATATATATTTTAATTATTAAAGTCAATTTTTTAAAAAATTATGGATCTTTAAGATAAATTTAATTTAAATTATTTATCAAATAATTACCAAATTTAAATTTTTTATTTTTAAAATTAAAATTACATTAGTCAAAATTTTGATTACTAGTTAATATTAGATATCTAAATAATATATATCTAATTGATGTTAAATTAGACTATGATAAAAACAAAAAACAAAACTAACTTTATAATTCTCATAAGATATGTAAACTGAAAAAAAGGAAAACAGAAAATTGAAGATAGAAAGTAGAAAGTAGAAAATAGAAACAAAGTTTTTACTCAATTTAAAAATAAAAACTGAACTTGCAACTAAGAAATACCTGATGTAACACTGCCAACCTCTCGCACGACTGAGGGCAGTCTCCGAGCTAGAGCCTAGACTACTCACGAGAAGCTGTGTGAAGACTAATATTATTTTAGGTGTGGTTGATTTAAAGTTACTTTTTATAGTTGGGACCATCTTATAATACATCGGAAGCAACAATAAAAAAAAAAAAGAGTAATATTATTATTATTATCATTAGCAGTAACTCTTTTCTTTTTCTATCACTTAATTATTACAAACACAAACAGCTTCACAATCTGAAAAAGATGATTAGAAAGCCAACAACAAAGGGAAACAAAAACATTACATTTAGATTTTTATTGGAAAAAAATTGTAAATAACTTGTGCGTAAGTAAATCGTTTTCTTCATGTACGTTAGAAAGAAAAGCAATAATTAATATAAAAGTTGGCGTGCAATCAACTTACGTTCACAAAATTTGGGTGGAAGATAACTTGAGCTCTGTTGTTGAGAAAATCAACTGCGGCTTCTCGGATTCCGGGAAGTCTCTTGACGGCCTTCTCGACGGAGCCGGCACAAGCTGAGCATGACATGCCAATCACCGAAATCAGCACCCTGTCCTCCGGTTGTTTCTGGGTTGTTTCCTCTACCGTGACACCTTTGGGGTATTTGGGCATCGAAGGGTATCTGGGTCTCGCCGACCAGTTGCCATAGCTCTTGTCACGTATGCAGCTTAACGCCAAGAATTTGGTGGCCATGAATATAGCTATATTACGATTTACGGCACTGAATTCATATACCAGAACAAGCAAGGCTAGTGTTAGGTTATATAGTGCTTAGTATGGAAGCTTACTTAAGGTAGATGGAAGTGGAAAACTGTATTTTAATGTCTCAAATTTTTCTGTACGAAATATGAAAGCGTTATCTTAGGTCAACGGGAATAGGCGCTTTGCACTAGATAGAAGAATACAACATGATCCTAGAATTCTTGCCATCGTATATTTTTGTACGAAACATGTTATTAAAATGTTAACTACAGAACACTCATTAGAGAACTGGGGAGAGGCTAAAGTCGTCGTGGCAGTTTTTAAAACGTGATTACAATAACAAAATGATAATACGAATATGATGTACGTAGCCTTTGGTCATTTTTTGATGAGTTTTTATATTTATAACTTAAACGCCTTATGCTATTGGCGCTAGGCTTGGAAGCTTAAGCCAGAATCTGAATTAGTGTTTATCTGTCTATGTAAAATTCTGAGGAGTATTTTCTGAACCCACACTCGCTTGGAATAAAGATGATCGGCAGATCAAACTATAAGTGGATTCCACGACGGTGCTAAATCTCTTATCTTTTTCGGCTACTCGATCAAAGACTCTTAATTCTCTCATCATACCTATCAATGAATTATTCACTTGAAATTGGACAATTATACGTCGACATATTTATTGAGAGACTAACAAATGTACAAATTGGCTTGCGAATTTTGCATAACGTTTTAACTTTGAAATTATGATCTTTAATACTACACCTCATTGGGTGTCATTCTATTCTTTTAGAAGAATGCCGGGTGTCTGTTTTCCTATATTAATCATATAAATATATCGTATTTTTTTTCTTTTTTTTCTCTTTAACCAAGGTATCCACCGGCAAACCTAGTAACTAATCCCCTCGTTGATGAAAAGGCACCTCACAGAGTTGATGAAAAGGCACCTCACAGAGTAGGACAACTAGTCAAGAATTTAAGACTGCTCTATACTTAAAGCTAAGAATCGAACATCTGACGACCTTTAGTTAAGAATCGTGTTTCTTCATTTAATAAAAAGAAAACTTAACTTTCACGATTGCGCAATTTTACAAACCTAAAAACTAGTACGTGTAACTAATTTTACGAAATTGAGGTGCTGGATTATCTTTATGAAGCCCTCAATTGGAAGTATTAAACATTTAAATCTTTTGAGGTGCTTATCACTTCCAACTGTAACTGAGAGGTAAAAAGAAAAGGGCCAGTAAAACTGTTTTGCTTAGGTCAGGAGGTGCGACTTTTGTTTTTAAATAACGGATGCGGATGCGATCCGGTGGGATACTCGAAGTGGAATTGGAGGCTGGGATATTGAAAGAGAGATTCACGGAATCTTATGGATCTTTTAACTCTACTTTGATTATCTTAAAGAAACATATCTCCTACAATTTGTCTAGGCGTGAAATAATGCTTGGTCTTGAAGAGTTAATGTGGAAGCTTACTTACGGTGGAAAACTCTATTTTAGTATTTTAAAGCCACAAGTTTTCTTTACGAAAGCGTTATCTCAGGTCAGGTCAGGTCAATGGTGGGAGGGAGTCGATAAGTATAAGCCTAAAGTTCTTATCATCATGTATTTTTATACAAAACAAATGTTGACTACAGTACACTGATGGAGAGGATAAGTCGCAACGCGTTTCAAGAAGGTGATTAGGGTAATAAAATAATAATAATAGAGGTCATTTTTGTTTATGAGTTTTTATACGTAACTTAAACATTTTATGGTTAAATAAACACATATGGCTGCAAATCAATTGATATTTGACTTTTTGTTCTTCAATTGTGTAACCCAATGGTAACTTTCACCATTGCGCAATGTTATAAACTTAAGTTATTATTATCTTAAAACTTTAACAAATTATATATGATATGTCGAAATTTTTTAAATTCCTTTTTATAAAATGGGAATTACATGAAGTGAACTTGGGACAAATAATTTCGCATTATTATGGGTTGGTATTAATCATATTGGCCAAAAATTGACGTCAAAATTTTCTTTACCAACGAATTCAAGTATTAGCTTCTTCCAACACAACTTCAAGTTATTATCAATGTCAACTAATACTTTCAAATATTTAAAAAATTATGTTTATGTTTAAGTATTTTAGAAATAAAATATTTTCAAATAGTTATAAAAATTATTATTTTTAATTTCATTAATATAATTATTGAGTTAAAATTGAAATAATTTTCAATTTTAATTATAATATAGAACTAAATTTTAGTAAGAAAGTAATTTTCATCTAAATAAAAATACCTTTTATATTTATTGGTTACTTTCATCATTCAAATATTTCCTTTCACACACTTTTCAATTTCCTTTTCACTTTATTTTTGAATAATTATTTCTAGATTAAAAACATAAGCTCATATGTTTAATTTTTTTTATTTCCTATGAAATTATTTTAATTATTATTTCAGATTTTCATAATCTAATTTTATTTCAAGTAACTATTTAATATTGACTATTCAAAAGATTTAGAATTAATATAATAAATTTTACAATAAGAGAATAAATCTTAAATACATCGTAATTTCAAAAAATATATAAAACAATACTTTATTAATATTAAAATCGATATCAATTTAGTATGGTATTTACAAAATTAACCTTAATGCTAACTACTGACGCAATTAAACAAAAATTATACGGGAATCCCAATAATACTTTTTTTAATCTTCTATCCTATGATCATTACTATGTGTTCAACTTCTTTGATTTAATTTGATTATAATCAATTTATATTTTATTTTATTCTATAATAATTAATTTAAATTTAGAATATTTTAAAAATAAAAAAATAGACTCTGAATGCACACTAAAAGTTTTAAATTTAAGAACACTTTTACAATATTTAATTTTCTTTTGTCTTCAAACAAGATCTTTCAAAAGTTGACTGTAGCAGCCATCTTAGTTATGGTGTTCGTGTGGTGTTAGTGTTACAGAGACCGTACGCATCATCACATAGTGCGAGAATTGTACAAGTATGATATTATACAGTTTTATTTCTTTTTGGTAAAGAAATTGTTTTTGATAGATTCACTTGTAATATGACATAAAAATATTACAAAATTATAAATAAATGTGCATATATATGTCAAATAAAATAAAATAAAAAAACTAAGTAAATAAGTCAAATAAACATGAAAGATGTAATAAAATAATTAAATATATAAATACAAATAAATAATAAAATGAAACAATAATAACATTAATAATACAAATAGGTAAGGCAATACGAAAATAACAACATCCATATAGAACATTTCAAAGATTAACACTGGTAAGATAACTATACTTACCAAAAAAGACTCTAGACTTCATCCCAATAAAAAAGAAACAAGCTATATGAGTAAGTCTGGATATGTCTCTCAACAAATTAATAACTCTAAATAGGAAATTAACTAAACTAAACTATCTAGAAAGTAAATATTATGCAATAAATTTATAGTACACGGATTCATATAATCTACTAAGACTACCCATGCTCTCTTTAAGAGAGAACCTTTTTACAGAGCTTAATGTGGAAGTTTATTCATGTAGATGAAGTTGAAAACTCTTATTTTAATGCCTCAAATTTTATGTATCTCAGGTCAATGGTACTAGGTTCTTTCCTTTGAATTGGAGTAGATAGAAAGTTTTTGTCATCATACATTTTTATATAAAACATTTTGTTAAATGTTAACTCCAGAAAACTCGTGGGGCTAGGTCGAAACGCTTTTCAAAAAGGCGATTAAAGTAATAAAATAATAATAATACGGCTATGTGAGATTTTACGGGTAACTTAAACACCTTATTTTTAAATAAAACCATATGATTACAAGTTAATTGATGCTACTATTGGACTTTTTGTTTGGTAATTGTATAGCGGAATAATTAGTGTAAGCATTGCGCAATGTTAATTAAAAAGTAATAAGGAGTTACTTAAATAGTTTCAACTCCTCACTAACGGCTCTCCCTTTCAGAAGATCTTGAGTTCGAGTCACGCCAAAGGAGGAAAAATAAGAATTGTTCTTGTTGATGATCCTCTAGCCTCCTGGACAAAGTTTTTTAATCGGATCAATTACGGATGTCTCGCTTCTAACAGTAGTGTGAG
The DNA here is from genome assembly GCA_024703695.1 of Erythroxylum cataractarum. NCBI lineage: Eukaryota > Viridiplantae > Streptophyta > Magnoliopsida > Malpighiales > Erythroxylaceae > Erythroxylum > Erythroxylum cataractarum. Next base: position 50,780,788 of record JANJEY010000235.1, read on the forward strand.
AGTTTGAGCTATTAGAAAATCTGAGGGCTAATGGAAACTTGATGTTAAGTAGGGCCAATAATCGATCATCAGCTGAATAATCAAGTATATGAAGACTTCTCATGCGTAAAAGTGTACAGGCTACGTAAGAACCTGAAAGATCTTGGAGTTTCAGGTTTACATCCTCTAGGACTCTTAAGGTGGGGTCTTAGGGACTTAAAATTAATCCGACTAAGCCAGGATACCTAATGTAATAAAAAAAGTAATAATTCTTTCTAGTTATCAAAGCACGTGGTTTTCGTTTTTTCTTTTTTTGCGTATTTTATCATATTAAAGTGTTAAACCTCGTAAATAAACTTCTATTGTTTCGTAGGCCTGACAATTAAACTTAACACTTATCACTCCCACCTGTGTCTTATTAATTGAAGTGTTAATGTTAATGGCAGGAAAGTAACCCACTAAAACTATTGATACGACTTTATCTTCTTAAATTACGGATGGGATTAGGCTTGACAATTTTGGTCTGATCGGTCCAATCTGTCCCAATTTTAGCTCAGATTGACCGAGTCATGGCCTAAAATAGTTTGGCGCAACCGAGCCATGGGAACGATGCCAATTTGTCAAAAATAACATTGTTTTGTAAATTTTTTATAAAAAATAAGGATGGTCTGGGACGGCCTGCGGGCCATCCAATGAGGGGTCGGGCCAAGAGCAACTCAACCCACCCTAACCCTTTGACATCCCTAGTTAGGATTTGGTAGGATACTTCGAGTGGAGCCTCAAGCTCACTCAGGTGGAATACTGAAAGAGGGATTCTTGATTTGCCCGAATCTTATCGAATGTAACTACTAAGCATTTTTAATCAACCTACATAATAAAATCTTTTAACTATAATTTAATAATCTTAAACTTTAAAGGGTAATATGTACTTCTTGTACAATTTGACTACTTAAGTTGAATAGGAAAATATTTTAATTCCTTTTTTATAAAATAATTTAAATGGAAATTTTGTGAAGTGAATTTTGAATAAATCCTAAATGAAGGACCTATCGATACTAGTCAATATTGATCACATTAATCAAAAATTGGAACCAAATTTTTCTGTATCATACCGAATTTAAGTACTAAGTTATAACACAACATTTTGTATTATATTTTTCACATACGTCGATAGATTGACTGATATATCAAAATATCCAAAAATATTAGTTTTAGAAAATTAAAAGTAGATATATTTGTAGGCCTAAAAATATTTTTAATAGTTAACATGTTAATTTTTTTAATTTTAATTTAATAATAGAGCTACTAACTCAAATCTTAAAATATCTTTAACTTTTAATTATAATATAAAACTAGAATTGTATTTATTTTCATTTAAATATAATTAATTTAAAATTTAAAAATATTTTTAAATAATACAAATAGCTAAGATCTTTTAGTATACACTAAAAATTAAAAAATTTCTTCACAATATTAATTTTTCTTTTACCTTCAAACAAATTCTTAACTCTAGTAGTCATTTTTACTAAGGATGGCAAAAAATACCCAACTCAACTCGGGGTCAATGGGTTTAGTTTAGTCAAACCAGCCCACGAATCAGGTGGGTATTGTTAGGTTTCGATCATGCATCTCATACATAATATATATCAAATATACGCG
>JANJEY010000235.1:50983614-51006065 GCA_024703695.1 Erythroxylum cataractarum
TGTTCTCATCGACTCTTTCCTGATCACCATTTAATCCATGATCTCCGTTCCTAGGTTGGTGACCGGGAAATTCTTGACGCTCAGCCATTTCTCCTACTTGATGTTCTAGTGTGCTAAGGGTTGCTTGCTCTCTTCTGTCCTTCCTACGCTTCCTTAAGTATCGCTCGATTTCAGGTTGAAAATGAACTAACCTAAGTCTACGGGGCATGCACAAAAGAAGTTCTCCTAAATTAGCTCACTAAAACGACAGCGGATAAAACGAGGCTGAAATTCACACGGTTCGTCGCGGCTCGTAGGAACTCGCTGCGGCGAATAGAGCAAAATTCGAAAAGTCGTCGCGACGAATATATGAACTCGTTGCGACGAAAGATGAACTCGTTGCGACGAATGATGAACTCGTCGCAGCCAAGAATCAGAGCAAAGCACAATCACTCAAAATTAAGAACAATAAACCGAAACAATCGAACTAAACACTTAAAGCAAAACAGAATCGAAATCACACACACACATGCATTGCACAAGCCATTGCCTTCCTCTGTGGTTAACCCGAAAAAAATTCCAAAAACATTCACTTTTTTCGATGAAGTCTCTTGCAAGGTTAGACACATATTAGTGGGATGTCCTACCATTGTGCAAATTCCATATACCTTGACTTGTTGAGTGCCATTTGTCTTATTAAAGATTTCAGACCAGTTATATGTTGCTCCAATATGGTAGTACTAGCTTCGTTGACTTTTAGTGGTCTGGGTTCTTCTCGAATGTTGGATAGTTGAGAGTTAGCAGCCAAGTTGGAAATTAGATTTCTAGCTTCAGTGGGTGTCTTATCTACCAATGCACCCCTGCTTGCTGCATCGATCATACTTTTTTCTTATGGTAGAAGCCCCTCATAGGCGTTTTGAATCAAGAGTTGTTCACTGATTTGATCGTAAGGATAGCTAGCACATAGCCTCATTTAATGCTCCCAGTACTCATGTAATATCTCCCTATAGTGATGTCAGATTGCACATATTTCCTTTTAAACATTCATAGCTTGAGAAGCAGGGAAGTTCATCTCTAAAACAAGTCTCTGCATCTCCCTCTAAGTAGTGATTGATCTAGATGTTAAGGAGTAAAGCCGACCCTTAGCGATGTCCCCTAATGAGAATGGGAATGCTCTCAACAAAATCTACTCTTTTTGTATTATGATTAGGTTTATGCTAGAACAAACTACATGGAACTCCTTGAGGTGCTTATGAGGATCTTCACTAGCATATCACAAAAAGTAGGCAAAAGAATAATTAGACCAGATTAAAGCTCAAAAGTAACATCAGTAGCAGGAAAATCAATGGACAAGGGTTGATGATCAAAATTAGGAGCAACCAACTGTTTAAGAGTGTGAGCATTATTTTGTTACTTTTGTCCCAATTCACGTTTTCTCCTTCTCTTAAATGTAAGATCACATTTTCCTCTTCCAATCCTACCCTTAATGAGTGTGCAATGTCCATTTTACCCTTCCTTAAATGCCTTATGTTATTTATCCTTAAGTGTCTTGTTAAAAACACCGTTGAACATTCTTATAACTTTAACACTTTAATTCCACTTACCCATTCAATAAATACTACTAACTTTGACATAATAATTAACTCAAAAGATTTAATCTATCAAACCCTCAAAAATCATTTAAATCATGGTTATTCATCAGGAAAAAGGTAAAAAAATTTGAGGATCAACATACAGTGTAGGAGACAGGGTGTTTCCAAGAGTGTCACCTTGGTGAGGAGTCTTGAGATTCGGTAAAAAGGGCAAGATGAGCCCTAAGTACATTGATCCTTATGAGATTATTGAGAGGATAGGACCATTGGCATACAAATTAGCTTTACCGAATGAGATATCTTAGTTACACAATGTATTTCAAGTGAGTATGCTCAGAAGATACTGATCTGACCCGATGCATGTGTTACTGGGTTAAGAAAATGAAGTTGATAGAAACCTATGTTATATTAAGGATCCAATCAAGATAATGAAATATTGGACAAAACAACTGAGAAACCGAGTAATTCCATTGATGAAAGTTTTTTGGAGGAATTACTCGACTGAGGAAGCAACTTAGGAAACGGAGGAACACATGAAGAGATAATATCCCCATCTGTAAGAACAATCATATAAAAATTTTGAGGACGGATTTTTTTTAGGAGGGGAGAATTGTAATATCTCATTACTCATGTTAAGGCCAGAATAATGTATACGAGAGTTTATTGAGAGGTTAGAAAGTGCATTTCATGTTCATGCATAATATGACACACACACACACACACGTGAATATTGGATTTTGCACACATTTAAATGATTATACATGCATTCATTGACTTTTTTTGGTATAATTGATTTACATATGTGATTATGTCGAGAACTGTGGTTTATATTTGTTGATTTGATGATAATAATTATTGATTTAAAATTTTTAGTGAAATTTAGGAAAATTTCTGAAATTTTAGGCATTTCTAAACTAGGCAAAAATGTCAAACGACAAGATGATGGATAAATAGTAATAGAAATAAGAGTCATACGATAGTGAAGAATTTTATAGATGACTTTGGGATTTATTGACAAATGTTAGTGAAAATTTAGAGACAATTGGAGTAAAATTTAGAGATGATTGGACTAGTTAAATAAGAGAACCCGGTTTAAACTTATAGGAATTGAACAAGTGATAAATGTCACTTGCCAAGCTTAGTATTGATTTCAAAAATTTATTGGAAAGAGAAAATTAATTGTTTGATGTTGTTTTCTTCTTCTTTGTGACTTTCTTCATCCTCTGTAAGCTTCATTACTTTAGAAATTTCTCACCCTCACAACGTAAGCCTTGCTCTCACTTTTCACTTGCTATCTCTTTTTGTTATTGAAATACCTAACCTTAGAACCTGCAACTGTTAATGATCATGTTGTATTGGAAAGTAAGGATTCATATGATTTTGAAGAATTTGGAGTTTTAAACAATTAAGTACTGTATGGTTTTCAAGATATGTAGAATGGAACTTGCATCACGTTAGTTAATAGTTTAGTGTTTATAAAACAAGGTTGCATATATGTACTGAAATGTGAGTAAAAAATTAAGAATACCTTATGTCTTGCTTTTGCATTTTTGATGATCAATATTTCATAAGATGGTGTTGAAATGAATTTTGAGTTTGAAAGATCATTGAAAATATGTATAAAAAGAGTGCAGAAAAGTTTTGGAGAAATGAGATGTGTATGTTATTTTCACCGTGTCGTTACGTGAATCTTTTGGGTGTTTTATAAATGAACCAAAGTGAGTCTTGAGTTAAGCAAAAAGGTGTAAGGTGATGTTGTGATGTGGGGAAAGAAAGATTAAAATGATAGTTAGAGAAGAAAATGGAGAAGTGCAGAAAATGCAAAAATGCAAAACTGCAAAAAACGTGATGAAGATGTGTGAATGATAGGTTCTGTTTTTAATGTTTATGAGCAATCATAGATTTTGATTTGTTTGTGATCAAGTTGAGATGAAAGGGAAGTAGGAATGAAGAGGAAATAGTGAGGACATAAGTTAGAAATGGTAGATTAAACAAAAGAGAGGGAGGAGAGAAGAAAAATATGCAATTCGTGAATCTGGAGAAGAAATTAGGTAGTGCACGATCGTGCACAAGGGGAAAAATGAGCGAGTGCATGATCGTTCACAATCGTGACATTGCACTATTGGCTGCGATTAGCACAATCGTGATAATGAAGGCTTACCAAAAAGTGACAGTTTCGAACATCCTTCATTCTTTTGGCCATAACTTCTTCTCCTGACCTCCAAATGAATTGAAATTTTAACCAACAAACTCCTCACACATTGAACTTCCTCTCCATAAAAATTATATCCATATAAATTCATTCTTAAAAGATTGATTCATGAATTTAGGATGAAAATGATGAAGTGTTTTGGAATATGATAAATGTAGTGTTTTCACTTAACATGTTTCGGTAGTTAGGCCATATTTTGATATATAGATATCCAAATTAGGTTATTTTTTATTTAGATTAAACTAGAGACATATTGATACAAATATCTTTTAAGAAGTATATTTTTATTTCTATCTTTAAGAACTCCAAAATCTAGCTTGAGCTTGAGTATAGAGTACCGATATAGGTTAAGAAAAGTCTAAAGTGTTTTGAGTAAAAATTTCTGTCTACTAAATCAAATTGTACGAGTATGAACTTATATTCAATTTGTTTTATTGAGATGTAAACCTAAGTTCATATTATACTTATGTAAGTGTTGGTATAAGAATGACTATACGATGAGAATATTGGAAATATACCCGAGATTGTCATTGAGTATGCATAGTACATAATCTATATATACTTATGTGCATAAATGAGAATTTATATAATTGTGCAAATTGTGATATGTGTAAATGTATATTGCATGATATAGAGGATCATTTAGAGCATCAACATCTAGATGTTGCTAGGACATTAAGGTAATAGCTTCCTGGAGTAACCTATATATAACCTAGATGGTCTCACTTAATTAATTGTTTGTTTTAAATTATGTTATGAATTATCTTATGAATGTGAACTTGATTGTGTTGATTCCAGACTTTGAAAGTCCCAGGTGTTTGATGGATGAATGAGATATTGAAAGTGCTCCTTGTATATGAATCTGGCTGAAATAATTGTACTTAACAATTTTGTTGAATGTTGAACCAAGGTATGATGATAAATGTGCTCTAAATGTGAATACAAAATCATATGATTGATTGAAAATATGAGAATGTGATGCACTTCATTACATGAATGCATGAAAGATAAAAGTTGTTGTGATCGAAGTCGCAAGAAAAAAGAGCTTAAAGCTCAGCATGTAATAAAAGCCTTTGGCTTAGTTGCTACTGTACCCAATATCCACTAAGAGATATAGGACATTATTTGATAAAAGTTTGGTATCCACAAGGGATATGGGCTAGTGAAAAGCACTCAATTACAACAAAATAATAAATGAAAGTGAGCCTCATGAGTATTACACTCAAAATTGATATGTGTATTATAAATGATTAAAATGATTGGTGTGATTACTTTGAATATGATATGTGATACTACATGATAAATGAGATGGTGTGAATTTTGTGTTTGTACAAGATGATGTGTTATATGAATTAAGTGAACCATCGGGGATGGTTACCTCACTGAGTTTGCAAAATTAACCAAAATTGCAACATTGACATTTCAGAACTGAGAGAAGATACTAATGGTAGAGAGACTCTATAAGAGGCATAGTTCTTATATTTTGGATTAGAGAAGTGGCTTAAAGGTTGGTCAAATGAGACTGAAGGATTAGATAGAAATTTTTGTATAATTCCTCTTTCATGTAGCGTGTTTTGTATTAGGTTTTGATGATGTTCATACTTGGAGGATTTTGTAAAAATTTCAATGTACATATTCAGTTTTTATAAAATGAAATGAGAAATTCGGTTTTAAAATGTTGTGATGTTTATATTTTTATAAGATGATGCCATGATTAAGTTAGTGATGTGAGTGCTTTAAGATGCCACTTTTGTGGGATATGTATTTGGACATGACTCAAGATGTCAGGTGCGTGTCTTGTGAAAGTGGGGTGCTATTATGGAGAATATTAAGGGCAAAGATAGTCATCTGGAGTACTCTAATAAAGAATAAAAATCTTTTCATATAGAGGTTAACTGTTTTTCTCAACTTTAAGGATCAATGAAAGGCAATTATTTCTTATGAGCTTGGTGGCTATAAAAGCGAATCCTAGGTAGTTGATTGGAATTTAGCTTAGGTATATTTTTAAGATATTAGAAAGATTGTTTGAAGAGTAATGTCAAAGGAAATAAAGAGGTAAATTTTAAATGAATTGATTTAAAGGCTTAATAGCATTTAAAAGTGAAAGAGGTTTTAAGCGAAAACAATAATTAAATACATGGCAGCAAGGCCAAATAGGAGAAGTTATGGTTTTAGTTTATGGGGGTTTATTTATAATGGTATTTAATGGGCTAAAATTATTCAGAGGTCGAGAAGGAAAAGAATTTCCATATTAATAATGAAAATATACGGTGACAAAGGTGACCTTGTTTTAGATTGCTACAACTTATAAAAAGACGAGGAAGCTTACCATTTATTAGGATATAGGAGGAGGGGTAAGAAATGCATCCTTAGATCCATTTAACAAAGGTTGGTAAATAACCAAAAGTTTCAAGGTCTTTGATATGAAGTCCTAGTGAATTATATCAAAGGCTGTTTTGAAGACTCACTTTGAAAGTGCATTTATTGTGTTCATTGCTTTTATAGTAATCTTTAAGGATTCCTTGGTCTAATAGGATGTTGTCTCCTATTCTCCTTCCATTAACAAAAGTATATTAGTTTAGGCTAATGATTTAATTTTGAATTAGTTTATCACCTGGTTGCTAAAAGTTTATTATTCACTTTATAGATCAAATTACAATAGGAAATATATCTAAAGCATATAACTTTAAAGTGATTCTGAATTTTAGAACAAGAGAAACGAAATTGGCATTAATCTCTTATAAAAAGTTACCTAAAGTGAAAGAATTTTAGATGGTGGTGGTTATACTATCTCCAATTGATAGACAAGATTTTTTCAAAAAAAATTAAAGCCATCTAGTTCAAAGGAATTTTAATGGATAAAATTTGAATAATACTTTTCTAATGTTAATGTTAGAGAAAATGGATGTGAGGTTTGTAATAGTGGTGGAGTCAATGTTTTTGTTAATAAGGTTGGAAAGAGACTAGACATTGGTACAGGAGTTTCTTCCTTTTCCCAAGTTATTTTTTTTTTAAGAGAGAGGAAGGAAAATTAGATGGAATTAGACTAGATGATGGGAGATCATTCATCATTAACTAGAGAGACAATCTTTTTTTGTTTTTGTTTTTGTTATCCAATATTGAATTGAAGAAGAATTTGTGTTGTTGTAACCTAGTTTTAGTCATCTTATTTAAACAATTCTTTGAATAAGAATTCTTGTCAAAGAGGGCTTTAGGTTAAGCTTGTTTTTTAGCCTTTTTTTAAGGCTTAGTTAATAGGATATACAAGGAGTTTCATTTAAATTGAGTTTAATTAAGATTTAGGGATGTTAACAAAGTTACTTAGATTTCTAATTGATTGTTTGTTAAATTTTTCCATATTTTGTTTCACTAACTTAAGTCTCCTGGTAACAAAGAACATAGAGGAACCTTTAATAGGGGTACACAAAGCTTTTTGAATTTTGGAGAGAGAAACGGGGTGGTTTTTTAAGAAATGAAGGAATTTAAAGGGGAAATTCTTTTGATGTGTTTTGAAGGAAGTACCTAGATTAGGAAATGATTTTAAATATCATGTAGGCTAAAATGAATAAAAGCTAAGAGAAAAGAGAGGAGCTAATAAAGTTTGATTGAGAGTCTATTAAGCTTCATCATGATTGAAAAATTGTTAATTATTTATTATTCCCATGTATGAAAGGAGCTAGTGTATCTTAGATTAGTGAGATTGTAGATGTAAATAATCTTATTTAGATCAAGCATACCAAATGTATATGTAATATAAGTGTAAGTGGTTTTACAAGGATGAAGAATATTATTGAAGTCACTCAAGACAAGACACAGTATGCTATAAAAGTTGGAGTTGATACTAGAGAGGGACTACCAAAAGATCTTTTTTATAACAAAATTGGTAGATACATACACTACTGTGATGAGAATGAGGATATTTAAGGGACGATGAAGAATATCCAAAATGTATGAGTTGATACATAGAATGTTTAATAATGCAGGTAAAGGCTTTATGATTCCAAGGTTAAAAGTAATTTTTTTTGTAATGGTAGTTTTCCACATATTCTCAATAAGATTAACTTAAGAGCGATTTAAAATTTTGATAAATTTTCCAAATCTTAAATACTTAGATGGATAATTTAAATCGCTAACATTCTAAGAAAGGATTGGCATGGTTAAGGGATAAAGAATTTTAGGTTACTCTCTTTTAAACTAGATTGTATACTATTCCTTTTTCTTTTTATTTTCCATCAAATTCAAATTTCAAAAACTCATTAACTAACTTTAAATAACAATCAAGATAATCAATAGGGTTAAATCTAGTAAATGACCTATAGTCATAAGACATGCATAAAGGCACAGTAAAAGAAATGGATGGATAATTACCTTTTTTAGGAGATTTTGTAATATGAGGAGTTTGGACTACAACTTTAAGGGTTTTAGGTTGCTTTAAAGAAGTTTATTTAGAGACTATAGGAGAATCAGGAGAGGCTTTTTCCTAAGAAGTGGATGAAGGGGCATTGGATCTTTTAGTGGTTTTGGAAGAATTTTCTCAACATTTAAAGTTAACTCCTTAAAGGATCCAATATAAACTTTGTCCCCATTGGTTTTCTTATAGCTTTTCCTTTATTTTTAGAGTTAAATGGTTCCTATTAATGGGAAATCTAGATTTTTTTTCTTTATCTACTCATCATATGCAACTAATATGTAGTAATATGATAACATTTTTCTCAATTTGATTTCAATACAAATTTTGGTAAAACTGCTTCTTTATAATTTTTCAAACATTTTGTCCAAACATAAGGGCTTGTCAATTAAGCTTATTAGGTAGTTAAAACCTTCAATGCTCCAATAATCTAGTGATACATTATAGTAATTAAAAAAATTTAGGTTGATTTTATCTCTCTTTGATTTAAAAAGGATCATAACTACCAATTTTATATGAATATAGGTCTTCCTTTAAAATGTTAAGGTCATATATCCAAGATTGAGTTTAACCTATCTATCGAAGAAAATTTGACGAGGTAAATATCACTTTTGTTGATAAATGCCTCTTAGAGCCTATATTTTTCTTATAATGTTTACTTGGTAGGCAACTTTCTTTTCCATAAAGAAACTTATGAGAAAGTTTTTCAACTTTAAAGTGCCCTTAAGTACTATTTCTAATAGAGAGACTACAACAATTTAGAATTCTTCAATAGAGGGATGGAATTATTTAATGGGTGGAAAGGTCTCCAAAGGAGAGGCATCACCCAAGATAGAACTTTAAGTTGAGGCATCACCCAAGATAGAACTTTAAGTTCACTTATCCTTAAGGAATGAGGATGAGGAAGGGTTCACCTTGGCAATATAAGGGTTAGGGTTAGGAGTTGAAATAGTAAGAAGAGCCCATAGATTAGGAGAAAAATCATCTATGGGAAAAATCATGTAAAGTTAAACGGGAGCAAGCCTAGATAGATGGTTAGAGAAGTGTAATAAGGATAAGCATCTAAAGAGATAAGAGGTTAACGGTTTCAAAGTGTTAAAAGGGTTGCATTTGAAGATTGGCAAAATTAAAAAAGGAAAAATCTAAAGGATTTAGAGGTTTAGGGGTATTAGGGCCAAGGTTTGGGTAAACTAAAGGTGAAATAAAGTAAAAATTAGGTAAGGTTTTGCAATTGAAATAAGGTTTGAGAAAGGAAGAGAAAGGTGAGAAATGTTAGGGTTTAAAGTAGGTTAGGAGATGAGATGTCGCTAAGAAAGGATGAGGCATAAAAAAGAGAGATAAAAACACTAGTGAGGGATAAATTAAAAAAGGAGAAGTAGAGTAAGCCAAAAAAAGAACAAACTAAATAAAGGAAAAAGTAAGAAAAATAATATAGAAAATGGAGAAGGGAAAAGAAAATACATGAACAAAGTGAATAAAGGAAAAAGGTGATTCAAAGAATAAGAAAATACCACGAGAAACAAAGATGGGTTAATAAGGGGAAAATGAAATAGTAAGAGAAAGGCATAAAAATCTCTCTCTAAAAACCATCTCCCCAAATCAATCTTAAAAAGAAAGAATTTTCTAATGACTCCTCTTTACCCTTATACAGAAATGATTTGTAAGAGTTCATATTTACTTGGAAACAATATACTTATAAGAAGAAATTTTACTCAATTAAGGAATAAAGAGTAAATCGAATTAACAAGAGATATTTAAAAGTGGACGTAAGTTAACAAAAGGTAGAACCACTTTAAAATAAATCATGTCATATGTTGTACACTCTCGTTTATATTTAAACTTGATAATATTCATCGTCTGTGCTTTTATAATTAAGTTTTTAAATAATTTTCCATTGTATACACTTAAATTCACATTTATTACTTTATCTTTTTTTAAAAAATTACACATACCTAATTCACCTTCCTCTCTTAGATTTAATAAAACTAATAGCTTTAATCTTCAAAACATCATTTCTTACTTCAATTTTTTTTAATATTTTCTCAACTTTTTAATTAAATAAAAATAAATTGAAATCAAAAGAACATAATATTTAGTACAAGGTTAGAGCCAAAAAGATTAAATGATTACTAGATAGAGTACAACTATTAATTCAATGGTAACTTCCCTAGATTTTTCAATTATCCTAGAAAATTATAGTGTTTCTTTCTCTACAAATATCATACATTGTACAATAGAAGGTTTTTATAAAGATAGTTATATTCCCATGTTATTCACCCTAAATTTGCATAGCCATTCAAGGACCTCTAGATGTCTTAGTAATTTGTTTGAATGACTTTAGGAAATAATGTAGGCAAATTTGTCAATCATTAACATTCTTATCTCTTACATAAATAATTTAAATTGCAATATTAAAATTTTTGTTAGTATCTATCCTTTTTTAATCTCACTAAAAGTATTATTTATAACTTATTTATTAAAAGAATTTATGATTAAATTTTATATGAATAAAAAATAATAACATAAATCAAATAACTTTAGGTATGAAATGATAACATTGTACATGTATACAATAATATTATAGTTATCAATTTAAGGTGAAATGATAATAATTCAAGTTGAAAAAAGTGTGAAGTGGCTATAATTTGAGTTTTTTTTAAAGAACTACTAGACTTCTCTCATGCATTTCATGATCTAAAATTAAGAATCTTTAAACCATTATTCTATCTTTAATTTATAGTCAGATATTATTAACGTTTATTGCTATCTATAATTTCTATTTTTGGAGTTTTGAAATAAGCTACATATTATACAATTACAACATTCATTAAGTTGTATTTAATAGTTAATTCCTCCCTTATTTTGATTTGTTATTTTTATATTAAACTCTGATGGAATATACTTTGGCAAGTTGTCATTTTATATTTATTACAAATATATAATTTATTAGTAATAATGGTTTATTATATTTTATATAGATTTTATTTTTGTTCTTTGTAACTTTATACCTTTTATTTATCTTATAGTAAAAGTATAATAATTATTTAGAATGATCTTGTTTTCATTCTTTTGTTGATTTATGTGAAAACGCCTTCCTTTAATGACTTTAGTAAATTAAAGTAATATTATATTTTGTTGAATTGTAAACTAATTAACATTGTTATTTTTTAGTTGTCCTATTTTCTCTTCATATTACATGTACTTAATTTTCTTTCTTTGTTTATTTATTAGATATTAGATTAAATTGTTCCTAGATTGCATTATTTTTTTTCCAACCCTTTTTAAAATTTTAACAAAGTATAATTTCAATTTTTAACCTTAGTTATTGTTAACTAAAAAAATGAAGGGATAGAATAAGTAAGACAAGTTCTATCCAAAAGGAGGGACATGTTTTGTGTCAAGAGGCTCTTGGCTCGACATTTACCTAAAAATGGAAAGAAAATGACAGCAGGGAATAAAAGCCAAAATAAAGGACAAAAGGAGTAGAAAATAAATAAGAAAGAAAACTAGATATTAATAAGTGCATAATTGAATATTTTTTTATTCCATGATGCTTCATGATTAATATTTTTATTGTGTCTAAGGTACTTATTTTGGTTTAGGTACAAGTTAGAGGAAAAGAAAACTAAAATGATCTAAATTTATAGCCTTGGTGTAGTGTCAATGATATTCAATCTTATTTGCCTTCGTGGATCAAAATAAAATGAAAGAGAGTGAAATCAAGAAAAAGAATAAAATAACTAGAGTTATCATGGAGCCACATGCCTATATGGAAAAGTACACGACCATGTATATGACTTACACAACCTTATGAGTGATCGTGTAAGTCACTACAAATATGTACAAACATGAAGACACTATTTCAACTGTGTAGAAACATACATGCCCGTATAAGTGAGTTACACAGCTTTATCCTTTGCCAGTGTAACTCACTGAAAATATGTATCTTTGTGACTTTTGGAGGATTATTGTATAAGGCCACTTACAGGGTCAAGTAACTGATCATGCATATTTACGAAACCATAATTATGAAGTATAAAAGGCAATTAAAAGGCCAATTAAAAGGAATATATAGAAGAGACACTAAGTGACATAAATTCCTCTCTTTGGAAGTTTGTTTTAAAGAATTACAAGCATCTAATCCACTTCCTTCTAGTTCAAAGGAGATATCACGGCATGAAATATGTTTAGAGTTTATGATTTATGTCCAAATGATTTAAATTGGGCCTACCAAATCATTCATGTATAAACTGATTACTAGATTTTGATTATAATTTATATTTATTAATAATACAATTCATTTGTGGTAAACTAATGATTATGAATCATTGGGGATAAAATATCATAAGTTAAATAATCCAAGCTTGTGTGATTATTGCTTATATTAACATATTTTCCTAATTCTTAATATTGTTGTCACAAGAAATTTAGAAAGCTTGTTCTAGGTTGTCTGACAATTATATCTAATTAAAGAGCTTGTTTTAATTAGTTATCATATATGAAAAAATTGGGACTAATGGAGTTTGTTGTTAATCTGTAGTTAATAGTTTTGAAGAGAGGTACAAGAACAACATTACAATTGATTATGCATATACATATGAAGCCGAAGATTGAATCGAGATAAATTCATTGATTACTCTCTATGACTTTAATTTGTTAAATTTAATTTGTTTTCATAGTTCGAATTTATTCAAATGATTGTACATCTTGAGGGATAACATATCATAAGTTAAATAATCTAAGTTTGTATGATTATTGCTTATATTCACCTATTTTCCTAATTTTTAATGTTGTTGCTAAACTAAATTTAGAGAGCTTATTATAGTTTCTTTGGCACTTGGATCTAATTAAAAAGCTTATTGTAGTAAGTCATAATCTATCAGAAAATTGGCATTAATAAAGCTTATTGTTAATCCACAGTTAATAGTTTTAAAGAGAGGTACAAGAACAACATCACAATTGATTATGCATATTCATGTAAAGGAGGGGATTAAACTAAGAACTCACCCTAAATCTATTGATTACTCTCTGTGACTTTTAATTTTTTAAATTTAGTTTATTTTTTGAGAATTTTCATAAGGTTGAAGTGAATATACCCTTTTTAGATGCAATCAGTTAGGTGTTAAGGTATGTAAAATTCCTTAAGGAATAATGTACCAACAAGAGAAAGTTGAGAGGTAATGAGAAGATAATGATGAGTGACAATGTTTCTATAGTCTTCCAAAAGAAATTACCTCCTAAGGGTAAGGAACCAAGTATGTTCACTATTATCTGTAAGATTGGTAGCTCTATAATTAAGAGCTAGATTAAGGAGCATTGATTAATGTTATGTCTTATTATTATATTTATGTTTCTTTAAACTTAGGCCCTTTAAAAGAAACTAGTGTTATCATACAATTACATAATTGCACTAATGCTTATCCATATAGAATGATTGGGTGTTTTGGTTCAGGTGAATTAATTAGTATTTCCTACAGATTTGTTTATGGTAGATATGGATGATAATATTTTCCCTAGCCCTACACCTATCTTATTAGGGAGACCATTCCTTAACACTAACTAAACTAAGATAAACATCTGTGAGAGTATCATCATAATGGAATTTAACGGATAAGTGATACATTTCAATATTTTTAAGGCCATGAAACATTCCTAAGATGATTGTTTTATTTTTCTATGGATATGATTAACCCTTTAGTTTAGGAAGTTTTTAAGTTAAATTACATGGATAAATTAGAAGCAGTTTTAACTAAACATATGGAGTTGGAAGCCACCAATGACATTGAGTTAGGAGAATAGCTAATTAAGGTAGTGACTACCTTGCATTCCTTGAAACTAGCTCCTAATAGGTATAAACTTACTATTGTACAATTACCTTAATCTAACCAGATGTTGCTATTTTCTGATGTGCAGGTACTTGAGGTGGATTTAAAACCACTACCACCCACTTGAAATATAAATACTTGGTAGACAATTAGACTTTCCCAGTGATTATTTTAGCAAATTTAACTTCTGATTAGGAAGATAGATTACTTCTTGTTTTAGGGGAGCATAAGAAGGCCATTAGGTGGACAATTGTAGATATCAGAGGAATAAGCCCTTCATTCTCTGTCAGATGATTATGACACTTTTGTTATGACCTATAATATGCATAATCTAAATAAATCTTTAACTGAGTTACATGGGATGCTCAAGAATGCTCATCAAAACATTAAGAAGGACCCTACCCCTAAAGTCCTCGTGGTCCAAAAGGGGAAAGGTTTTAAGAAACAAGGCAATGATAAAGGGAAGGGCAAAGGCAAAGGTTTGATTAAGAATTAGAACAAGTACAATCCTAACCCCAAGACCAAGCCTAGTCCTTCTAATGATGATCTTTGCCATTATTGTAATGAGCCGGGTGGTCACTGGAAGAGAAACTGCAAGAAATATTTAGAAGATCTAAAGAAGAAGAAGGGTAATGACACTTCTACTTCAGGTATTTATGTTATAGAAGTAAATGTTTCTACTTCTAATTCTACATCTTGAGTATTGGACACCGGTTGTGGTTCTCACATTTGTGTGAATGTGCAGGGACTACAAAATAGTAGAACTTTGGCTGTGAAGTGGACTTGCGCGTAGGTATTGAAGCAAGAGTTGCTACTTTAACTGTAGGGATATTTCATTTATCTTTTCCCTCAAGCATGGTTTTGGAACTGAATAATTGATATCATGTACTTGCTATAAGTAGGAAAATTGTCTCTGTTTCAGTTGTAGATATAGAAGGTTTTTGTTTTACAATTAAGAACAATTATTGCTCATTTTCTCATAATGACATAATTTAAGGTAGCGCCTAATTAGAGAATGGGCTTTATGTTCTAAATTTGGAAAGACCTATTTATAACATAAATAATAAGAGATTCAAATCCAATGATTTGAATTCCATATACCTTTTGCATTGTTTCTTCGGACATATAAATAAGAACCGCGTATATAAGCTCCATAATGATGGACTTTTAAAATCTTCTGATTTTGAATCATATGAGATGTGAATTTTGTTTATTAGGAAAAATAATTAAAGCACATTTTACTGGAAACAGACAGAGGGTTAGTGATTTATTAGCATTTATACATATCGATGTATATAGACCATTAATTTCTACAGTTAGAGTAGGTGTTCATTAATTCATTACATTTACTGATGACTTCAGTAGATATGGTTATGTTTATTTGATGAAAAATAAATCTAAATCCTTTGAAAATTTAATGGAATTTCAAAATGAAGTACAAAACCAAAATAACAATACAATAAAATCCGTTCGATCAAATCAAGGTGGTGAATATTTCAGTCGAGAGTTTGATGACCATCTTAAAGAGTGTGGAATAGTTTCACAAGTCACTCCACCTGTAACACCACAATGGAATGGTGTGTCTAAAAGGAGAATCGAACATTATTGGATATGGTTCGATCTATGATGAGTCATGAAAATCTTCCATTGTCCTTTTAGGGATATGTTCTTGAAATAGCTACGTTTACACTAAATAGAAGGTAGTAGAAAAGACTCCTTATCAGATGTGGACAAGAAAGATTCTTAGTTTGTCTTTTCTAAAGATATAGGGATGTGAAGCTTATGTTAAAAGGATAACATCTGAAAAAACTTGAACCCAAATCTAATAAATGCTTCTTCATAGGGTATCATAAAGATACTACTTTTATAATACCACCAAGAACAAAGTATTTGTTGCTCGAATTGGTGTCTTTATGGAGAGATAATTTCTTTCTAAAGGAACTAGAGGAAGTAAAGTACATATTGAAGAGATTCAATAGTCACAATATTGTGGAAACTACACTTATGACATAACCCCATGTAGGTCTGAAAGGTTCCATTTCATAGTGATTGAACATCATCATCTCTTACTGATAGAGGATGATGAACCTAATCCTAAGAGGAAGTAGTGTTGGGCCCTAACTTTAATAAATGTATTCAGGCCATGGAATGTGAAATGGAATCTATGTACCAAAAAAAGTATAGGTTTTGGTTGACCTGTTTAATGGTGTAAAAACCATTGAGTGTAATATGAATGGCAATATATATACGTACAAAGTGCGATTGGTGGCTAAAGGTTTCAAACAAATTCATGGTATTGACTATAATAAGAACTATTCCCCAGTTATGATGCTTAAATCCATTCGCATCCTCCTAGTTATTGCTACATTCTATGATTATAAGATTTGGCAAAATGTGAAAAACATCTTTCCTTAATAAAAATCTGGAAGAGGATGTGTACATGACATAGCCTGAAGGTTTTGCATCTCCTATAAATGTTGTAAAAGTACACAAGCTTCAACGATTCATTTCTGGATTGAAGCAGGCTTCTTGGAGTTTGAATCTTCATTTTATTGAGGTAGTTAAAGAGTTTGATTTCCTTATAAATGAAGAAGAACCTTGTGTTTACAAGAATACTAGTGGGAGCGCAATTGTTTTCTTACTCTTGTATGTAGATGACATACTACTCATTGGAAATAACATTCCTATACTTTAATATGTGAAAGCTTGGTTAGGGAGTTATTTTCCAATGAGACACTTGGGTGAAGCAGCCTACATTTTGAGTATTAGAATCTATAGAGATAGATCGAGATGACTTATTGGACTAGGTCAAAGTGCTTATATTGATAAGGTTTTGCATAGATTCAATATGCAAGAATCTAAGAGAGGCTTCTTACCCATTTCACATGGTATAGTTTTTATTAAGGCTCAAATACCTTTGACACTAGATGAGCGAATCCGCATGAGTAGGATCACATATGCATTTACAACAGGATCTATCATGTACGCCATGTTGTGTACTCATGTAGATGTTTATATGCTTTGAACATGATGAGTAAATACCAGTCAGATCTAGGTGAAAGTCACTAGATAGCTATTAAGAACATTCTTAAGTACTTGATAAAAACTAAGGAAATGTCTTAATTTATGAAGGTGATGAAGAGCTCATTGTAAATGGTTACACTAATGCCAGCTTCCAGTTAGACAAAAATGACTTCCTGTCATAGTCAAGTTTTGTATTCTGTCTGAATGGTAGAGTAGTGTGTTGGAAGAGTTCCAAGCAGGACATAATAGAAGCAATAATGTACTCAGTTTTTGTTTTTGACTTTCTAACCTAAACAACCTCCTTTTCTACTTCTAAAGAAGCAATCTACTCAGCTTCTATTGTTGATTCTACAATAGAAGCTGAGTACATTGTTGCTTTAGAAGTAGCAAAGGAGGTTGTTTGGGTTAGAAAGTTCATCATTAAACTTGGTGTGATTCCTAGAATTATGAATCCAGTGGATCTCTATTGTGATAATAATGGAGCCATTGCTCAAGCTAAGGAACCAAAATCTCATCAAAAGACCAAACACATAAACATTTTCACCTTATTCGACACATTATTGAAAGAGGTGTAAACATATCATAATATAGCTGATCTTTTAACTAAGTGACATGTTTTTGGATGATCCATTAGTAATGCCTAGTTATTGTTTGTTGGGTTCATTTTGTGGAGTTATAAATGAATTTGAATAATAATCCCTATGAATAATTTGTATCTTACAATTGGCATCAAGGGCAAGACTTGATCATGAGACCCATTTATAATATGGATACAATTATTCTTAAAGGTACCTAATTAATGTCATTAATGTGAGGGTTCGAAATGAATATCAAGACTAACATGTTGATTAATAAATGGACATGTTTCACGTGCTACTAATATAGAGATATTATGTTAATCATATGGGTGCATGTTGGAGAACATATGATTGGATCGACCTGCTATAAGAAAACTTCAAGGATTGTTATGTAAGTGTCATAGGTGGTTCTCATCATAATTGATGAATATAGTCCTTAGACTTGAGTTTGTCATGGTTTCCTACATGTGGATTAGTTTGTTTTGAAATTGTTAAAAGTCAGCCATAAAAGGTGATTATAAAAGCAACGCTCAGGCATGCTATGAATCATGCAGAGGAATGTGGATGAAAAAGATGGAATTTGTCTCTCCCATATACCAAGATAAAGATATCTCTAGGCCCCTTAATGAGTTGAGATTGAAAAGTTGTTGGTCATACATAAACGAGGCGAATGTCAATCGTTTGTTACACAGTTTAACTCAGAGGTCGAGAAGCACTATTGAGCCTAATAAGGATGACATAGTTTCCTACCTTATGCTCGATTGAGGTATAATGAGACAAAGGGACTATTTATAGAGAATTAGTTCTTAT
The DNA here is from genome assembly GCA_024703695.1 of Erythroxylum cataractarum. Lineage (NCBI taxonomy): Eukaryota > Viridiplantae > Streptophyta > Magnoliopsida > Malpighiales > Erythroxylaceae > Erythroxylum > Erythroxylum cataractarum. The sequence continues at coordinate 51,002,043 of JANJEY010000235.1, forward strand.
GCAAGTGGGAGATTGTTAGTATATGCCCCACGAACCAATTATAGAATGTACTATAATTTATCAATTGTAATTCAGGTAATGTCAGACTTTGACCTTATTTATTATTAGGTATTTATAATATCTTACTAGAGATTACTTATAACTTGTGGGCCTAAAAAAAGCTTGGGCTTGCTACTAATATTAAATAAGCCTATAGGGTCACACACTAAGAGACTGAATATTCATTGGGCTTTCAGAGGTTTAGGGCTTTTAGACCTTAGGGTTTTGCAATACTTATAGATGTATGACTTCATAAGAGAAGACTCATCTGCCCAAAAGGAACAAAACCCTACTATCATCGTCCTCCTCCTCAAGTGATAGAGAGAGAGAGGTCTCAAGAGTGGTGCTAGCACACCAGAGGCATTTATTTTGTCTCGCGAGGTTGTGGATACCAATAGAGGCATGACATTTGACGTGCTCTTCAGACACTACATGCTTTTTTGTTGTTTCCACTGTGAAGGTACAAATCTGATATGAATTTAATTTCAATGTTCATATGGATCTTGGTGTTTTAGACTTACAAATATTGGTAAATATCATTGCATGCTAATAGTCTGAATAGCTTTCGTCCCTTTCAATGGTATTAGAGCAAGTTATGCATGTATAAGGTGATCTATTGAACATGTTTAAACTGTTTGCTAGGTTGTGACTGACATGTATGTTGATTTCAAACGATTCTTATAAATTGTAGAAAAATGATTTTTCTGATTTTCTTTCACAGAGATGTTTATAAGGCATTATATTATGCTTTTGTTAAAGGAAATTTCAATTGAATGTCATTTGCTATTTTATTGTGAATTAATCTCTGGACTACTCATATGTTTTTTTTTGGGAATTTTCGGAAAAAATGTATATGCTAATTTTGAAATTTTTTTAATAATTCTACAAAACTTTTTTTTAATTGTCTTTCACATAAATTTTTATAAGGTATTATGTTATGTTTCTATCAAAGTAAAATGCAATTGAATGTCATTTTCTATTTTATTACAATTTTAGTTTAAGCCTGAAGCATGTATGAAGTGCTAGGAAATTATGGAAATTTGATGAAAATGCATATTTGTAAATTCTATAATAATTTTATAAAAATATTTTTGTGAATTTTCTTCATGAACATGCACATATGATGTTTCCACGTGTATGAGATGCATGACACCTATTTCTGAAGTGATTGATTATTTATTCTCGATTTTACATGCATGTTGGTGGTGTATGATAAGAGTTAGTGGACATATGATGTGCTGGCAAATTCCAGTTAGTTTATAAAGAATTCATAGGAATTACATTATAGAATTTTTTATTAGGCACATTTAGAATGTTTATATGACTGTGGAATTTTTCTAGAATTAATTGAATTTGATTCAATTAATCAAGTCAAAGTCTACACTAGACAACTTTTTGAAAGTTGATGGCACTGACTTATTTGATGACTTATATGTATGTGTTTTAGTTATAATACCTTGAAATTATTTTTATGAGATAATAAATATATTATTTTGATGCTAGTAGCATGCTAAGTGCATATGCTTGAAATTAGGGTTTTAGAAAATTTCCAGACATCGAATCGGTCACTTTAGTGTCTAGTAGGTTAACTCATTTATCTTGATAATTTTGTCCATCAAAATATTTTTTGGGTTGTGACAAAATTGTCTTGATAAATTTGAGATGACCTAGGTATGTTTTAGATGATTAATTTATGTTTAGAAATTTGGGAAGCCCTAGAGATTAATTTAGAAATTAATCCAAGTAGAGCATAGCATTTTTAATGTGACTAGAAAAAGGCATGTGTACGAGAATTAAAGTGTTTAATTTGGACATCAAAATAATTGAATTTTAGGGTTCCTAATTGAATCACATTCATAATTCAAATTAGATGAGACTAACACTAGTACCCAATTCAGTTCAAGGGTTGAATCGAATCATGAACTTTAGATGCATAGTCAAGTCACAACCTAAATTAAACCTCCTTTAAGTGATACATGCAATAGAAGCATTTTAAGCGTGGTTATAGACATAGGATCAATTTTATTTATATATATATATATATATGATGAGACATAAGAATAAATCCCTCAACTAAAATATTTGGACTTACCCCTTCCATTGATATGGAAAGAACCAGAATTGTTTTAGTTTTGGGTTGATGGGCAAACCCAAGCCCACACTACATGAATATGTTCAAACCATGGAAATTAGATTTTCGGATTAATGAGTTAGTCCCAACAGGAAGCATTGATTTGTTGGGAAAACCCAAGGTCAACGTGAATAGAGGCAGAGTTGGGTAGTATACATGAGATGTAGACACATCATGAGTTGATAACCCAATGAGTATGTTAAATCAATAGCTGATGGCATAAGTCGATAGTTACATAACTGAATACAATTGGTATGAATGATACCTATTGATTGATCTAGGGTGGCTTGTTGGGCAAACCCAAGGTCATTCCTAGTGATATTGGATATTGACACACTAGGAAAATTATAATTTTTCTTAGATTCATAGTGAGGGTTATAGATTTAGATAAAATAGTGGAACCCATACTGCATGTGATTAAAGTCTTTATTGATATGTACTTATGTACATTCTAATGCTTTCTCTCGTTCTTCTATGTTATTGAATCATCACGATGTCTTCGTATATTGTGAACTTACGCTCTCTATTTGACTCCAACATACTTACAGGACCAAACTTCTTAGATTGGCTATAGAATTTGAGAATTGTTCTTAAATATGAGAAACTAAGATATGTCCTAGATGAGCCACTTTCCGATCCCCCTGTTGTCAATGCTTCTGATGAGGATCAAAAAGCTTACAAGAAGCTACTAGATGATAATGAGTTGGCTAGCTATATTATTTTGGCCTCTATGTCACCAGAACTACAAAAGCAGTATGAGGCTATGGATTCTCATACCATAGTCTACCATATAAGGGAACTGTTTAATAAGCAAGCTCAGTCTAAAATGTTCAAGACCTTGAGGTTGTTTTTCACTCTAAGATGGTTGATAGATTGTCTCTAGTGTAGTATACACTGAATATGAATGGATACATTGAGAGGTTAGCAAGTTTAGGTTTCATAATGGATCATGAATTAAGTATAGACTTAATTCTGACTAGTTTGATTGATATTTATTCATAGTTTGTGCTTAACTATCAGATGAACTAAATATCCACTTCGATACTTGAGCTGATTAATCTATTCAAAACAGCTGAGCAAATTGTAAAGGACAGTAAGGCTATGATGCTAGTGGACTTTGCTTCTGGTTCTCACAAGAGGAACTAAAAGAAGAAGAAAAATTCCAAGAAGCTAGTAGAAGGTGTAGCCAAGAAGAAGATAAAGGAAAATTCACCAAAGGGAATATGCTTTCATTACAACAAGAAACAACATTGGAAGAGGAGTTGTAAATCCTATCTGGAGTCGCTAAAGTAGAATAAGGCATTAGAAGCTCCATCGTTTACTTTTGGATCAGAAAAGAAACCATGTTATATTTGGAGAACCGGTAGATTTCAAAACTTTTTAGAAATCTTATTTGCAGCAGAAGCAATATATCCAAATCATCATGTCAATCTATACATGATATGGTATAAGGATAATATTAAACATAAATAAGATAGTGATATTACCGACTTCTTCGCTATAGCTTTAATTCCTCGCTGCATTATCCTCTCCTTCCTTTTGTATCCAAAGCCTTTGTTTTTTAATCCTTTTCTTTGTCAATCTATCCTCTCCTTATTTTTGTATCCTCAATCAATTTGATTTACCTCTTGTTCTTGAAGAACAACTTGGTTAACAATATCCTTTGGTGGGAAAGGAGAAGAAATGTTTGGAGGAGATTTTCTTAGAAGAAATGAATATCCAATGCATATCTTTCTTCTTTAATCCAATGAATGCTAATATGTTATATGCCAACAATAAAAGATAACCATTAAACCATTTAATGGTAAGTTCATAACTCCATTTAATGATGATAAACCATAATAAAGACCATC
>JANJEY010000235.1:51067240-51091492 GCA_024703695.1 Erythroxylum cataractarum
CCATTCAATTATCTCCTTTGATAAATTAGGAAAACAAACAAGAGAAAATTACATTTCTCTTCTATTCTTTTCTCCTCTTTTCTACTCAATATTTCCTTTCCTTTCCCTCCAAACAAAGGTGAAGTAATTGAAATGGGGTTCACGTACATATGGGACAAAAAAGAAGAAGAATCTGTTAGAATTCAAACACATGTCAGAAGCCCATTAAGCGAATCCTAAAAAGAGAAGAAATGGGGCAGAGAGACAAACAAAGAAAAAGAAAACTAGTATATTGGCTCAAAGGAAGAACCCAAAAGCAATAGCAATAAATATGGGAAAATATAGAGAACCATCTGATGTTGGACTTGGTATTGGTGCTTCAGCTACTGCTACTTTCTGGATAGTAGGGAAAGCCATTAAAACAACCATCAATATAACATTCATCTTCATTGCCTCCATTGTTGACCTTTTCTCAAAGAGTAAGTAGCAAGCGCAGATGGTTCAAAAGAGAGATATGGGGTTCTATAATTCCTCTCCCAGAGATAGGCCAAAGAAGTGAAAATAAGAAAGGAAATTATAAAAGCAATAACAATGAAGTAGTCTTTGATGGTGATATGCATAATTACATAGATTCGCTTATAATGGATCTCGATGGTAGTCATCATAGATGGCTATTAAAGACAAGTTTTTCGAAGGTGTAATATAAGAGTGGTGGCGCGTAAAGATGCAGACTACACCAAGGCCAATCAAAGCAATTGTAGTAGAGTTCAAAAGACAAATGACAAAACACCCTACACCCATGCGAGCTTCAGAACTCACGCTACCTATAAAAAATACAACCATATTTCACCCAGAAACATACCCACATTAAGAAACAGGAAAATAGTATACCTTAAATGGAGAAATCAGACACAAAAGGCGTATAGGCTAAAAATGAATACAAAACGGTGAAGGTAGAGCGAGGATGGAGAAGAACACAAAAGATGGTGAAGAAGTCGAGATGTTTTATTGTTTTTATGACAAAATAAACCTATTTTAAAAACATACAAAAACATCTTTTCTATGCTTCTTTTGTAAAATTACTGTGTTTTTTATTTTTAGAAACAAAAATGACAATAATATTCAAACAAAAACATTTTAATGACTTATTTTTGAAAACTATAACAAAAAAGGAAGAAGAAACCCAACCAAACAAGCTCTTAGCAACTTAGTTTTCTTGTATGAAACCTTTTGAATAATGAAATTTCCTTTAATTTATAAGAAAGATACCCTTTAAATGATGTATATGTGGTGCTTATTATTATATATAAATGTAGTTAAATGACCAAATGAAAATTTTCAATTTTAAACCTTAATTAATGTTAATTAATAAGATGAAACTTAATGTATCTATGACTTTTATTAAATAAATATATGAAATTAAATTCTTCATGTAAATTTTTTAACGCATCAAATTAAATAAAAAAGAACAAAATGAGATATATGCTTACTTAATGGTGGATAATTTAATTTCAAATATATTCTTAATGAGTGTCACTTCATATGATTATTAAATAGTAACTAACTTTTAGGACTTAAACAACAAGTCTTTTAATGTTTAACACTTTATGGAAACTTTTTGAATCAACATAATACAGTGTCAAAAGATTTAGGGAAAGCTTTGGTCTTTGTCTTTTGACTTTTTTTTTTCTTAAACGATCTTATTTATTTCACATCTTTAATCATTTAATAACACTCATTATCTTTTTTTTTCAATTTAACTTGCTTTGTTCAAGTTGAAATCAATTTCTTTAAGCAATATGGTTATTCATATACTCTTAACATCAATGTATGATGGAAATAATCACATATAAAATAAATTTAAGCATTTTGTTCAAAATAGAATACTTTGTGAAATATTTCCATTTCTTTTATATTTAAAAATAATTTGTCATATGTTCATCTTAAAATTTACTAAATGCATTTTTTATTTTAAAATTTTGTTAATTGTTTTAGAGAAGTATTATTTTTCTCATAAAATATGTTTTTAATAGATAGAAACAGAAAGTCTAGATTATATTAGAATTTTAACTGTTTTTCCAAAACCCAATTGTTGATGAACTCCACTTGAAAAGAAATGATGCGAACCAGTGGGGACCGGGAATGAAGAGAACGAAATATAAAGGGCCAAAAAGTAAAATAAAAGAAAATTCAAGGACTAAAAGCAGTTCCACAGACAAAAAGACGTTTATTGTATTTGTAACACATGTTAAAAGGAGAAACTAGAAAGGAAAATTTAAAAAAGAAGAAGAAAACAGAACGACCCAACAAAAAGGCGAACAGCTTATGTAAGTGAGAAATGGTGGGGAATGGTTGGCATAGATGAGATGACAAACCAGTAAATGTTCTGAAGTCAAACCCAAAACAAACTCTTTCACTCACTCATATATAATACCATCGATCAATTATACAGTTACGCAATTGCCTTCCTCTCTTGTTTTGCTAAGTTTTAAATAAAGAAAAATATAATAAAAAAGATAATACAAGTGTTTGCTGTGGCTGGCTTTCTTTGTTTGTGGAAAGAAAATCAGATTTATTGCTCCTCTTTTGTTGGTTGAATTGCAAATGGCTGAATTGGTGGAGCTACCAAGTCGACTCGCAATCCTTCCCTTTAGAAATAAGGTTCTTTTACCAGGAGCTATAATTCGTATTCGGTGTACTTCTCCCAGCAGGTGATGAATCATCCTCTAAATAATTACACGTTTTCGTGTTTTTTTTTATACCTCCACTGCAGAGGAGGGGGTTGTTAGTTATCTCTTCTTGTTTTGATCTAAAACATTTCAGTGTGAAATTGGTGGAACAAGAGCTATGGCAGCGAGAGGAGAAGGGTATGATCGGTATTTTACCGGTCCGAGATTCTGCCGCCGAGGTGACATCCTCCGCGTCCACGCCACTACCACAAAGTAAAAATACATATGCGTTTGTGTAGTTTATGTTTTCACTGTACCCATTGACTTTGTTGGAATTATTATTAATTTCTTATTTGAAAATTTTGAGATTAGGTGGCGCCGGCGGTGGCGGTGGTGGTGGTGATTCTGGTGACAAGGCCTCCAGAATTCAAGCGGGCTCGTCGGACGGGAAAAATCAACAGGAAGTTATTCATTGGCACAACAGGTTATCTTTAATTCATATTATCTTTTGACTTTTGAATTTGGCCACTTTTTGTAATCTTAATTAATATGTTTTTTATTTGATTTGGTAGGGGGGTAGCAGCTCGAGCTTTGCATCTGTCAAGAGGGGTGGAGAAGCCAAGTGGGAGGGTGACTTACATAGTCGTTCTTGAAGGTTTGTGCAGATTCAGTGTTCAGGAGCTTAGTACAAGAGGGACTTATTACACTGCTCGGATATCTCCGCTTGAAATGACTAGAGCTGGTAAGCTTGAAAATCGATACCTTTGTTATGCAACAAAGGAGTGTTTTGGTGGTTTGAAACTGCTTAAGTTCTGGAATTCTTGATTAATTGACTTTAGATAAACATTGTATAAGATAAAATCTGATTCATCTTAATTTTGTGATATGTATCTTCGTTGGCCAACTTTCCTTGTGGTTTCCAATTAACTCATTTTCACTTATGGAAACTATTTGTTGTTAGACTTTGCCGTTATTGTGTCTTTATATGAGTAGTTACATGTGAAACTCAACTCCTGCCTGATCACACTTTTGTCTTATTATAAGCAGTAAGTACTATTGTTGAGAACTCTACTTTGAACATTATATAAGAGTGATTATGTGTCAATTATTTTAAAACTAGTGCCACGGGCCTTACTGAAGGTATGAATATAAGGGTTGATACTGAAATGAAAATTTGGATATGTTTCAACCATTTGGAAAAGGGAGTTCTTATTAATTTGCTAAATGGGAGAGGTCTTACTTTTAGTGATGTAGGAGGTACTTGCCTTAATTACAAGCCTAGTTTTTTTTTTTTTTTGGGTTGATACTAAAACCTTGAAGTGAATAGCTATAGTTTAATGGCAGCTAATGCATGCATTTCTACATAGCTCAAATAATTCTAGTTGATAGACTGATATCTAATTTAAAGTTTGTTGTTTAGTTTAGATGCAGTATTAAAGCTTGCTTAATGATTCCATTTTTTAGCATGCTGACATTGTTGCCTCATCTTTTCTAGAGATGGAGCAAGTGGAGCAAGATCCTGATTTCATGGCACTCTCTCGTCAGTTCAAATCAACTGCAATGGAGCTCATTTCTGTCTTAGAGCAGGTAGTTTTATGTTGAGATTGTTGGAAGATGAAATTTTGGATTGCATTATATATTTGTTTGTTTTGCAAGTGGTTACCTTTATAGTTTGGAGCAGAGTGTCAAAATTTTCATATTTCTACCTCTAGTTTCTTGGTTCTTTTCCTTTGCAACTTCACTAATGAACTATCTTGCTTTTCCATGTGTTCTCTGATTTTCTCTTTCTACGATGCTACAAGTAAATATTTAGAGTTCTTTATTAACATTAATTGTTTATTCAACATTGATGTTGCTTCCTTTTTAGGATGATAGATACTTATATATAAATGGTATGTGTGTAGCTTTGCTATTGTTGACGACTTCTTGCAAAAGTAACATGTAGCATATTTGTAATTATGGTATTTAACCTTTAAATTTGAAATTATTTTGATGTAGATTGGTATATAAAATGCCATAGGTTTTTGTTTGGTTCAATTTTGTTGTTGGAAAGAAATCCCATTTTTGGGCATCGTGATACTATAATTTTGATTGGGAGATAGTTATGGGCTATGAAGCCTCTGCTTTGATCTTGTTCTATCATATACCCTCTGCAACTAAACAAGAATGTTAATGCATTGCAGATAGACAACTTGATGGTAATCCCATTTTAATTTTTTTGAAATTCTTTTGGCAGGACAAAGCTAATATCGTGAGTTGAACAATCTTTAACCAATTTATATGTGCGTTATTGTTTTGTTAGAAAAAATCTTGAGAAACTAAGAATTAGTTTTATGGTCTGTACTTGGGTATTAGGTCCTATATGTTTTGTTAAATATGGGACCTAATACTCGTATTTGCTATGTATTGGAAGTGCAAAATGCATATGGCATAACTACTTACTCTTTTCTTATCATTTCTTTCTCTATTGTGATTTACAAAAAACTCATTTTGTTTATAATCTAATTCTGTTCTTTTCTTAGTTGGAAAATTTTGATTTCATATAGCTTTGATGCTTAAGTTGCCATTCTTTTATTTATTCATGCTTTCTTTCCTAGAAGCAAAAAACTGGCGGCAAGACAAAGGTTCTTTTGGAAACTGTTCCTGTTCACAAATTGGCAGATATATTTGTTGCTAGTTTTGAGATAAGCTTTGAAGAGCAGCTAGCAATGCTAGATTCAGTTGATATGAAAATAAGGCTGTCAAAAGCTACCGAGCTGGTTGACAGGCATTTACAGGTGGTTATTTTGATACTGCTAGCTAATCTTTGTGGCATTTAAGTTTAGGTTTCTACTGTATCTTGGTCTCTGGCCTAGTTTTTATGGAGTCACTTTTACTTGTGACAGTCAATACGTGTGGCAGAGAAGATAACACAGAAGGTTGAGGGACAATTATCAAAATCACAGAAAGAGTTCCTTCTACGCCAGCAGGTAACTTTTCTACAACAAAAGTGGTCTTTTTTAGGAAGGATTTCTATTTGGCAGTTTCTTCGAAAAAGGTTGGTCTATTAGAGTGTATAAATTATGGACCTCTATTCTTTGTGACTTTAACATTATCTGTCTCCTTAGCACATAGTCACTTGTAGAAGCATTTTTCACTTTTAGATATGTCGCTATAGTAATTTCAAAGTTTTCTTTTCTCTTTTGGGTTAACCATATGTTATTATCTGTTTATATTTTTGTTCAGTTGTTGGATATATAATTTTAAGAAAAAAGAAATCATTCTTGTGGATCTCCCTTTTCTTGTCCTTAGAAAGTTAGGAGGTTAAGTTCATACTTTTATATTAGCTTTGGAATAGAGAATGAAGGAAAAAAATGTTGAGCTTTTGTTGATATGGAAATACTAAAAACACTCATAAATTTGATTGATGGGCTTCAAATTTGTCATTGTAATTAATTCATTTAACTAAGAGGTGATGTTGATGATTTTTTCAGTCGTGAGGTATTATGGAAGTATGTCCATTTAGTTGAACGAGGTTTTGGTGGGTAGGTTCATGCTATAGATAAATGTGTCAATATACATTTTTATGACTTGGAAGTTTGTTGATGCCTTGATGCTCAAGATCTAATGTTTGGTTCTTTCTTAGTTTAAAATTTGGCTGCTATTAATTATTCCACTTTTTTGGGCCAATCCGTTTGAATTATATTCTAGATGAGGGCCATAAAGGAAGAGCTTGGTGACAATGATGATGATGAGGATGATGTGGCTGCCATAGAAAGAAAAATGCAAAGTGCAGGAATGCCTTCAAATATCTGGAAACATGCTCAGAGAGAGCTTAGGTATTGTTTAGAGTAGAAAGGATTCTATATCTTACATGAAGATGTGGTAGCTGATATTTTATCAAATGCAATATATCTGTAGCATGAAGAATTGCATGAAACTTTCTTGAAACAACTAGACTATCAGGATAGTTAACTAGATTTGGAAGTAATCCTAAAAGAACAAAACAAGAATTCCTTTCAAAGAGCAAGAAGGACTACAACCTGCACGGATACTTTGATGTTTACTTGGGAATCCATTTAATAGGTGTCCACTTTCAATAAATTACTAGCATTGGTGAAAGGATACAATTGACAACAACCTTATCGAAACTGTTTAGATCTACAACAACTTAGTGGTTTCTCTAAATAACTTGAACACTAATGGTTGATTTAAATTGGAGAAGTGCTACATTGGATGCTTGGCTGCAAAAGCTCCTTGCATTATTATCAACATGTGTTCCAACATATCTTGGTCAATCCATTTCATCTCGATGGATAGTTTGATCAATGATTTTCCACCTAGTGTTCTATTTGTAAGCTAGATTTATGCCACTCTTGTGATTCAAATTTTTTTACCTTTCGGTCCATGCGGTTCTTCGAGTGACTAATTTTGCTTCAAATTTTGGTGAATGTGAAAGTAGTGTTGTAGTATGTGTAGAAGATTCTTTCTTAACAGAGGTATATCATTTTTAGCCTATGTAGATGGGGTAGTAGCATAAGTCTGACTTGTGTTAATCTATTAAAGGATGTGAAGAAATTGGCTCTATAGTTAGCAACCCTACTTATGTTGTGAATGCATTTTCTATAATAAAAGAATTGTGCTGATAATCTTTGTCAGGTTGCGTGTTTGTTCTTGGAGCATAACTTTGATATGATAGATAATAAAGTATCTCATACCTATTACTACTTTAGTCTTGCTAATGATTTCTGCTGGAATGGATTTTACAAATTTTAGGAGGCTTAAAAAAATGCAACCTCAACAACCTGGCTACAATAGTTCACGTGTTTATTTGGAGCTTCTTGCTGATCTTCCCTGGCAGAAGGCTACTGAAGAAGAGGAATTGGATCTAAAAGCTGCACAAGAACGTCTTGACAGTGATCATTATGGTCTGGTCAAGGTTAAGCAACGAATCATTGAATATCTAGCTGTCCGAAAGGTTGAGTTTATTCTATTGGTTGTTTCCTTAAATATCTCCAATGTCAGTTTCAATTGATGTTTATACTCATTGAATCGATATTACTATTGCAGCTAAAACCAGATGCAAGAGGCCCAGTATTATGTTTTGTTGGCCCACCTGGTGTTGGGAAAACATCTTTGGCATCATCTATTTCTGCTACCTTGGGCAAAAAATTTGTTCGAATATCCCTTGGTGGTGTCAAGGATGAGGCCGATATAAGAGGCCATAGGAGAACATATATTGGAAGCATGCCAGGACGCCTCATTGATGGACTAAAGGTAGATCTTGTTTCATATATAATGCTTATTGAACTCTTATCCATTCTTTTTTTTCTCCACCTACTTCCAAGTGTGAGTATTCTTTAGGCTTACACTCATTAGAGGAAAGTGGACTTATTTCTTTACTTAGTCTTGTATTGACATCAGGTGGAGTATTCTCTAGGTTTACAATCATTGTAGGAAAGTGGACTTATTTCTTACCTAGTCCTTTATTGACATCTTTCATTCTATAGGAAAAGTACTATTATGTTTTATAATATTGATCTCTCAAGTCGCAATAATGTTTACTAGCTTTGATAAAGGACATATAATTGTTGCCTGGTTGGTGCTTGTTGGCAAACATTATTTATGGCTAAATTAATTATTTTTTATCTTTATTGGATATTTTGTAACTAGGTAGTTACCTATATAGTTTGTGGGAAAAACACAACTATTTTATGATTTTTGTATCCTTTTATGGTTTCTTGTTTAGTTAGGATATCCCATAATCATGGGATCTGATTATCCTATTTGTTTATAATATTCTAGGGATCTTATTATTTTTATTTCCTTTTCAGTTGTTAGGGTAACATGTATATAATTGATCCTCTTGTACACTTACCAGCGAGCAATGCAGAAAATATTCTCTCAAATCTCAAATTCTATCGTGTTATCAAAACTTGTAAGGTTTTGAATTCCTAGGAAAAATTAATCCGAATGTCTAGCCTTCATTGTTGACAGTCTTGTGATGCTGACCAGCCTTCATTGCTAGTATTTTGTTTCCTTAAGCAATCAACCTTAATTTGCTATTTGCTAGAGATTAGTAGTAGAGATGACAATTATAGCATGATTAGGGGAGACTTTTCAATATCAACATTTTAGTCAATTGCATAAAAATCCAGGCTGCGTACAAGTTGAACAGAAAATATTACCTTAAATGATCTCAACTCGTTGGCAACATACTAAAAGGGAAAGGGAAGATCAACCATCTCATAAATACAAGGCTGAAACTAGAGGATCCTTGGTTTGAAGCATGGGATGAAGAAGATTTCCATAATTATTGTGTGTTATAGAGCTCTATGTCACTGGATATTTTTGCCCACTACCAAAGATATTTGGGTTGCATTCCAACAGACATATTCTAAGGTTAGAGACATGACCTAAGTGTACGAGATTAAGGTAAAGACTATGGTTTCAGAACAAGGGAGTAGGGTGATTACTGAATATGCGAACCAGTTCAAATCCCTCTGGCAGGAGGTTGTTTTAAAAACTAAAAGGCTTTATTTGAGCAAGATAGTCTATAATTTCTTGGCTGTACTTAATTTGGAATTTGACCAAGTCAGAATCCAAATTCTTGGCAGGCACGAAGTTTTGTGTTTTATCAAGATTGTGGCCTTATTTTGTGTAGAGGAAAGTAGAAGAAACTTGATGCTTGAACCACAAAACACAAATAAATCTACCATGTTGCTATAATTCGGCCACAAATTATGAAAAATTCTATTATCGTGATAACTTGTGGTGTACTAATTATAAGAAGGCATGCATACCACAAAAAGTGTTAAACACTTCATGAAAAATCTCCAATATGAGAGTGGGGACAGAGAGGAGATCAACCAAGAAAAAATGACCAGGCCTATGTTGTTGAAGTTTATTAGAGTATCTCATATTGACTAAATATGAAAATGTTAAAAGGTTTATAAGTGGTAAGGGTCAACTATCTAAATGATTAGTTATAGTCATTTTGGCAATGGTTGACCCAAGTTCAAATCTTGTTCATAGGCTCTATACTCTATCCTTATTAAAAATTCTAACAAAGTTCAACAAAATGGACACCTAAGGACTTAGGTGGTCTCAAGCAATAAGAGTTTAGAAGGGTAAGATCTTTTATTGCCAACTCTGACAAAAACAAAATTGATGTCAGTCCTATCGTACTAATTTTTTTCTATCATTAAAAATCAATTTGGGGTTAACATCAAAATGTTTTGACACAAAAGAGCTTGAAGACTATAGGAAAAATAATAGAGAAAAAATTAGTCAACCATAAGCCTTAATTTTGTGGAAATTAAGTTGACGACAAACACAATAAGGGTAAAATTTAGATTATGTTAGGATTCCTTATTAGATGGGAAGTAGCAGTAAGATAGCCGTATTATTTCAGTTTTAGATATGTTATCCTATTTGTTTAGGACTTAAATTTATAGAATTTTTATTAGAATAGGATTTAAATTTGCTAAGAAACATTTCCTATTAGAATAAGAGTTCTAAGAACTTCTCTAGAAATATGTATACTCGCCCTTCAATAACAACAGATCTTGAATATTTTCTACAAATTTGAGTTTTTAATTAGAAGGTGTGATGCTTTCTTCCAAGAATGATTGTTAGACCCTAAATGTGATTTCTAGTTTCCTACCCTCTCTTGTTTGTGTCTTCTCTAAATTCCAACAAACCAAACCCTAAATCCTAGCCATTTCAAAAAGAAATTTGAGCCATATTAAATTATAAAATCCTAGCCTAAGATTTTCAACAAACCCAAACAACCAGCTATATTTAATTTGAAATTTTAGCATTCCAAGCTGAAATCTAGACCTAAAACTTGATATTCCATCATTCTTAATTTTTGTGAGTTTTAGCTATTAGTTAAATATTTCTTCTATTTGTGCTATATTAATTTGGTATCAAAGTTTTGGTTCACAATGGTGGACATAGCGGAAGGGCATATAGAAGAATATTCAGTGACTAAGAGTAAGATGAAATACTTTTGAGAGTTATAGGAAGATTGGACCTTAAGAGGTTGAAACTAATCAACAACGAACATGGTTACGAAATCAACGCGTACCGAGAGATCCAAGACAAAGAAACCAACCAGTAGCACGTAGAGAGCACATGCAAGACTTTAGAGGCTATCATAGAGTTGAAGCACACAATGTACTCAAATGATATTACAAAGAAAGTTTGTGTTGAAGCCCTCAATTTTGTAGGAAAGATGGATCCACACCGGTTTTTAGATTGGTCAATACTAATGGAAGATTTCTTTCATTGGTACCCATTGTCAGAAGATCAAAAAGTTCAATTTGCAAAGATGAAGCTAGTTGGATGTGTTAAAATTTGGTGGACATCGATAGAGACTTCAAAAAATAGGCCAGCCACCAATTCAGCTTCTTTGCTCACAGTAGCTATGTAGCTTTTGTACTCAAGCCTTTGATCTGTTTTTCTGATTTGGAGGTTTCCCACGAATATTTTGGCATGTGTACTGGGTATGTCCACCTTTTTGACAATGGTCACACCAAGGCTTACCTTGTTTCCTCCTAAATTCTGACCCATTTGTTCCTTTGACAGCCATGACTGAAGATTTAGACGAATTTTTATTGCTTGGAGTGCCTTGCATCAACAACTTTCTACTCTCTTCACATTCACCAAATTGATTGCCTCCATAATGGTTGGTAGTGGTAGGGTTGTCATGATTTTTCCACGAACCTTCTCGTAAATAGAGTTTAGTCCCAAAAGAAATTTATACACTTGTTCTCGTTCCACATTTTTCTTGTAGCACGCCATATCTTCACTGCAAGCTCATTGATGTGGGTCATAGAGGTCCAGCTGTTGCCTCAATTTTACCAACGTGGTGTAATAACTAGTGACTAATTTCTTACCTTGCTTAGTTTCCCTCATAATTCCTTTGATCTAAAACAGAGCAGCAGTATTTTGTATAGTGACATACATCATTTTGGCATTCTCCCATATCTCTTTTGTAGAGGTTGCAAGGACAAACTACTCACTAACTTCGAGAGTCATGGAATTAACCAAACAGCTCATTACTTGGTTGTTTTTGATCATCTACGCCTCATATTTTGAGTCAGGCGCAACTGGTGGCCCGGTTGTTAGATATTTCTCCTTCCCTCCCTCCTATGAACATAAGCATGCTGTGGGACCACTGTAAATAATTGTTCCCATTAAGTCGATGGTTGGTTACCCCTGATAGTTGCATATCAATGTTGTTATGAGAAGAGGATGAGTTTCTTATGTTGATAATGGTGTTCGGCATTTCTGGGATTGATCCTAGTGGAGCGTTGCTTGATGGGCAAATGGCAAAATTTTCCCCTGACTCGACATGCCACGCTCCTATCATCCCAAATGAAACCATCCTCCTCTGCGTTCAAAGCTCTGATACCATAAACGAATTGGAGGATAAGTTCTGTATATTATTTCTCATAAATTACAGAAATACATATAGGGAAGATAAGCAATAGTTTTGCTATTCAATCCCTTGATTATTGCCTCGAAAGCAGTAAATAAGATCGCATGAAAATAGGGACCAGAAATGGAAAGGATAAAACGATATTTTAGTAAATAAACTATTGAACAAATAAGGAAACAAATAAAGTAATAAAGGGGATCTCTTGGATTTCTTTTTTCTTGACCTACCACCTTCCTTTAAGCTTATGTTTGAACCTATACCGCAAAATCGATACGAAAAGACAAATTCAACCTTTAAAATGTGAGATTTAAGAAGGTATATTCAAGGAAGAAGATGATTATTCTTGACTTTACGCAAATGCAATACTCCAACTCGAATCTTAAGGATGAACCAACAATTTTAATCCTTTGCATAGGGAAATTGGATTTTAGTTGAACAATAATGATCAAGATCTTCTTGTTTCTATTAGAAAAGGAATTAGGGAATGTACCAAACAATCATTATATTCTTTTGCTCATTTCTTTTCATTAAATTTTTTTTGGGTATCTCATAAAGCCTTCCTTGTTAACCCAAACACCATTTCTATCCCTAAAACCCTATGCAAGGCTTTAACCAATGAAAAATGGAAATAAGCTATGAATATGAAAATGGAGGCATTAGAAAAAGAATACAACTTGGGAGTTGGTAAAGTTGCTAGCTTGGAAGGAACCTGTTGACTCTAAATGGGTTTATATCGTGAATTATAAGACAGATGGATCGGTTGAAAGATATTAGGTAAGATTGGTGACCAAGGGTTATACCCAAACTTACGGAATTGGCTACCTAAAATCTTTTTCTCCAGTTGCAAAGATGAATACTACAGAAATCCTGAACAGATGTATATTATTCTCAATATAGTGCTAGGTCAATACATAGGTACAAGTATATACAGAAATAAAGAGGGTTATTCTAAGAAACTAATATTTGTACATAATATCCTAATTGATCTAATTTGCTACTTTTAGGAGTCAATAATAACTAGGAGATATCCAACTAGATATTTCTCAGCATTCCCCATCAAGCTAGCTTGTATATGTCGTTCATAGCTAGCTTGGTAACCAAAACATTAAATTGTCTCTTGTGTAATTCCTTTGTGAGAATATTAGCTACCTGTTGTGATATTGGGATATAAGGAACACAAATTAATCCTTTTTCAATCTTCTCCTTGATGAAATGCTTGTCAACCTCAACATGTTTTGTTCTATCATGAAGAATAGGGTTGTGAGCAATTGAAATTGCAGCTTTGTTGTCACAATACACTTTCATAGTGAAAAAGGAATTTGCAATTCCTCTAGTACCCTTTTAATCCATAAAACTTCACAAATTTCATGTGCCATTGAACGAAACTCAGCTTCGGCATCATTTCTTGCAAAAACACTTTGTTTCTCCCTCTGCCAAGTTACCAAGTTACCACCAACAAATGTGCAATAACCTGAAATTGATTTTCTATCAGTTGCACTCCCTGCCTAATTAGCATCAGTATAGACTTCGACTTGAAGATTGTTCTGCTTTCGAAATGTTAAACCTTGCTCAGGAGTTCCTTTTAGATATTGTAGTATCCTGTATACATCCAAATGTTCTTGGCTTGGGGAATGCATAAATTGACTCACTAAGCTCATGAAAAAAGCTATATTAGGTTTAGTGTGTGACAAATATATTAATCTTCCAACCAGTTGCTAGTATCTCTCCTTATTAATAATATTTTCAGGTTGAACTGGTCTAAGATTTACACCAGTTTCAACGGGAGTGTCAACTACCTTGCATCTTAGTAATCCGGTCTCATTCAATAGGTCCAGAATATATTTCCTTTGATTCACAAATATTCCATCCTTTGATCTAACAAACTCCATTCCAAGGAAGTATTTGAGAGGTCTAAGGTCTTTAATTTCAAATTCTTTGGCTAATCTTTTCTTCAACTCTACTATGTCGGATACATCATCTCCTGTTATGATGATGTCATCTACGTAAACAATAAGAATAGATATCATATCTGTCTTGGACCGCTTGTGGAAAAATATATGATCAGCTTGAATTTGAAAATAGTTGTAGCCTAAGAAGCACGGACACGGCAAAATGGAGCCATGTCCGTGTGTCGGACACGTGTCCGACATGGACACACACTGGACACCCGGTGGACACGTGTCGGATACATGTCCTTATGTGTTGGCATCAAAAAAAAATTATCGGCTCGGACATGGCTTGGACACGTCTAGAGACGGCTCGGACATGACTGGAGACGGCTGAGATGGCTCAGACCCAATCGGGTAGTTGCTTACTTTCAAGACTTTAGGAAATTTCATTTTCCTACACTAAATCTATGACACACTGGTTCAAGAAGAGGGGCCCAATTGGCCAACTCATTAGAAATACTCATATGGGTCAGTGAGTCGTGAGTTAATTCCATTCCCTTCATAGATTATTAAAAGAACAGAGCACAACAGTTGACGACCAAACTTGCAAGGGAAGCCAGCCATGGACAGGTCACGCCCTAAGCTAAAAGGCCGAAACGTTGCTTTTCTTTCTACTTACGTTGTATAATTTCTTAATTCTAAATTTTATTTTATATATATATATATATATATATATATATGTCGTGTCCGTTTCCACCAAATTTTAGAAGTTGATGTGTCCCCGTGTCTGTGTCTGTGTCTGTGTCTGTGTTGTGTCCCGTGTCCGTATCCGTATCCGTGCTTCTTAGGTTGTAGCTCTTAACAGCCCTTTCAAATCTATCAAACCATGCTCTAGGAGACTGTTTTAGGCCGTATAATGACTTCTTTAACTTGCACACCTTATTTCTCCCATAGGTACCCTCAAATCCTGGAGGTAGGCTCATAAAGACTTCTTCTAAGTCTCCATTAAGGAATGCATGTTTTACATCTAGTTGATGTAAAGTCTACTCAAAATTTATAGCCAAGGATAACAATACCTGAATAGTATTTACCTTTGCAACAGGAGCAAATGTCTCTTGGTAGTCAATACCATAGGTCTGAGTGAACCCCTTAGCAACTAATCTTGCCTTCAGCCTTTCTACACTGCCATCAACCTTAAACTTAAAAAGTAAATAGCCATTTGCAACCTACTAGCTTTTTATCTCTAGGGGAATTCATAAGTTCCGGAGTACTATTCTTCTCAAGTGCATTTACTTCTTCCATAACAATTGATCTCCAATCCGAATCTTGAAGTGCTTCCTGAATGTTTCTTGGTACAAACAGATTAGTGATTTTAGAGATAAAGGATTTATGCATGTGTGATAAATCCAATCCCAGCTGATCTCCAATCCCAGATCCTGAAGGTTCTCCCTCTTTCTTGGCGCTCTCACTCTCTCTTCCTTCTCCGCAACCTCCTCGTTTCGGGTATGGTTCTTGGTTAATCAGTCTCTTCTGTCTTGGTGTTTTTTGGATTTTCTGAAATTTCTGTTCTTTAGTGTTTAATGCTTTCTGGGTTTTATTATGTTATCTCTTTGTATCTGATATTGTTGGGTTTATGTCAAGATTAAATTTTTATGCTTAACGATCTTATGGTTTCAGACGTTTTGTGTTTCTATATGCTTTTTTTTTCCTAGGTTTTCGTATTTTGTATGATTTAAAGTCGAGTTCTTTGTTGCTTTATTGCTCTCTTATCATCTAGGTATTGGTGCTTTTCAAAAGATAAAGAGATGATATATTTTGTTATATTTTAGTTTTAAACTATTTTTTTGAAAGTCGAGTTATATTTTATTTTATTATTTATTTATTATAATTTTATTTACATAATGATTTAACGCGCTAGTTTACTTATTTACTCTTTAACCTACATTACTCTTTTATTGTCACATCTATATGTGAGTCTACCGGAAATAACCTCTCTATTAAGGAGGTGTAATGCCGCGTATTATCAGACCTCCCCAGATCCCGCTTTATTGCGCGACTTCGGACTGGGTGTGATATTAATGATGATGATGATGATAGTTTCCCATAAGATAGGTACTTTGATATGGGATGGTTGGTGCAAGCCCGTTTCTCCTTTTTAAATGCTATGGGTAGGTAATTATTACCAGAGAGATAAGTAGAAATATCACTGGTAGTTTGTGGGTCAGTAGGTATAGATTGATTATTACTAAGCACAAGAAGGGTAAAGTAGCAAATGGGTTACTTGAATTATTCTTAGGTTCATTCTTCAAGGGTTGAGAGGCTGTGCATTATTGAGGTAGGCTGTTCTCTACTTCTCAATTGAGTCTTCCTCTTAGTATAAACACGAAGTTCAGTATTTTGTTCATTAGGGGCACTTTGAGGATTCAAATTTGGGTTTCAATAGCTTTAGGATGTAATTAATCTGCTTTTGAGAGAATTGTCCAGCATCTACCTCATGGATTGATGGAGTTTTACTTGATTTATAGTGAGCTGAAGTTTTAATAAATTTTCCTTCATGCGATCCCTTTCAATTTGCAGGCTTTCCATGGAGTTTCCAGCATGTTTCATAGGTATGACGGGCTTTATTGCAATAGTCACACGAAACTCGTGACTTTTCCTCAATCTTCTTAGTACGGCTAACAATATTCCTAGCAACTAAGGCTGTGTTTTCAATATTAGGTGTAGGATTTCGTTAGCTAAGCATCACAAACCATCTACCGTCTTCACGTTGGACTTCTGCAAAGATGTCCCCAATGGATCGAAGTGGTTGTCTCCTAATAATCCTGCCTCTAGCCTCATCAAACTCAACATTAAGTCTAATTAAGAACTTAAAAATTTGGTTACAACCATCAGGGGATTTCCATTCATAGTCATTAAATAAATCTAAGTATTGCCATAAATGTTTCAGAGAATTAAAGTACTTAGTAACACTGTCCTCACCTTGGTGGATCTCACCCAATTTGATAGTTAGTTCATACACTTGGGATGGGTTTCCCAAGTTAGAATACATTTGATTCATATTGTCCCATAACTCCTTAGCTGTGTGGTAACATATATAGTTGGAGCTAATATCCTCCTCCATAGAATTTACCAGCCATGTCATAATTATAGAATTTTCAGCATCCCATATTCCGTGTGTAGGATCATCAATCGTAGGTTTCTTCTTGTCACCAGTCAAATATCCAATCTTGCCTCTACTATGGATGTACATTCTAACCTATTGGGACCAGCGAAGAAAATTTTCTCCATTCAATCATATAGTAGTGATTTGAGTGGAATTATAATTTGAGGTAGGATTGTGAGGAGGAGGTGTTTGAACAGATGGGTTAGAGGATTCAACAATGTCGGACATGGTTGACATAGATGGGTAGGATTAATGACAGTAGGTAGCGGCTAGGGTTTAGGACTGTTCAGGTATTCTTTGATACCATGCAGAAATTCTGAATAGATGTATAATATTCTCAATTTCTAGGTCAATACATAGGTACAAATATATATTGAAATAAAGACGACTATTCTGGAAAACTAATATCTGTACATAATATCCTAAATAATCTGATTTGTTAACTTTTAGGAGTCAATAATATCAAGGAGATATCCTGCTGGATATTTCCCAACAAATACTATTTAGAGTTCTCTTATCTTCAACTACCTATGGTTGGGAATCACAACAATTTGATATCAAGAATGCATTTTTGCATGGAGAACTTGAGGAAGAAATCTACATGGTAGTGCCAGTAGGTTATAAGAATAATTTGGCTAATCAAACTATTTGTAAGTTGAAGAAGCCTTGTATGAACTAAAATAGTTGCCATGACATGACTTGAGAGATTTATAGTGATAATAGCTATACAATTTAGACAGAGCCAAAGGATCATACTTTGGTCATCAAACACTTACCTTCATGGGGAGTCACAACACTTTTAGTCTATGTTGATGACATAATAATAGTGGCATGAGATAACAAGGCAAGATAGTCTCTAAGTCAATGTTTGTATAAGGAATTTCAGATGGAGTTAGGAAGGGTGAAATATTTCCTTGTCATTGAAGTAGATCACTATTGTCAAGGTATTTTTATCTCTCAACAAACATATGTTATTGATCTCCTCAGAGAAAAGTGCAATACAACTTATAAACCAGCAAGTACTCCATTAGATCTAAACATTAAACTTGGAAAGGTAGATGAAGATGTTGGAGTAAACAGGAAAATATATCACACGTCTTGTATTTTTACTTTTGAAACTAAATAAACATTGTTACATTTGATTATGTTTCAGTTTAGAATGCATGGTAGTGACATTAAAGTTTGCAACAGTAATTCCAGTTCCTCTATCTCATGGTTATCTTTTACTTTACCTCATGGAGACTTCCTTCTTTGTGGTTGCCTAGACCTTGTACATAATTAAGCCAAATTTGTGATGATGATTTTTCTTTTGGTCATTGATACATCATGTTTATACAGTAATTGGAAAATTTTGAAGTTTATTAGCTTGGCATATTGGATATAATTTTGAAATATATAAAATTAGGAAAATATTTGTCCAATGATGTAAACTTCTTTACTTACTTGATACTTGTTGCACGGTTTCTTTTTGTGTGCTTATCTGTTGGAGTTAGGTTGGCGCATTAATTTATCTCTTTATGACCTATTTGCTCTAGAGAGTTGGAGTTTGCAATCCAGTCATGCTTCTAGATGAGATTGACAAGACTGGTTCTGATGTGCGTGGCGATCCAGCTTCAGCTCTGTTGGAGGTTCTTGATCCTGAGCAAAATAAAACATTTAATGATCAGTATCCTTTTTTCTGCTGGATGTCTTCTGTAGTCTTAATTTTGGGGTAAAATTGCACTATGTTTTAGATAATCATTATTTTATTAAGAATATGCATTTCCTTTATCTCAGTTGATGGATTTTTAATTTCTGAATCTCCCCAACAATTTCACAGAAGGAATGATTAGTTATGGGTTCATATATGTAGCTTTCTATTTGATTTGATTTGATTACATTGGTCATTTCACCATTCATTGTCATAAGCATGTTTGCAACAGTGTTCCCTTGATTTAATTTCTATAGCTATTTAAATGTACCCTTTGATCTTTCAAAGGTAATCTTTGTTGCAACAGCAAATAGGGTGCAACCTATCCCTCCTCCACTTTTGGATAGGATGGAAGTGATTGAGCTCCCTGGATATACACCTGAAGAAAAACTAAGAATAGCCTTGAGGCATTTGATTCCACGAGTTTTGGATGAGCATGGATTGAGCTCTGAGTTCCTTCAAATCCCAGAGGTACGAAACTAGTATGGTATAACAGTTTAGTCCTTCACAACAAATTGTTGTAGTCTAACTTCTTTTGATGTAAAATCGAGTTATCTCCATATTGTGGTGAGTCAAACTGAAAAGTACTTTGAATTGCAGTGAGAATGTTTCTCCTATTATTTAATGATTGAAATGCTCATCAATTTATTACTTAGCATGACTTTCTTTTTGAAAGCTAAAAATGGACATTTAGATAGGATATTTACCAGATATGTAGGTGTCTTTCCACGAGTAGATGCATTTATCATGTCCTTATGTTTTTATGATCTTGACTTTTGATCATTATGCCACAGATTTGTGACAAAGCCACATCATAGTGCTTTAAACATGAAAATAGGGATGTGACAATGGATTTGCATTTCTTTGTCACCCACTGAACCTAACTTCATCTACATTCAGTTTGATGCTTCAGTTTAATTACATGAAAAGAATGATTATTCAGTTTTTGTTCTTCATATTTATCTCAAACTCACTTCTATCATTATTAGGTTGCATGTTCATGTTTCTGAGCCGTGCGTTTCTTCATATAATACAATTAAAAATATCTCCTCAACTTAGGTCCATGCTTTGAGAAACAAACTACTGTAAATCATGCATATTTTTTCACACGTTACGCATGAATGTCATGAATGGTTATTTTTTCACATGTTACACATGAATGTCATGAATGGTTTCCATTGTGGTAGGCTATGGTGAATCTTGTCATCCAGAGATATACTAGAGAGGCTGGTGTGAGGAATCTGGAAAGAAATTTGGCTTCCTTAGCTCGTGCTGCAGCTGTAATAGTTGCAGAACAAGAACAAGCTACTCCATTGAGTAAAGATATGCATCGAATTACTTCCCCATTGTTGGAGAACAGACTTGCTGGTGGGGCTGAGGTGGAAATGGAAGTCATCCCCATGGGTGAAAACAGTCATGAAATCTCCAGCACATTTAGGGTTCGTTCACCTCTAATTGTTGATGAAGCTATGCTGGAGAAAGTGCTGGGGGTAAGTATTCTCATGTTTAATTATTTTTTCCCTTAAATAGAATGCCTTTGTCAGCGAGATTTTTATTGGGTTGTTTTTGTTGTAGTAGACTGCTTTTGCATTAACACATCTCAATGTTTTTGAAACCAGAATGAATGGTGCATGGTTAAGACTTGTACTTAAGGATCAATTGTCTTTGTCTTTCTGGAACTTGATTATGAGGATATTTTTACTGCTGAAACACTTGGATGATGACTCATCTGATTGTCACAATGTTTGGCTTAGATATGCTTGCAGAAATGAAAATCCTTACGTCCTAACTAATTTATCATTGTATTGAGCAAAAGAAAAAGCACTTTTAGATAATCAAAATGTGGTGAGAGCTGTTTGATTGCTTTAAATGTGCTCATCCAATGTAGACTTTGTCTTTAGAACTGATTTAACCAGAAATTAAGTTTTAGTGCTTCAGAATGGAGCTCTAAACTGGTTCTATTTGAGAAAAGCTCCTTTGGGGATGCGACAATCATGATATCATCTTTATGTTGAAGGGATGCTTCATTTTTTGGAAACAAGGGGTACTTGTTTTTGTAAAGAACTAGATTGAAGGGGAGCCTAAATTCAATGGTGCATAAAAAGGATAAGTTGGGTATAGAATTCCTATTGGGCCTTCTTAGCATACGAGAAGCAGAATTTGTAAACCAATGCTTTTAGTATTGTTGATATTAGCCGATTCTCTTTAGATAATTAGTTGATATTCTATTAATTAGTTGAGTTTTTATTAGTTAGAGAATAAATATTCTTCTTAATTTAAGGAAGTAACTACGGCTGTATTGTTCTATATATTCCTTGTACTGTTTACAGAAGGAAGGACTATGATTCTAATTGTATATGTAGATGACATTATCCTCACTAACGATAATTTTGAGGAAATTTAAATTCTTAAAAGGAATCTCTCAAAGGAGTTTGAAATCAAAGGCATGGGGTATCTTAGATATTTCCTAGGGATGGAAATTGCTAGATCTAAGAATGACAGTAGTCACCCAACTGAAGTATATCATGGACCTTTTATAAGAAACTGGGATGAGTGGATGTAAACCATAAGATAATTCAACTCAAAGCTGGGTGAATTTAAGTAAGGAGTTTCAATAGATACAGGACGAATGGTAGGAAAGCTAATCTATTTATCTCACACTAGACTAGATATTTCCTTTGCTATCATTGTGGTAAGCCAATTTGTACATAATCCCTTTGGAGAACACTTGGAAGTAGTGTACAAAATCTTAAGATACTTAAAGGGAACCCCAGGGAAAGGATTATTCTTCAAGAAAAGTAATCAAAGGAAAGTTGAAGTCTACACTGATGAAAACTGGCTAGGGTCTCTTACTAATAGAAGATAAACTTCTGGTTATTTGCACTTATTTGTTGGGAAATCTAATAACCTGGAAAAGTAAAAAACAATATGTGGTAGCTAGAGGTAGTGCGGAGGCAAAATATAATGCAATGAATTAGGGAATTTGTGCAATAAATTGACTTGAAAGAGTAATGGAAGAACTTAAGAAATCAGTGGAGCGTCCAATGAAGCTGTTTTGTGATAACAAAGTAGCTATCAGCCAACAATCTAATTCAACATGATCGGACGAAGCATGTAGTGATTGACCGCCATTTTATAAAAGAAAAACTTAAAAATGAACTCATTTGCATACCATTTGTACCTACATCACATGTTGACGTCTTCACCAAAGGGCTACCAAGACAACTTTGAATTCTTTGAATATCTATGCACCAACTTGAAAGGGAGTGTTCGTATTATAGAAATAATCAGCTAATTATCTCTGGAGATATTAGCTGATTCTCTTTAGATAATTAGTTGATATTCTATTAGTTAGAGAATAAATAGATTCTTTTAATTTAAGGAGGTAATTAGGGTTGTATTGTCATATATATTCCTTGTACTATTCACATAAAAATTAAGGAGTAATTACTTTGTCTTCTTTCTTTAGGTATCTGATTTCTGGATCTCAATAGATGAGTATCACGTTTTTCTAGTACCAAATCATAAACAAGTGTACTGTAGATTAAATTCTTTTGTTTTTCCACTCAATGAAGAAATTAGGTGGACCCTCCCAATTTTTAATTGATTTTAAGTCTTGATCGTCTGTTTCATAGTGCAGCCTCCAAGGTATGATGACAGAGAAGCAGCAGATAGAGTTGCAACTCCAGGTGTATCGGTTGGGCTTGTTTGGACATCCTTTGGGGGAGAGGTTCAATTTGTGGAGGCTATAGCAATGGCAGGAAAGGGTGAATTGCATCTCACAGGGCAACTGGGTGATGTCATCAAGGAATCAGCACAAATAGCACTGACTTGGGTACTTTGTAATCTACAAGATTGGTG
This sequence comes from Erythroxylum cataractarum, assembly GCA_024703695.1. Taxonomy (NCBI): domain Eukaryota; kingdom Viridiplantae; phylum Streptophyta; class Magnoliopsida; order Malpighiales; family Erythroxylaceae; genus Erythroxylum; species Erythroxylum cataractarum. The sequence goes on from JANJEY010000235.1 coordinate 51,089,919, forward strand.
TTCCAACAAATAAAAATATTTGATTCATATTTATGATTATGTAATGATTCTGTTTTTTGTGCATTTTGCATTATATAAAATTCATATTCAATTAATTTAGGACAAAAAACTTGTTATTAAGTTTCTTGAAAGTTTAGAGTTGGTAATTTTGTCTAGTACAGCATTCATGTTTTGTATTTATTGTTTAAAGGTGTTACAGATCTGTTGAAATTGAGTGTAGTCTTCTTTAATTTTTTGAGTTCTATCTATATTTCTCATTTTCTTTCCAAGAAATGAAATACAAATTTTCTTGTTGAAACTGTACTACTTTTTTCTTCAATAATAGACTTACTTTTTCAATCCTGAATGTCTTATTTCTCTTGATTGCTTCTTTGGCGAAATTTTGAAGTTCTTCTATGTGTAAGTATTTCAAATGGAAGTTGCAAAATTCACTCGTAATGAAGAAAGAATCTTATTGTACTTACGGATGGTCTGTCTATAGATCCTAACAGCTTTGAGTTTCACCTTGATTATAGGTCCGAGCTAGGGCAACTGATCTTAAGTTGGCTGCTGCTGAAGGGATCAATCTTCTTGAGGGTCGTGACATTCACATACATTTCCCTGCTGGGGCTGTTCCTAAGGATGGGCCCTCTGCTGGTGTAACATTAGTAACAGCTCTAGTTTCATTATTTAGTCAGAAAAGAATGAGGGCAGATACAGCAATGACTGGAGAAATGACTTTGAGAGGACTTGTACTTCCTGTTGGAGGCATAAAGGAGAAGGTACACATACTTGATCTATCACTTTCTTCGATATACAAAAAGATGGACTTGCCTTGCTTACTATATTACTTCTGAATATTTTTGTAAATATAATCAATTTTTTACTGTTTGGTCCGAAATTTACGCCAATTGCTATTGGGAATCTCTTATTTGATGCTCTTGAAAATTGGAGATTTACTAGTGATTTTGCATGTTTAATGTAATAGATCGAGTCATGTTTGTAAGTTTCTTTTTTTTCTTTTTAATTTTTTTCCTGACATGCCACATGCTTGAAGTTTTATTTGTGTTCTTTATTTTCTTGCAGCTGTCATTGCATTATTAATTAGTTCCTAAAACAAGTGATCATCATTGGTTTTTGCTAATGGAGTTGAGATTTGAAATCTTTTTTCTATATTGTCTTGATAAAGTTGAGCCATTTCGGAATGTGACATTGATTTGTCGTAAATCAACCCATTTAACTTGGTCATTACTGTTGCCAATCTAATATGCATCTTCTTTTCTGCCATATATACGTATCTGATCTGCAATCCTGCGGTCTTTGTTTTATTTTAAAAAATAGTCTTCCTGTGTAACAGGACTGCACTCAGCTTTGAAGCTATGAATTATAGCTTCTACATTGGCTAAATGATTCCCATGAATTGATTGCTTATTCTGTTCAAAATAAGCTATAACAATAATTGAATAAACATGAGGGCGTGCTGATACGACACCTCCAACACATTAGGAGTCCTATTACGATTAGGAGTCTTATCTTTAATTACGATTAGAAATCTATCTTTTATTACGATTAGGAATCTTATCTTTTATTACAAT
>JANJEY010000235.1:51091592-51104259 GCA_024703695.1 Erythroxylum cataractarum
ATTCTTGCTCTCAAATTTATCAATAAAGTTCTATTATTCAGTTACTTCTATTGTCTTTCTTTTCTGGTTTCTATCACGTGCATAGGTCTGAACTGTAGATTACTGGGTGGTTTCCTTGCAGATATTGGCGGCTCATCGCTATGGTATCAAGAGAGTTATTCTTCCTGAGAGAAATTTGAAGGACTTGGTTGAAGTACCAGCACATGTACTTAGTAGTCTCGAGGTTAGTTCTGAATTGTGTTACTGCATGCCTTGTTCCTTTGTTTAAATGCATTTATTTACAAACAGAGTTGTCACGTGATGAAACTGAAATTTGCTTTAAAAAGACCTTCAATTGGGTGGTTGAAAATCCGTTCAAGGATGTCTCGGACTTTCCATGGGTTTCTGATCTCCCGCCTCTCAACTTTTAGGTGCTTGATTCAGTATAAGACAATCCATTACTAGGCTGACACAGTGGGGAGGTGGCCCTCTCATTTTGGAAATTGTCTCGGCTCTTTCTTGTAGGATCTTAAGCTGAGACTTGCTTTATTTGGATGTCAAGTTATCTTATGTCGATTCTCCGGAAACAGATTCTTGATTCCAGTCAAATATTGGAATAATTTTACCATTAAGTCGCACTAAATACATGCATTTAGTTTGAGCATTATGTAACTGATAATGGAATGTTGATATTGGAGCTATGATATCCAATACGTTATTCTTGTTTCTCTTTGGCGACTCACCATTTGTAGCTTTTTAACAGATTTTACGGGCCAGGAGAATGGAGGATGTACTGGAGCAGGCATTTGAAGGGGGTTGCCCATGGAGGCAACATTCCAAGTTATGAAATATATGTCTCGCAAACTTATTAGTGTCACTCGAATGGGGTTCGCTTGTAATACACTCTATGCATTCAAAAATAACATTTTTGAATGGCCGACATTTTAGCAACAGAAACTGAAGATAGACAAGAAGGGGCAAGATCCGTTGTGAGTTTAATTGATCACAAGATCACCGGTTCGGTCATGATCTCTCTACATGATTGCGGGGAAGGGTATCTCTGCATTTAATGATCGAATTCTCAAAAACTTCTGTGGCTCCTTCCCTTTTTTCTTTTTCCATTTCCTATTTCTTCTTGTGTATTAATTATTACTCTTCAAATTATCTTACAATTATAAATAGCAAGAGGTACGTATGTCTTGTCATTTTCAATGGATAAACTTCGAAAATTCTGATGTCTGGCATAAGCAAAAATTTAGATTTCCTGAAGCTTGCTTGATTATTAACAAATTATCTAGGTCTTACATTTAAGAAAAAAACTTCTCGTCCTCACCATTATGGGACGTAGAAAGAAGTCATAAGTGACTTTTTTAATATGAAAAATTGCATCTTAGTTGTTTAAGAATTAGAAAATTAAATAAATGGTATGTGTAACAAATTAATTTATTCATTTATTATATATATATATATATATATATATACTTTTTTATATTAAAAATTGTAATAATAAGTAATATGTAATGTTAATTTATTTCATTAATAATTAATAAATATTAATTATTAGTTTTATATATTTATAATCAAATGTTTATTTAATTATTACCTTAAGCTTGGGTGGTTTTTGCCCAATTCAGCTAAACTTAGTTTGAAGTCAATAGGTTTGGCTCGAGTTGACTGGGTTTTGTTTTAAATTAGGACTTAAAAAAAAAAAAAAGTAGGCTTAAGATTGGGTTGTTGGATATAAAGCCGAAAATTCTTTTAAAAAATAATGTCATTTTTTATTTTAAAATATTAAAAAATGTATAATCAAACTTAACCTAGGCTTGATCAAATTTCAAGTTAGATTTAGGTTGAAACTCAAAATTTTGGATTGGACTTAGGCTTTGATAAATAAGATGATTTTTATAATTTATTTATAATTTTAAAAAATAAATATTTGCTTGTGAGATTAAAATAGAAATCTGCTTGAGAAAATGTTTTAAAAAATTGCATTTAAAATAAGTAGTTGAATTGGAGTCTACAGTAACAATTTTTTAGTTCTCTCACGTGTCTATTGTTGATGGGTATTAAATATCTTTTTCTTTGAATATGCCGATTGATATCTTCACAAGTTGTACACCAAATTGTCATGCTTCTGATACTATTTACAGATAAAACAGACACAAACATAAATATCAATCAAATCAAACACAGATACCTTGATCACTTGAAGAAATAAAAGATTTTATCATATCTAAGGCCAAAAGAGATTTGAATTTTGAAGCAAATGTTTATCCTTTAATTTATCACCTTTTGTTATATTATTAATAACTTCTTCAAAAAGAGATGTAATTATCTTATTTATAAATCTATTATAGATAATCAATATATGAATTTTCCAGAAAATAAAGTCATAATATAATTATTTGCGGAACATTTTCAAATTCCAAATTAAATGGTCATTATGCTTCCATACTTGTATCTTTAGAACCCGTTTGGTTGAGCTTTTATCAGTGGAGCTTTTATTCGTAAAGCTTTTGTTAGTAGAACTTTTCTGATAAGAGCTTTTTTTAAAAGTCAGTTGACTGTTTGACTGTTAATTAAAAAAACAGTTTTTTTAAAAGAGCTTTATACAGTAGACTGTTTGGTAACATAAAAATAAAAAGCACTTTTATTAATTTTAACTATATTTTATTTTATAATAAAATTATTTATGCTAAATAATATTTAAAATATACTAACAAATTGTTCATTAACGCAGAATGTATGCTAAATAATATTTAAAATACATATAATATTTAAAATTATTTTATAATAAAATTATTTTATAAATATTTAAATAAATTTTAAATAAAATTGTTCAACGCAGACGGTGTGCGTTGAGCAACGCAAACGACCATCTGCGTTGAAACAACACAGACCTTGCGTTGATGAGTTTATGTACGTAAGTGACGGAACTTAAAAAAAATAGCTTCCCGGAAAAGCTAAAATTTGGATTTTTCTGAAAAGCTCCAAATTTTAGCTTTTTTAAAAATTATTTCTACTTCAAAAGTGTTTTTAAAATTTGCAGCCAAACACTCATTTTTTTTTTCAAAAATAACTTTTGCGGTAAAAAAAAAAAACTTTTGGAGTTTCCAAAAGCTAAATCAAACAGGCACTTTTTTGAACCATAATTTTTCAACTTTTTATCAAGTCTTTTAACAAGCCGTTAAACTCCAATCTTAGAGTTGGGTTAACTACCCCTGATGCTCCTTCAACATAGTCTAACATAATCTTAATTTGCTTTCTACCTTAAGGTGTATACTAAAGATTTTAAGAGAAGAATAAGGTTTTTAAATGGAAAGTTTGAAATATATTTATTGAAAGGATAGATTTTTTATTTCATAGTAGAAGATATTACAAAGATGAGATACAAAGAGATTACTTGATGCTTCCCGTTACAACACTCTAGGGGTCTTATTTATACTAGCAGACTTAAAGTTCAGATTAAAAACTTAATGAAAATTACATCACATTAACATTTTTAGAAAATAGAGTTCATATTAAAAACTTAACGAAAATTACATCACATCAACTCTTTTAGAAAATAGATTATATCTTTATCGATAGTGGATTCTCTTTTATCTGAGTGGTTGGAGAGATTTTTATGTTATCTTCTTATTTGTATGTTTCATAATTGTCATTTTATGATTAGACGCCAGATGTTTTTGCTTTATCTTTTCCTTTAAATATCTTCTAACCACTTGTACAAGAAGGACATCTATGTTATTTATGTTTTCGAAGATTAAAGGCTCTATAATTCAGGACTAGATCTTATCTTGCCTATCTTTATTTTTTAGAAAAAGTTTAGCAGCCAATGGTTGCTTTTTGACATGAGCTATCATTAAAGAAGAAAATTTGTTTTTTTAGTGTAGGTTCAAAATTCCTTTTTAAATGTTGCCTCTATGCTAGAATTAACAGTTTTCTCCTGATTCCTTTTTTTAATAAATATCATTTTTGATATTTAGAAAATTCTTATCTTAACTTAGTGTCCACAGTAATGGGATAATGTTCTGCCTTTCCCAAAGTAATAAAATGATAAGAATCATATTGTTCATCTTTACAAAAATCTGGACCAACAGATAATATATAACACACCGCTTCCATAAGATATATGTCCGAAATTCTTAAAAATATCCGAGTACGTACCTTACAGGAATGACATGTTAGAGTAGTCACATTCGTTTAATATGGCATCATACACATCATAAGTAATCATAAAAACAACTTATCTCATTTCATTAACAAAACATGTTTTACAATGTTATTTCATTACAAACCATCCATATATTTACAATGCAGAAACCATCACACTGTTTTAAACAAAAGATTCTACATAGAATGAAAACTATACAAAGTACTCTATCTAAAATCCTCAAATGACAGCTGACTAGACCTTTTAGCCATATTTTGATCCAAATTGAATACTCCTTCCTATCCAAAATAAGTGTCATTTTAGAGAGATGCACACTTATTAAGAAAGCTAGTGAAATGTTTGATATAACCTTATTAATTATATGTTGAATTGCCTTGAAAATGTAATCTGTATAATTAGGATGTGAGAGAAATTAAAGGGTAATTTTGGAAATAAATTATAAACATGCATGAAAAATCGTGAACGACAATTATTTTGAATAATTAAAGTCCTTCTAAAACGACACTTATTTTGGATAGGAGGGAGTAGTATTACACTTCAGTTAGTTTGTTCTACTAGCAAGATCTCCTCTCATTACCTGAAAATTAACATTGCAGTTTTGATGAGTTTTACAAACTCAGTGAGTGAACCATGATCGATGTGTTCACTCAAGACAGAACACATATATATCAATGAATAACATTCAGCTCAATCAAAGTAACACTTCATTCAGAGCTATAACTCATATTCTACACTTTGCATTATAATACAAGAAACATTTAAACATACAATCACTTTTTAAGTCATTCCAGAAGTACATTCTGAATGTAGGAATATCATGTAATCAATTCAGAACATAACACTCATTTATTACAATTCTTTATATCATCATCAAATTCATAAGCATTTCTTAATATCAACATAATATAGTTCAACATTCATTTGTAATCAATATCATGAACACATTTAAAGATACAAATGCAAATGCAAATGAGACTCATTCCATTTTAACTTTGTTGTGACCGAGTGTCTATTTTACTATTCTGTATCTATTATAGATTCTGGGCTCTTTTTAGTACTGTCCCATATTCATTATGGATATCGGGCTCCTTAAATGTAAAGCCTGAGGCTCTGATGCTCACAAATGAGTTTAAAGCTCTTTTCATGTTGGCTACTCTGATTATGTGAACATGCATTATGTAATGGAGTATAACAGTTCACAAAATATATCACGAGTCACTTTCAGTCAAAAAACAAATTCAATTTTCACAATTCATCGGATCTAAGTTCGTCATTCAACAAATAGTTGAGCATTTAATTTCCTTATTCACATTCAAATCACAAACAATCCCAATATAGTCTCGACTGTTGAACTTCTCGGACAATCAATTGTCTGGAATCGGTAATATCAAAATTATATCAATATCAATCCAATATAGAGGAATTAAGTTTAATCAACACAATTTGAACATAACATATTACCAATCGAAATCTCACATCTAGGTTACCCACTATATATATAATTTAAGTAAAAGCATAACTATTTGAGTTTATATAACTAGGTTAACTCATAGCACACTCCAGTTAGCTATTGCCTCGACGTGTCAGCAATATCTGGATGGTGTCGGTCAATGTGTGCCTCTAAATTAAACAATACACACATGTAAACATTATTAATTGATCAATCAAATGGATGCTCAAAGTTACACATGCATATGTGTCATGTTTAATGCATGCTCAATTGATTTTTCTGGGTATGAAATCTTATACACAAATCATACTTATACATTCATCATAGTTTTTGCATCATGTAGTTTGCAATTAGGTTTATGCCTTAATACACTTGATCACTTTTAATTCATCACTCAAACATTTATCATTCCTTAATACACTTGATCACTTTCAATTCATCACTCAAACATTTATCATTCTTTTTCCTAGGATTACTCACACAATTCCCTAGTTCTCATTCATCCATTCCTATAAGATTATACACTCACACAATTCCCTAGTTCTCATTCATCCATTCCTAATTCATCACTTACATACTTTGAATCACATTACATTTATGAGAACATCTTTATATCATTACCAATTCATAGTTTACACTTATCCTTGAACATTTTTCATGATCAAAGGCCTCCTTTAACACATATAATTTTTGTTTTAAATTTGGAATTTCAGCAAGCTAAATTTATACATTCACCCAACTTTTTCCAACAATAAATATTCATACATTTACCCAATTCTAATTCATGATTAACCCAAGTTCTTCAATGTTCATATATCCATACCTTATATGCATTTCTCATGTTTTGAATATCATGTTTTCATTAAAAGAACTCAGTTATTCCTTAAACAAATCATAATTTTCAGATTTGAATTCAACTACATGAACACGGTCCATTCTTTAGGTTATGACTTCAATTAATTACATAAACTTATTAAGATATATTCTAGCCAAACTGTTTCATAGAAGCATAAATAAGACATCAATTATCATTTTTTAATGTTTTATACTTGGACTAATTCGAACTCTAAAGTCATCAAAAATTAGCAAATAATATAAGGCTCCTGCACAGGGGTCTATCATCAAAATTATTAAGGAAACAAGAATAACTCAAGCTCTAGTCACTATTGTATTAAGCAACTTTCACAACAGTCAAGCTAAGACCTATATTTACAACTTTTATTCTTTGAATTTCTTCCAATTCATGTTCTAAAGATATGTAAAATAGATTGAAAAAGGAAGATGAAATTGAAACCAAAATTTTGACCTATAACTCTAATTTTTTAGATTCAAGAATACTTCAATAACACCTATCTTTACCATAATCACAACTTAAGTCATCCATACAACAATCCTTAACTTACTATTTTCGTACAATCAAAAACAGAATAGAAAAGTACCTAAGTTCATGTTAAAATTTCCAGTACAATCAATCATTAACATCATATGTAATTCATCCTAATTCATCATGATCAATTCTCTATCATAACATGCTATAAATACTAATCATTTACTTAGACGTTTAACTCCAATTCTAGCTCACAATATCAAGCCAATCTAATAATCCAAGTAAGCAGAAATATCACACATTCAAGGTACAACTTAGATGCATTTCTGCTAAGTTTAGTAAGGCAACTTCAAGCTAATCTTTTACTTAAATTTGTGAGGCTAAAATATGGATTATTTGTACAAAAATTAGGCATAACCATAAGCAAGTTCGGGGAGGTGAAAGAAAAAGAGTTTCGGTGATGTGAGTGAGAGAAAAAAGAACAAGAAATGAGTTAAACTAAGTTTGCTCTTGCTGAATGTTACACCTAAGTTATTAGGTGTCATCTAATGGAATGGCCATATGTCTAAAGGCATGTTCAACATGTATCAAGTATACATGTTGTCATATGTCACCATTAAAGCTAGGTCACATGTCATGTATTATAGCTGCCACTTGTCCATTAATCAACTATGCCATTTGTCATCAACTTACTAGCCCATTTGTCACACAATTATCAATGCTAAATGTCACTCAATTATAGGTTAAATCATCCAAATTTTTCATGTATCAAATTATCTTATCACTTAGCATTTTTCCTAGCCCAAATGTACATCTTAATCCCTCAATTTTTCGATTATACCAATAAATTCCAAATTTACTACTTTTGATCAATCAAACCAAAATGCTAGGCATAAACATTTCAAAATTCACATCATGAACATTTTAAACTTTTCATACCCTGAAATGAATCAACTAAGTGCATATGCTATCTTTGTAATGTGTACAAAATCATTATTTATGTGTGTGTATGTTAATGATATGCAATTCATTAATTATAATAATAAGTTAAAGTTTTAATCCTCAATATGAAAACGAGTTATTACATAATATCTTTAATACTAAGGTATCTTTCGAAGTCAATGTTAGATAACAATACTTAAACCTTTATCATTCCAAAAGTAATGATATCTCCAGAGACTCTGGGTTAGTCAAATATATAACATTTATCATTCCAAAATCATACCAATCTTTAATAGCTTGAAGATAAGAATGATATGTATTTGAAGACGAGAATGATATGTACTTAATCAATGATGCATTTAATCTATAAAACTTAGTGATTAATGATTTAAAATGCTTAAGAGATTCATTTTAGTTCATATTTAGTGTTAGGTACAATTTGTAAATGAAGGAGCTAAAGTGAGTCGAAAGCATAATCTTTGAGTCTTCTTGAGATTCACACTCAGTTGTCTTCATAGAGCAAGAAGGAGAAGGATTAAAGCAACAGGAGGTAAGAAAATGCATAAAATGAAGAGTATATGATGCAGAAAATAGCTCACAACTCACGACCATGACAAAAAAGTCATAGACGTGACAACTTGAGTCATACCTATGACATAAAGGCTCATGTAACACCCCACTCCTGCAGGACCTGAGCTCGATATCGATGGGTGATATCCAAGTCCGTGTCCCGCGAGGGTGGCATGCAACATCACTAAACAATCAAAAGTCGGTATAAATTTTTTTATTTTACGAATACACGCAAATCAATAAACACAAATTTGGGCCCACTTTTATTCAGAAACATTTCATTTACAAGAGTTGCCATTTTTTTTTTCAAATACTAGAATTTCGATTAGCCTTATCTGAAAACAAAACATATTACACTTTGATCAATCTATTTTGCAAAACTTTTTCCCAATCGGTAAGTTATACATAATAAATATACCCAAATACATAAAATACAATAATTTGCGAAAAATGCAATTCAGTGTGAAAATAAAGAGACACAATGCAGACGCGAACTGATCCCGATTTTTATCTTTCCCTTGCATGCAATAATTATACTCCCGTTTACCTAACGGGGTATTATTCAAAGCCTGAAAAATAATTGCAAATTTTGGGTGAGTTTTGCGAACTCAGTGAGTGACCATCATCGATGGCTCACCCAGACACATAACACATAATTCACAAATCTCACTTTATTTCACATTTCACATTATTTCACATTCGATACACTTATCCTTCATATTATGCACATGCAATGCGCATGAGACTCACTTTTCATTCGTTATTTTGTTATGACCGAGTGTCTAAACTATCCTATGTAGGGCTCATTAATAACTGTCCCTTATCCATTTGGAGGATACATGGCTCATTAAACGTCGAGCCTGAGGCTCTGATTCACTTTTAAGCTCGAAGCTCATTTCCACTAGTTGAGCTTTAAGCTCTGATCAGTGGCTACTCTTGTTGGGCCCGGGTCTCGATTCCCTATCCCGAGGTGGCCCCTCGGGGGCTCCAGGTCAGGGGCGAGCTAAGGAAGAAACGAAAGCGAGCAAATCAGAAGAAACAGCAGTGGGAAAGAGAGGCCTCGTCGCGGCCTCGAATTGCCCGCCGCAGCGGGCACCCCAACTTTTGGACCCGTCCCCAACATCCATGCGAAATCATACAACACGTACATACGTTCTCATACATTATATCACCTACACGATAGTAAATCACCCCCATAAACAAAGAAACTCCATGCAATTACAAATCGAAGAAAATGAACAAACATTCTTAACATGGCCCAATACATAGCAAGTTTACATCCAAAATACATGAGAATGATCAATGATGATATGCTTGGAAGGCCAACCAAAAGTACTAACTTAAGACAAAAGCCCCTAACTATCTTGGAGTTTCCGATGTCTTGCAAGGGTCAACGATCGTCTCGTTCTGCACCTGAGGAGTAGGAGATAATAGGGTGAGCTGCGAAGCTCAGTAGCATATACATTTATAGTCATTGGCAACGAGCCACACAATCAAGCATATACGTATATATATACATAAACATATAGCAAGTCATCAATCTATCAATTGAATTACAATCTCATAGCTATCAAAATGTCACAAGAGTATGCCATGATATCTTTGAGTTCACAATATAGTAATTAATTATGCATTCTTCCTAATGGATCAATGATGAGATGCACAACAAGTGGCTCGAGAGTTTCGTGAAACGATCCGGATAAACCGAAGTTTATACCGTAAACTATCCGAGTCCGATTTTTCAGGATCTCGTGGCCTCAAGCGGGAAGCCGAGAGAAGGCTATACGTCGATGTGCACGTGACTAACGATACGTTCCTCTCTCACCCAAACAAAGCACATAATCATTTGTTCCATGCTCAAATCATTTTATCAAGCTTTCATACTTTTCATTCTTACAAAATGCCATAATTTCCTTCAAAGCAGTACATAATCATGATCACAATGCATTTGCAATATTTCTCATAATTCAACACAAGCAGTGTCACACACATGCAAGCAACAAGGCAAGGTGTCGTACACACAACAACCATAAATATATTACCCACCTAATATCGCTTGAGTATTAGACTCACTGTTGTCCTTCCTCTTGCGATTGGATCAGGTCGGCTTGGTTTCCTATAACAAACCAAGTTCCAATTCAAACAATATTCAAAGGAAATATTCAAAAGCTTAAAAAAAGCAAACATAAAAGCACTAATAGTCTACATCCGACTTCCAACCTAATTTCCCAAATCTAAGAGGCTAATTCCGAACTTCCTTTATTCATAAAACTTGTAGCCCTTTATCTTTAGATCATAACGAATCCAAAATCACCTCATTTGGACATCTACAGCCAAAATACCAAAAGTCCTCTTTGCTGGAAAAATTAATTTGCACTAAGTCTAAAATGTGTAACATCATGCAATATTGGCTAACACACACATAAAAAATGTCAATATAGAGCAGGACAAAAATAAGAACATAGGAACAGCTCCCCCACACTTAAACAATACATTGTCCTCAATGAAAATGAAGCAAAAACTATAAACACAGATAAAGGCATGAAGAGACAAAAAGTAATGTTATTGGAAAGTGAAAGGAAAATAAAATAAATTATCTATCTAAATTGCTCTCCTCTATACTTGTTAAGAAAGACAGTACATCCAAAACTCAAAAGTAAAGAAACAAGTGAAGGAGAGAAAAACATGATATTTATGGTGGTTTTTGGTTCTCATGATAGAGCTTCAAGAGATGGCCATTCACCTTGAGTCGTGTTCTAGTTTCTTCATATAGAAGCTCTACTATACCAAAGTTGTGCACCTTTGTGACCAAATACGGTCCATCCCAACGAGTATTGGAATTCCCATGTTTGAAAGCGAACCGAGCCTTGAATAATAGGACTTTGTTCCCTTCTTTGAAGCTTTTCCTCTGAATGATCTTATCATACATCAATTTTGCCTTTTCCTTGCAGAGTCGAGAGTGTTCATATGCCTCTAACCTCAACTCCTCTAGCTCTTGAAGTTACAATTTCCTCGCCGTGCCGGAAGATTCTAAGTCCATGTTGCATTGTTTAAATGCCCAATATGCTTTATGCTCCAGTTCCACTGGCAAATGGCAAGCCTTTCCATAAATCAAGTGATAAGGGGACATGCCTATTGAGGATTTATAAGCAATCCGATATGCCCATAATGCTTCCTCGAGGCGAAGGCTCCAATCCTTCTTTGATGGCTTCACAATTTTCTCCAAATTGTGCTTCACCTCTCGATTTGAAACTTCAGCTTGCCCATTAGTTTGTGTGTGGTATGCAGTGGAGACTTTATGAGTGAACCCAAATTTGAAAAATAGGTTAGCAACAACTCTATTACAAAAATGTGTTCCTATATCACTAACCACAGCTTTTGGTATGCCAAATAGACAAAAAATGTTGGACTTAAGGAACTTGGACACGACTTGGGCATCATCTTTTCTAGTAGGAATGACCTCTATCCACTTGGACACATAATCAACAGCTAAAAGGATATACACAAAGCCAAAAGATAGAGAAAATGGGCCCATGAAATCAATTCCCCAGACATCAAAGATTTCAAAAAATAAAAGAGGTTGTTGTGACATTTCATGTCGCTTTCCTAATCCTCCAAATCGTTGACATTTATCACATAACCGCCAAAAGTTAAATGAATCTTTAAAAAGTGTAGGCCAATAAAAACCAGATTCTAGAATTTTCTTAGATGTTCTCCTTGCACTAAAATGCCCACCACAAACCATTGAATGACAAGCTGAAATTATAGCATCACATTCTTCATGAGGCACACATTTTTGGATCACCTGGTCACTGCACATTCTCCACAGATGAGGAGCATCCCAAATGTAATGCCAAGCTTCACTCTTTAGCTTCTGAGCTTGTGCCTGATACATAAAAGGAGGAGTGAGTCCAGACATTAGGTAATTGACAATATGTGCGTACCAAGGTTCTTAAAAAATTGAAGCACATAAAACCGAATCAGGAAATGAATCACATGTAGCGCCCCCTCACCGTAGGGTACACATCGGGAAACCCGAAGGTCGCACCAACACGTATCCCACGATAAGGGTGCACTACCAGAACATTTTTCCAATAATATCCACATGGCATCGCAATAAATTAAAACCGTAATTAACACAATATCAGAAATCAGTAAATTAGAATCCAAAATGATAATCAGTTTATACAGTCATCCAACGTCAGAATAGACCAGTCTATCAGTC
>JANJEY010000235.1:51225608-51237637 GCA_024703695.1 Erythroxylum cataractarum
TAAGTAATTATTTCGTTGGCATTCGAGTTATGAATAGAGATAGTAACCAGTTGAGAACTTAATGTAGTTAAGTAACCAGATCGACACACATCACAAATGTGTGCCTCTACGTCAAAAGGCTATAATGACGTTTTAAGTAAGCAGCTTATTAAAAACATAACTTAGTTGAGTAACCGGATCGACATTTTTCACCAATGTTTGCCTCCTAGTAAAAGATTAGGTCCTGTCCAACACAATATTTTCTAATAAAACCTACCAAACTTGTAAATAGCGTGACTTTTCATGAAAATGTTCTTAGGAGTAGTTATAGAGTTGAATGACCAAAGAATTATTAATTTTTGAGTATAATTGAAAAGGGTCAATAACTTAACATTTGAGTTTTTGATTAATATGCATGTTTAGTCCAGAGCTGGATATAGATTTTGCATATTAATGATTTGGAACAGCTTGAATGATGGTGTTTAAAGTTAAATTTATTTCACAAAGTTGAAGTCATTGTCTCATTATTGCATTGTGTGCTTTATGATTTTGTGTGTTTGTTGTTTTGTTTGCTTAAGGATAAGTAAATGTTTAAGTGTAAGGATGTTGATAAGTGTAAATTGCATCATATTTTAGGGCTTAGTTTGATATGTGTTTAGCTATTAATTTAATCATTTAGTAGAGGTTAGAATTATGTTAGTTTCTGAATTAATTGTGTTTTAAGTGGTTATTAGGTTAGTACAAGTCTTTGAACTTAAATATTATATTTTTGAGGTATCTTGATGTGTTTATTAGTATTTTAGGATCAATATCGAAGAATGGAGGAGTTTTGGAAGACATTCGGACCAAAACAACGGCCCACAATCATGACCTACGTCGGGCAGACGTGCAGCCACTCCCAAACTTCATGTTTGAAGAGATTTTTTTGGATCTTTTGGACCCCAAAAAAACCCTAGTTTAACCCTAAAAACAAAATAACATAAATAGAACAAGAAGAACATAAAAGAGGGAGCTTTTGCATCAACCACCATTGAGAAACCCTAAAGAGAGTTCATTAAGAGATTGAGAAAGAGAAGAAGCAAGAGAGACATGGGGAAGAAGCAGACACGAAGTACTTCCTTGAACAGGAGGTTTCTTGACGTTGCTGTCTCCATCATCCTTTCAGATCATGTTTCTAGTGCATCTTCAATTTTATTAATGTATAGTAATGGAATAACCGCTGTTGATAAGATTGTACGAATGTTAAGGATGTCTAAACTCACCTTCGAGTTGTTTTTATCTTTGATTTAATAAAAACCAAATTGTTTTATGTTATTTATATTCATTGCGATTGATTTCTGAGATTGCATAATTCGGTAATAAACTGAGAGGGTGAATCGAATGAAAAATAATTAAATTGGGCTAATGAAAGTTAGGTGATTTAATAAGAATGAGAAATTAATCAAATCGGTAATTGTGAGAAGAAAAATCTCATATAGGTTCTCAGTAGTCTATTGGAAAACTTCATATCTAATCAGGGTTTGGATAGATTGTTAATTGAGAAATTGTAATTTTCCATAATCTGATTAATGTTTATAATTTAGGGTTAACGGTTATTACTTGAGATAGAGTAATCAACCCTAGGATTGTCTAGGACCAATGATCCAATAATTCATAATCGATTAGGTTAGTGTTAAAGATAGGTAAAAATTTCCCTTTCTCTTAATTGATAATTCTTTAGGTCGATTCCAGAGTGTGTGCATTGCAATTGCTAATTGTTAATATTTCGTGATTGATTCTTGAGCTGAATTACTTGATTAAATTGCATTCTTATTTTAGTTTCATTATATTTTGAATATTGCGCATTGTTTTGGCTTTAGATTTTAGGATTAGATTAACCCTCCTCGTGAAATCAACACCTTAGGTACTATACAAATGACTCGTATGCTTGCAGATTATCGAGGTTAAATATTAAAACTTACACATATCAAAAAACCGCAATCAATAGTCTCTCGTGAGTTGACGAAGCTATTAAAGTAAATATGTTAAAATAAAATTTTAACACTAGATAGTTTCTAACAAGTGGATGAGATAGATAAAATAAATACATAAAATATCAACATTAGGTAGCCTTTAGCAAGTTGATGAGGTTGATAAAGTAAATACGTGAAAATAAATTTTAACATTAAGTAGCAAGTTGAGGAGGTTGATAAAGCAAATACATAAAAATAAATTTTAACACTAGGTAGCATCCAACAAGTAAAAAAAGTAGGTAAGGTAAATGTGTGAAAATAAAATGCAAACATTAGATAACCTCCATCAATTTGACAATGCAGATAAGTAAATATGTAAAAATAATATGTTAGTTATGGATAATATCCAATAGGCCAATGAAGTAGTTGGAGTAAATGTGAAAAACTAAAATGTCAGCATCGGATAACCTTTGACAAACTAGGTAAAACAAATATGAAAATAAAATTTCAACATTGGATAGCCTTTAGTAGGTCAAAAAATATGTAAAACATAAATGATTGACAAATGAATGGTGTTGAGACCAATTTATAGGTTTTAAGAAGATGTGGCTAGTAATAAGACCAAATGGGCAACTTATAAAAAAATAAGATTTGGAAATGAGACTAACAATAAAAATTTGAAAGAATGAAATGCAATTGGCTTATATATAGGATAATCCGTAGAAAATGAAACAAAACTTATTGCAACAGCCACAAGTTAAGACACATTGCAAAAGCAAATGGGCATTTAGCTATAGACCTAGTAAAATTTTCAATTATAATTGAAACTTAGAACTATTAACTTCAAAGATGAAAATTGGATAAGGGACCTAAAGTAGATTATAACTATTTAGTGGCAAACTTAGAGCAATTCCTAAGATTTTAAGACAAAAATTTGGGATTTAAAGAACAAGAGGTAATTTTCGTGCATTTAAAACAAAATGAGGAGTTTTATGGTGATTTCTAGGGCTTAGTTCAAAGTCACTAGTAAATGGAAATGAGTTGGTATGTACAAATTTTAGACAAATTATTTTGAAATATTGTTGCATAAATAAATAAAAATGATCAAAGAGAATTGGAAGATATTATCTCTTTCAGAATTTACCCTTTTAATGAATAATGATGAAATTTTATCATTAATTCGAACAATGATATTATCTATTTAAACAAATTAATCAAATTAGATTAATACAATTATTATATATTTTCATAATTTTGCATTTTTATAAATATCATTGAAGAAAAGAGTCTTCGACCTTCGAGAAATACTCGAATTCTCTATAGTAAAATTTGTTGTTTTTCAAATTTTATTTGTGCAACGTATGTCTAATATGTGAACAATATATACAAACATTAAATCTGAAATTTTCTTTCACAAAAACAATGCTAATTATTTGCATCATTTGAAATATTGAAGATGACTATTGATAGTTAAAAAAATGTTTGAAGTGATGAAATTTTAAATTGAATTCTATAATTGATAAGTGAGATAAAAGGCCTTTCAATTATATTTTTTTAAAAAAGGATAAAGACATAAGTCAATTAAGCTAATAATGAGGAATTTCATTACAGATCAATAAATCTTTGAAAAATCTTTTTACTTGCAAATTGGTTGATATTTACAAGCCCAATAAAACAAAATAAAATTAAGACCCTACAATTTAATTTTTTTTATTAGGTACTTTTGAAAATTGTTATTCCCTCATATAAGAGGTGATGTCTTCATTTGCTACGTAGGATATTTCTTCATAATTTTTTTATTTAATTAGGACTCTGTTTATCAATTCTCAACTTATGTCGATTTTTTTTGTTTTCTTGTTCTTTAGTTTTATTTTTACTAATTTGATATGATCTTTTATGGAAAATAAATTGAATTTCATGAAAAAATGCGGAAATAATCAACATTTAATCTACTCTAAGCAAAGAATTATGGCTTAACAAATAGATACAATTTAGCCTAAACTTTCTCCTAATACCACATCCTAATCCTCTACACTGTTGCTTGACACTTGGCATAAACTCACTAATACTTGTTGTCCCCTCCTTTGTAGAAGTGTGAGACGTGGTTCGCTCATTCACTTATGTTTCCTTCAAACGCATCGTCTCCCCCAAAAAGTCAAAATCCATAGTATGAATCTCTTCCATTAATCCCAAAGGTCACCAATATTCTCATTGAAATCCACTAGGGTTCACTTATATTCTACATACTTAAGATGAGGGAGCTTAAGAGGTAGTCATGGATTCATATGAATCAAGTGAATCTCGTTTCTCAATTCCTTATTTCATGTTTTTAATCTTTTTGATAAAAAAGATCTAACTTTTGCTTAGGTTATCGTCTTCTAATTTTCAATCTAGTGAGTTCTCTCTTTTTTATTTTTTATGAATCTTTTTCAAGAGTTTTATACCATACATGCCCATTTAGATTTTTGTTCTTGCTTTTACTTTTTTCTAAGTCATAGCTTGTTAGCTTTTAGATTTAATGAGTTATGTTCTAACTTTTGTTCAAGTTGTCATGTTCGAGGTTTTTTTTATTTTTTTATCTTAGTGATATTTGATATTGGAATTTCATGCCATAGTTCACTGACATTATCGTCATAAAGAAAAATTTTCACGCTTTTCTTTCTTGTTTTTCTTTCTTATTTAAAAAAAAAAAGTGAATTGAAAATTTTATAACATCATGCTTGCAAGATTGAAGTTTATACATATAGAAGATAAAGGTACAATTTTAAAATTCTAATGCTACGATAACCCCTGTTTTTCTGACCAAAGTCAACTACGGGCAGTTCAATTTCATTTTTGTTTTTCTTTTGTGATTTTTAGTTTTAGTTTTAGTTTATGTTTTTTAATTAAAAATAAAAACTATTTATTTAATATTTTTAATATAAAAAATAAAAAAGAAACGAAAACATTTTTAGTTGAGATTTGTAACAAAGTTAAAAACAAAAACATGTTTTTATTTATCATGCTATTTCTAACTTTATAATTATACTCTTATGTTAATTATTTTTAATATAATATATTATACTTTTAAAATTAATTAATTCTCATTACAATTAGAAATAAAATATATGTAAATTCATATAATTAGAGAAATCACGTGAACCCCGCGTGAGTCCCGTAAAATAAATGATTGAGATTTCATGAGACAGAATAAGACAAGATAATATTAGACAGAGGATCTTGTCCCTCATTCTTGATTCGTGAGAATTTTTAAACAAGTATAACTGAGGATAACTGGTAGATCCTTCTGTAAGGAGCAAAAAACCTTGTTTAGAGTACTTAAAAATCAAGATTGACCTTTAGTTCCAAAAACAACAATGTTTACCTTAGATCAACTGCATGTAAAACAACAATGCAATTAAGGAAAATAATTAGTGGAAAGCTGTTTTCAAATACTCACGATAACCAAATTATCACCATTCAAAACTTGAATATTCAAGCGGATCAATAAAAAAAAGGCACATACACATAAAGAAAAATAGAAAACTGAAATGGATAATTCCCTACACTGTATTCACTCCGATGAGGCAAGCACATGGACACTACCTTCCCTTCATAATTTACTAAAATGAACTTTGAAAAATCTTGAAAAGTATACATTAATGCCTTCAACAAGGAGAAAAACCCAGAACATTATTTAGAGCAGCTAATTAGGTATTATATAATCATAATAAGTATCAGAAATATGATCCACCCAGGTAATCCTTCACATGCACTCAAACGTATAACAAATCTACC
The DNA here is from genome assembly GCA_024703695.1 of Erythroxylum cataractarum. Lineage (NCBI taxonomy): Eukaryota > Viridiplantae > Streptophyta > Magnoliopsida > Malpighiales > Erythroxylaceae > Erythroxylum > Erythroxylum cataractarum. The sequence goes on from JANJEY010000235.1 coordinate 51,231,317, forward strand.
ATTATTCTGAAAGAAAAGAAATACCGAATTAGAAATTTTCGAAAACTCACATCGTAAAAAATCAAAAGTCAGCCGCTTTCTGCACCAATAGTAACTCCGGTTAGAAAATGCTTAACTTGTGGGCCACTGTTCAAGCTGTTTGCAACTTCTCAACTCCAGTTAGTGAGGCGGTATGTTACAAGGCAAGAATCCAAAAGAAAAAAGAAACAAAATAAGAGGGAAGAGAGGGGTTTGTGATAACAAAATAGATGTAAAAAAGATAATTAGTAGGTTTCAAGATGAGTTTGCTAAAGAGGATGACAAAGATAAGGATTTGTTATTTTTTTGTACAAAAAAAACCAGTTGTCAAAATATAATGAAATGTTAATTTCTTATATCTGTAAAACTATTATGATTTTATTTTAATTTTTACAAACAAAAAATTGCAACAACACTTAAAGCATTTTTACAAAAATTACAACAAAAAATAAAAGAAAAAAAGAAAAACAAACAACCCCATATAAATGAGAGAATATTTTCCAAAATTAAAGGAGTTTTTAAGTTAAAATTTTTGATGCTTTGACAATATCTTGTTATACATCAAATAATGTTAAAGAAAAGAATTAGAGAATTTAATTTTAAAAGTCCATATTGTCAAATATCTTGTTATACATCAAATAATGTTAAAGAAAAGAATTAGAGAATTTAATTTTAAAAGTCTATAATAGTGGTTTACTTAGTTAACGTAAATTTATAAATAAAAATTGATCAAATCAGCAAAATGAGAAAATCATAACAATGCATTATTCTATTCAAAAAATTATTCGGATATGATTTTCAAAATGTTATGATCTTTTCTACATTAATAAATGTTAAAATTTAATGGTAAGTTGAATAAGTAAAGTAAGCCTTTGTTAGAATCGAAGGAAAGCAAGAGAAAAAAAAAGAGAATTGAATTTTTCTTATTTTCTATCGTTTGGACAAAAATAAATAAAAGAAAATTGAGAGAATGAAAAAAAACTAAATTTTTTTTGGATCAAATATATTTCCTCTCAAATAGGTAAGAAAAGAGAAAAATATAAGAAAAGAGAACCTCAAAATATATAAATTACTAATATAAATTTCAATTCTTTCTTTTAATAATTTAAAAAATAAATAAAAAAGGTCCTATTTTTCTTCTATTCTCTTCTCTTCAATCTCCTTTCCTTTTCTTTGTTGAAGTAAGCATCTAAACAAATGCTAAAAAGAAAGGCAACTTGTGTTATAAAAATAAAATGCCGGAGGAGAAAAGAGGACAAAAAGAAACAGAACAAAGTTGATATCTGACTCGCGAGGAAATCAGTCCCACGCACTTCCAAACTCTGTTTTGCAGCTTACAATGCACTTTTTCTGCCTTTATTTCATCTCTCTATTAATGTTAGGTATTTCCCTTCTAAATCATTATTTCCTTCATTTATGTGCATTCTTGTGTTTGGTTTCTGAGAAAATATATCGAATGAATTGTGTCGGTATGACCATATCTGAGGAGCGGAAAATCCCATTTCACAACTTATAATATTTGTCGAATGCCCTACTTGTTTTCATTCAAATCCCATAACTTTTTGAATTCTTTGCTTTTCAATTTTCGGGTTTTTAGGCCACGTATACTGGAGATCAGATGAACAGGCCATCGATTGCTTTTGTTGAATTTGTTTTACCGTGAGATTTTGATCTGGAAATTGCAATAACTCTTTTGCAATATGCGGGCCTGGCTGGTAGAATCCATCTTTGAATTGCATCCCAAGGAATTCTATTTCCTTTGGACTGAAAGTTGTAAACGTTAAAATTTCATCTTCTTAAGGGAAGTATTTGACACTATACTTTGAACTTTTAACAGGTTCAGTGAAACTTGGTTGGACTGATAGTGGGTTCTGCTCTGCACCTACATTACTAAACACTGAGCCGAACTCCAAACCTCTCTACTGGAAAGTCATAAATCCGACTTTGTCTCCTTCTCATCTTCGAGGCAAGTTCTAAGTCTAATTCTGGAAGAGGAAGGTCCTAGTTCTTATTGATTCCTAGAATTAAGATTGTATTGCAACAACTTGCTAACTTTATTGTGCAATTTGCTTGCGGAAGAAGCCAGTCTCTGAAGAAGATGAAAGAAAATGAAGCAAGATTTTTCCTTTACAAATCTTCTATATGTGAAGCTTTGGATCCGGTAGAGGGAAGGGACATTTTGGTGTGGTCACCGCTATTGGTTTTTTAAACTAACTGAATGGAGGAATAATTCAAGGCAAATATATATTATTTGTAGAGAATAGATTTTTTTTCTTTTCATTCTTTGAATTTCAGTGGATGTATGGTCTGGGATTCTTATAAAAATTGCTTTAGTATCAATTATAATTACTTTAAGCTGATACTTTAGACGTATTTCTGGTTTTTTCCTTACTAATAAACTCACCACAAATTAAATTTGGTCTTTTGCAGACTTACCAGGTTTTACTCGCAGTGTTTACAAAAGAGACCATGCTTTAATAACACCTGAAAGTCATGTATTCAGTCCTTTACGTCAGTGGTAATAAGGATCTTGTTTTGAATTTTTATTGTAAAGAAGATGAGACTTGATTTTAGCTTGTTAATTCATTTGAGTTTTTCATAGGAAAAACACATTGGGGGCATACCTAATCACACCAGCTATGGGCTCACACTTTGTGATGTACCTAGCAAAGATGCAAGGTTCTTGATTTTGATTAATGAACTTATCTTTGCCCTTTGGTGTTGTTATTCAACGAATTAACTGTTCTCGTTAATTCAACTATTGACTTTTAATGCTTTTGGTTTACTTGAACGCTTTAGTTGGGCAAAAGTTGTGATTAATGTTGGTGAAAGTTGTGATTTTCAAATTTGAGACAACTCTTAGTTCATATCTGATAAATGCTTTGATGTAAAAGATAAGGAATGTATATATAAGAAATAAAAAGGAATAATTAGTTAATCACAAGCCTTAATTTGGTAAGACTAGCTGTTTGTGCAACAGAGGCATTAGGGGCAAGTGTGGATTCAGATTTAAGTTTCAGCAACTTTAGGATTTGATTAATCTGCTCTTGGTTGAATGATCCAGTGTCCACCTCATTAGCAATAGGGGTCTTATTGAATTTACCCTCATGAGATCCCTTCCCATTGGCAGGCTTGTCATGGAGTTTCCAGCGGGTTTCTAGGGTGCGTTTTGCCTCGTTACAATAGTCACACCAAACCCGTGCTTTCTCTTCAGGTTTCTTGCCACAGCTGCCAACATTGCCCATAGCCAAGGCTGAAGTTTCCAAGCATGAATTGACGTCTATTTTCTTCACGTCTCACCTCAAAAAAGACTTCTCCAGTAGGAGGGAGTGGCTGTCTCCCAATGATCGTGCCTTTCACCTCATCATACTCAACATTTAAACCGATTAGGAATTTAAAGATCCTGCTATCCTCAATAGTTTTCTAGTAATGATTAAAATCATCAGGAGATTTCCACTCATAAACTTTAAACGTATCTAGATCCTGCCATACACACTTTAGGGATGATAGAACTCTAGTCTTAGAATAGTAGAGATTTACTGTATTATTGCAATATAATCGTAATGTATATATCATTACAGTCTAGAAGTATGGTGTTTCTCCCTAACCAGAGCATAATTGCTCCTCAGAAGGTATGAATATCTTTCTGCCACAAACCATTCTCACTTTTTTGCCTACTCTCGTCCCTTCTCTCTCTACCTTACATAAATCCCCTCCCCATGTACATTCTTTTATGCCTAACTAATCTGCCACCTTAGCTGATAACTAACTTCCCCCTGGCCCACCGTTCTTTCTTCTGGAATACACCTTCAACACTAACGGATTATTCCCTTTTCTATTGTCCCTCTCATTTGCTAAATCACTTTCTCCCCCGTAAGTTCTATGATAGTTCCTCTTCCACATGGGTAGACAATTGTGGGTTGTCGTTGGGTATTCAATGTTAAGGTTAATTCTGATGGCACGGTTAATCGTTTAAAAGATCATTTGGTAGCTAAGGGTTAGACATAGTTGTATGGTATGGATTATACTGAACCTTTTCTCTTGTGGCCAAATTGACATCCGTTTGTGTTTTCATTGCATTAATAGCCAACCATGATTGGCCTCTTCATCAACTCAATGTAAAAAATGCTTTCCTTAATGGTGATCTTCAGGAGACTATTTTTATGGAGCAACCATTAGGGTTTGTTGCTCAGGGGGAGACTAATCTAGTTCGTCGCCTTAACAAATCTTTGTATGGTCTAAAACAATTACCGAGAGCTTGGTTTGGGCACTTTAGTATAGTGGTTGTGGAGTTTGGTTTGCATTGATGTGATGTTGATCACTCTATGTTTGATTGTCACTCTTAGGCCGGTAAAATTCTTTTGATCAGTTATGTTGATGATATTGTTTTAGAACTCTAGTCTTAGAATACTAGAGTTTCTCTATATTATTTCAATATATCTATAATGCGTTTACCACGACAGTATAGTAGTACAGTATTTCTCCCTAACTAGAGCAAATTTGCTCCTCAGAAGGTATGAATATCCTTCTGTCACTATCTTCACTCAATTTTCTGCCTACCTCCTCTCTTCTCTCTCCCCCTTACATAAATCCCCTCCCCAGGTACATTTTGTTATTCTAACTACTTTGCCACCTCAGCAGATAACTAATTTCCCTCCTAGCCCACTATTCTTCCTTCTGGAACAAGTCACTCTCTCTCTCTCCCGTAGATCCTAACATTGCCTCCTCCTGGAAGAGCAGCCTTGTCCCCAAGGCTGAAGTGAGGAAAATGACTCCTATTCCCATACTCATCTTCCCATGTCGCTTGTTCCACTGTCTGGCCCTTCCTTTTGACCCACCATTGCTGTGTTGAGCCCCCAAATGTAGTTACTCTGTTGCTGGCCAGCACACTTTCAGGTTTCGAAATTTTTTTCAACAGTTGGTTCAACTCCCCTTCCTCTTTTTTGGTAAGCTGAATCTATTGCTCCTCCCTTATAGCTATTCCTTCAGTTGATAGAAAACTCCCACCCACGATAGCAAGGAGACCCTGCCAACACACTGAATCTTCGTGGTACCCACTGCCTCTCCTTGGTGTGGTTTGAAGCCCTACCTTACCACAAAGTTGTACCTTTTGTCCCTCATGTTGGAATTGCGTGGTCATCTCCCTCCAATCCATCAGGACCCTTCCTAATGTTTGTAACCAAGCAACCCCTAAGATCACATCCATTCCTTCTAAATCTAAGACATAAACATCAATCTTCCACTCTAAGTCTCCCACCCAACTAGGAATTTCCAAACACTTCCTTTGAGTAGTCACCTGCTGGCCATCTCCAAGTCTAGTTCCCAATGCCTTGCTTGTCCCTACGGTCAGTCCCAACCCACTCACCAACTCCGGAGAGATGAAGTTATGGTTGGCTCCACTATCCACTAAAATAACAATTGGTACTCCCCGTAACCTTCCAGCCAAACGCATAGTCTTATTCTCTTGTAAAAGTGCTCCATTCACTCCAAACACCTCCATTGTTCTACATTCCAAAGCTATATTAGCCTCCTCTTCAACTTCTGCTTCTAAGGCTATAATTTCTCCATTTTCATCCAAAGTTTCATTGTCATCCAGGATTAACAACCTCAGCTGTTTTTCAGCGCACTGGTGAAGAGGATGAAACCTCTTCCCACACCTGAAGCACAAGCCTTTGGCCTTTCGGTCCATAAGCTCCTGGTAGGACATATGACACAACCCTTTATTTTTTTCTGTCTGTCCCCTCCGATAACCTTCTGACCATCTGGTGAGTGTCGACGTCGGGGAGGTGGCCACTCGGGGAGGCGTATGCTGGTCAAATGGAGTTCCTGCAAATTCCCTGTGTCTCGCAGCTCCAGTACCGTTCCAATCTTGCCTTCGACCCATCGGGTTTGGACACTCCATCTCACGGTGGTGGGTCGGGTTGACCCGAAAGCTGCCCCTCATGTTATTTCCTCGATGTGGATACCAGGGGCGTGTGTGAGACCCAGAACCGTCCACTCCACCCAACTCGCCATTCACCTTCTCTTCTACTGCCCTCGCTATCTTCATCATCTGATACCTGTTCACAGGTCCAAACGTTCTTACTCTCCTTCGAATATCAGCTCGTAGACCACTCATGAAGTACCCCATTAGCTGCTCCTCTAGTAGTCGACCCACCTGTGACGAGATGAACTCGAAGGCTTCGATATATTCTTCAACGATGTCCGTTTGTCGCAAGTTCGACAGCTCCTCAAACGGGTTATCAAATCGTCTTCCTCCATAACGATCTACTAGAGCTTTCTTAAATTTTTCCCAGTCCAGCT
>JANJEY010000235.1:51237737-51251895 GCA_024703695.1 Erythroxylum cataractarum
TAATTAATTAATACGTTGTAATTAATTAATTACATTATTTTTTACAAACCAACTATTCTCAATAGTAATGGTAATCATTCCTTCCTCTTAACCAACTACCATAATTATAATGATAATATCCATTCTCATTCCTCACTATATTCATTCTCATTCTTATTACAATTCTCCTTTACAAACCAAGCGCCCCCTTAGTTCACCTTTTGTGAAAGTCTGAATATGGACAAATTAGCTTGCAAACTATTGCATATATTGATGCTTTATTTCATAAATATTTATAAAATTTATTATTACGAGGAAGCCACTTTTCTCTTAATAAAAGTTACCAAAAAAGTAACAAACAGACACTGTCTATTAAGATCAATTTAAATAAAACAATTTCATTTTAATCTAAATTCACGTTTGTAACTTAAATGAAAATTCTTGCAAATGCTTGCCTTCCTTTCACTCCGCCTTTCTTGTTACTTATGTAGCTTAGCAAAGAACCGTAGACTTTGATCAATTACAATGGTTTAGTTTTATAACTTGGCAATGCCTAAGTACACCTTTACTGCTTTGCTTAAAACCTGAAAGTTCCATTGAAAATTGACCTTTACAGCCGATTACATTAAGGGAGTTTTCAAGTACTTGAAGCCGAACAACAAACACAAAAACATCATCGAACTATTCCATATTTGACATAATGCGGAATTCAGCAAACACACGTGCAGCAGCTGATTCTCTTGCTTCATGGGGACGGAGACACACATCACCGTCAATAGCAAGCTCAAAATTCATCCTTTTCAAACTTACTTTTGCTTGGAATCCACCTTCAAGATGGGAATGAAACTCATTCTGCTGAATATAAATATGATTTATATTAAAAAAACTATTTCATATCATAATTTAAGTTGATCTTACCATCCACTGTGGATACATGATATGTTGGTAATATCCAATTCTTCTTGACGCATAAATTATCCAACTCCTGTTGAATGAACACTGTTGTGAGCAGCAAATTTTGATAAAGAATCGATTTTCAGTTTTGTTACAATCATTGTGCACATTTATACTACAGAAAGCAACCCAATAACATAGTCAAAGACACCACAGTACATTATCATATTCTAAATTTCCTCTTTGTTCTAGCAAAAGCTCAAGATGAAGAACCAAAGTTCTGGAGAAGACATGTAGAAGGAAAGAAATGCATCATGTTGCGGCATTTTCCAGCTTACATGAACATCAATGTATTAGTAGCAGGAGCCCTTAACTGTCCAGGATAGTCAATATATTTTAATAAACAATATCCATAGAACCATCTTGATGCTCAATAAACAAGTCGTTGAGAAACAATTCAATTTTAAAAAGCATGTTTCTCGGTTAGGCACGAGACATAATATCACGTATTTTGTCAAACATGCCTCTCAAGTTCGTAATGCTAAAATGCCTCAGAATCAAAAAAAAACTTAATTAGGTTTTGAACTTGTAGCCGAACCGAACAGCTCTTATACTATGCCAAGAAATCATTGCCAAAGATTTGAAAACAACGTTAGGACCTTGAAGGTATTATAGATTTAAAAGTCAACGTAGTAGCACCTAGAAATTTATCGAGCCAGGATGATTATTTGACCATATTGATACTAACATGCATCAACAAAAAGAAATGCCGTTTAGAAATAGATCTGAAAACAAACTTGCCTGACATGGATTAAGGACTTTGGCTACACTGTCCTGAAATGTTTTTCTCTTAATGCAATTAAGTGAACATTGGACCTCAACATGAGGAGGGCATTGTCCCTTGAGGCCTTGTGAACATGAATCGATGTGATCTATGGAAGACTCTATCATCAAAGCCAAGTTACTTTCACCGCCTATTGGATGCCAGGACCAAACAGAAGATTGTAAGTTCAAAATTTTTAAAGCCTGCTTGAACTCCAAAAATGAAAAGGTACAAAAGGTGAATCCATTTCATGCATTTCAGAGCAACTGAAAATATGCGGTTAACTCTGCTGTGGAAGTGAATAAAAACCAGTAAACTGGTGACCAACCCAATAAATACTGGTTTAAGAAAAACAACATTAAGTTATTGATTTGTTTATCTCCCACAATCTTTCAATCCTTTAACTACCTGCATCATAATAAATCCATTACTTCTGATTTAAGCCAATAAGTCGTACAAGTCCCTAAACAATCGAATAACATTCAGAATTTGATCCACACTTGAATTTTCGAAGTCCAATTACAGAATATCACCATGAAGAACTATTAGGACAGATCACATGATCAGATCATGACCCACACTTCAAGTTTAGAAGTCCAACTAGAGAAAATGACCAAGAAGGACCATTGGGAAAGATAAAATGATTCCAAACTCAATATAATCGACCATACCATTCAAAATTTTGTGGATACTGTCATCACACTGAGCAATTTGATCTTCTATTTCTCTACGTTGAGAAGACTGCCAAAACAACCAAAGATCTAACATGAAACTTTCCACAGCAATAAAGGTGCAAAGGAAAATTTTTATTTGTGAAGTCAACCTTTTAGCTAATAAAACAAATGGCAGACTATAAATAAATTCCCATTCACTTTCTACAACGCTCCAAAGCATTGGTTTGTCACTGACCATGGATCTAAATGGAGACCTGATATAGTAATGGAGATGATCACCAGACTTGCTAAGAGTTGCGTAACAACCCATACACAACATCATGCTATAACATTTTTCCCCAATCTGACAAAGTATACACCTATGTGTGCCCCTGCATGTATTCCTTTTGCTCTTATAAGTTTTCTTTTTTTCCAAAGGTTGCTAGAATATAGGGAATTGTAAGTTGGTAGAATGAATCTCCAGAATTGTATATAAAGTAGGGAAATTACATACCAATTTATCTCTTCTGCTTAAAATAGATCTAAGTGCAGATTGTATCATTTCCTTATCATTTGAAGCAGTGATGGTAGGCATTTTGTCAAGATCATCGGAGTTGGTAGTATCTGCAGCATAATCACTTAAAGGCAACACCCCTTGATCTGAAAGGATTTTGTTGCACCTCTTTTTTCCAATGGTCACATCTCTGTCTTTGTTTTGGGATATTCTCCAGCTCCGCCTTGAGTAGAACATCTCAATCTGCATGTGCATGGTAGACGTAGTAAATCAAATGAGGTGATCTTAGATGGAGATTCTTACCCTCAGCAACACAGTAAAAGCTCTCATTTTGTAATGATAAATTATGCATTTACTCAAAAATTGTAGACCTTGAATTCATCAGAGATTCCCATGGCTTAATGATCAGACCACAATCTGTTCATTCTAAGTATCAAAGTGAATGAAATCCATGTATCCATTCCCTTAATTGCTCCATGTTTCTAAATCCTATGTTTAGAAAGCTGCAATGAGGTTAGCATAGATGGAGTAATGTGTCCAGCCTGGTCTTCTAGAAAAGACAGGTAATCTGGGATAATCTAATAGACTCATAGAATTCTTATGTTAACTATATTTGTTTGTGTTTCGCAAACAGAAGGAGCTTAACTTGCCAAAGTTAGGATGGAGTAGGAGAATCTATACCTCATGACCACTAGATGAAGCTTCTAAACATTTCTCCGCTGACGTCTTTTGGTGGAAATTATCAGGCTGGACTGTACTGGCATTAGTTGTCAGTTCTTCTTCCTTTGTAGTGTGAGCCACATTGGATGCTTTCATTTCCACAGAAGAGGACATTCCCAAACCACTTGATGAATCAACCATGCAATTGGGATCCTGCTCTTTTGAATGTAAATCTTTATCAGTGCAGCCAGGTCCAATATTGTCATTCTGCTTTGGTGACTGTAAAGAAGCATCTGCCTCGTTTTCCGAATGTCCAGTATTTCCACTATGCTTTGACAAACCAGCACCACCTGTACTTACCATTATGCTAGCATTCACATGAGATGGGTTTTCTCTTTTTCCAGGACTACTTAAGTTTGTAGTTACCAATTCCACTCTTGGAATTTCCAAATAGCTTGAAAGTCCTTTCCTGTTACAAACACAGGGTAACAAATTACATTAGTCGTGTAACCCAACCCTGGATCAAAACCAATGTATCCTAAACCTAAACAACAGATTTAACAAAATAACCACATGAACAGCTGCTTACATAACCACAGTTTCTGGAATAAACAAATTGGGAAGTAGAAACTAAATTGCAATACCATCAATATTGGTTTTAAAATCCAATTGGAAATCATAATGTCCACAGCACTTGGATGTCAGAAAACAGAGTTTGGCATAAACTATTAGCTGGAATAAAATCAAATATTGATCCAAGAACAAATAAACAACAATATCAGTATTTAGTAAAATGTCAAGTTTATGTATCAACCAATTCAATCTTTGATGAACCTGAACACATAAAGCCTGGGCTTTTCTGCATAATGTAACACATAGAGCACAATAAATTTCGAACTTACGCACTTGGAAAGCCAGTCCGACAGAATCCCAGCATAAGGAAGCAGGTGAGAGTATTCAACAACTGAAGTATGTGTCCATCGGCAAGTACTCTTTAGGAACATAGGGCCCTGCAAGCTATTCACAACAAAGAAAAGATGTTTCATTTGAATTATTTTTCTAAACTGGGCACAATTAATTAAGGTGGCGCACTATATGCCTCATTTTTAGCAAAACCAACTCAGACTAATTTTACAAGAGGTACATTCTTAGCTGAAAGCTTTATGAGTTGTGAATCTTGTGATCCATCCTGAAAATATCACACATACATTCTCTATTCAAATCAAAGTGAAATGTGACTGGTCTAGTAACTGTCATCATCATCTAGTCAATATCATGTGTAGCACTGACAAACAAGTCTTCTTCATGTATTCATTACCAGAACGTCTTTCATTAATAATGATTGGTTGCGATGTAATGGAAGAATGCAAGGCAAGAAAAAGAAAGTTACAACCATAAGCAAACCTAATGATGGCTCTATTAACGGGAACTTGAATAGCATGATTATTGTTTGGTTCGATACACTGAATTATGTAGAAGCGAGTAGCTGCCTTTTCCTTGCTTACGGAATACACAGTATGGCTCTCCAAGAGTACAAGGTCACTTTCATTAATACCTGTTTCACAGGGAAGAATCAGTTAAAAAAAGTTCCAAAAGGAATATACTAGTAAACCAAAGCTTTTAACTATTCCACTAAGGGTGCAATCACCTCAAAATCTGAGAAAACTAAAATACAAGTAATCAAACCAGAAGAAGTCAACATGACACTGTTAGAACTCTAGTCTTAGAATACTAGAGTTTCTCTATATTATGTCAATATATCTATAATGCGTTTATCACGACAGTATAGTAGTACAGTATTTCTCCCTAATCAGAGCAAATTTGCTCCTCAGAAGGTATGAATATCCTTCTATTACTATCCTCACTCAATTTTCTGCCTACCCCCTCTCTTCTCTCGCCCCCTTACATAAATCCCCTCCCCAGGTACATTCTATTATTCGAACTACATTGCCACCTCAGCAGATAACTAATTTCCCTCCTAGCACACTGTTCTTCCTTCTGGAACAAATCACTCTCTCTCTCCCCCGTAGATCCTAACATTGCCCCCTCCTGGAAGAGCAGCCTTGTCCCCAAGGCTGAAGTGAGGAAAATGACTTCAATTCCCATACTCATCTTCCCATGTCGCTTGTTCCACTGTTTGGCCCTTCCTTTTGACCAACCATTGCTGTGTTGAGTCCCCAAATGTAGTTACTCTGTTGCTGGCCAGCACACTTTCAAGTTTCGGAAAATTTTTCAACACCTGGTCAGCTCCCCTTCCTCTTTTCTGGTAAGCTGAATCTGTTGCTCCTCCCTTATAGCTATTCCTTCAGCTGATAGAAAACCCCCACCCACGATAGCAAGGAGACCCTGCCAACACACTGAATCTTCGTGGTACCCACTGCCTCTCCTTGGTGTGGTCTGAAGCCCTACCTTGCCACAAAGTTGTACCTTTTGTCCCTTATGTTGGAATTGCATGGTCATCTCCCTCAAATCCATCAAGACCCTTCCTAATGTTTGTAACCAAGCAACCCCTAAGATCACATCCATTCCTTCTAAATCTAAGACATAAGCATCAATCTTCCACTGTAAGTCTCCCACCCGAATAGGAATTTCCAAACACTTCCCTTGAGTAGTCACCTGTTGGCCATCTCCAAGTCTGGTTCCCAATGCCTTGCTTGTCCCTACAGTCAGTCCCAACCCACTCACCAACTCAGGAGAGATGAAGTTATGGCTGGCTCCACTATCCACTAAAATAACAATTGGTACTCCCCGTAACCTTCCAGCCAAACGCAAAGTCTTATTCTCCTGTAAAAGTTCTCCATTCACTCAAACACCTCCATTGTTTTGCATTCCAAAGCTATATCAGCCTCCTCTTCAACTTCTGCTTCTAAGGCTATAATTTCTCCATTTTCATCCAAAGTTTCATTGTCATCCAAGATTAACAACCTCAGTTGTTTTTCAGCACACTGGTGAAGAGGATGAAACCTCTCCCCACACCTGAAACACAAGCCTTTGGCCTTTCAGTCCATAAGCTCCTGGTAGGACAGATGACACAGCCCTCTATTTTTTTTCTGTCTGTCCCCTCCGATCACCTTCCGACCGTCTGGTGAGTGTCGTCGTCGAGGAGGTGGCCATTCGGGGAGGCACATGCTGGTCAGATGGAGTTCTCGCAAATTCCCTGTGTCTCGCAGCTCCAGTACCGCTCCAATCTTTCTCTCAACCCATCAGGTTTGGACCCTCCATCTCACGGTGGTGGGTCGGGTTGACCCGAAAGCTGCCCCTCATGTTATTTCCTCTATGTGGATACCAGGTGCATGCGCAAGACCCAGAACCGTCCACTCCACCCAGCTCGCCATTCACCTCCTCTTCTATTGCCCTCGCTATCTTCATCATCTGATACCTATTCACAGGTCCAAACGTTTTTATTCTCCTTCGAATATCAGCTCGCAGACCACTCATGAAGTACCCCATCAGCTGCTCCTCCGGTAGTCAACCCACCTGCGGCGAGATGAACTCAAAGGCTTTGGTATATTCTTTAACGGTGTCTGTTTGTTGTAGGTCTAACAACTCCTCAAACAGGTTATCAAATCGTCTTCCTCCATAACGATCTACTAAAGCTTTCTTAAAATTTTCCCAGTTTAGCTCTTTTGTCGTCTCCTTCAGAAGGTTGAACCAATGTATGGTTGATCCTTCCATACTTAAAAGTGCTAGTTTAACCTTCACCGATTCTAAGGTATTATGAACCTCAAAGTAAACTTCTGCCCTAGTAATCCATCCCACCGGATCAGTCCCGTCAAACATTGGTAAATCTACTTTACATACTGACATCCGGTATTCCTCCATCGTGTAGTAGGAATGCTCCATCGGAGTTGATTGCCGAGGAAGTTGTGTATTTCTTTCACTCACCAACGTTGGCCCCTTTCTTGCGGTATCACTCCCCTTTCCCCTTCTGGTCTCTTGCCCATCATCTTGCTCATTTCCAGCAGCAATACTCGTTGCATCTTCGCCATTGCCATTCTCATGGAAGACTGAATATCCTCTACTCCAGCCTCCAAGTTCGCCATTCAGGATTCCAAAACATCTACCCTATCGGACATCTTGGGTGGCATCAAGGTGAGTTGCTCTAACTTCTCTAGTTGTTGCAAACAAACAGATCGTCTCTCCCAATATTGGTATCCGGCAGGTCGGACCAATGTTATAACTCTAGTGTTAGAATACCAGAGTTCTCCATATTATTTCAATATATCTATAATCACGACAGTATAGTAGTACAGTATTTCTCCCTAATCAGAGCAGATTTGCTCCTCAGAAGGTATGAATATCCTTCTGTCACTATCCTCACTCAATTTTCTGCCTACCCCCTCTCTTCTCTCTCCCCCTTACATAAATCCCCTCCCCAGGTACATTCTGTTATTCTAACTACTTTGCCACCTCAGCAGATAACTAATTTCCCTCCTAGCCCACTGTTCTTCCTTCTGGAACAAATCACTCTCTCTCTCTCCCGTAGATCCTAACATATTGTTATTATTGTAGATGATAAAGTAGGAATCCAGTCTTTAAAGTTATTCCTACAAACTAAATTTCAAACAAAGGATCTTGGTTTCCTAAAATATTTTTTGAGTATCGAGATAGCAAGGTCGAAGATGGGGATTGGGATTTGTCTATCTCAAAGAAAGTACGTCCTTGATCTTCTAGAGGAAATAGGTTTGTTGGGTACAACAAAGCTAGTTGAGAGCCCCATGGAACGAAATGTAAAACTTAATGCTGATAAAGGAGAGCAGTTGGAAGATCCAGGTAAGTATTGAAGACTTGTTGGTAAACTAAATTATTTGGTTGTTACTTGTCTAGATATTTTGTTTACTACAATGTAGTGAGTTAGTTCATGGGATCTCCACGAACTAGTCATTGGGATGCAGTTATTAGAATTCTGAGATATTTGAAAGGTTCTCTAGGGCAAGGTCTTCTTTACCAAAATCATGGACACATTTAGATTCAAGGGTATACAGATGCAAATTGGGTAGGCTCTTGTGACTGACGGCCTGCTTCAAGCTACTGTGTACTTTTGGGTGGAAACATGATGTCATGGAAAAGTAAGAAGCTGTCAGTTGTTGCACGTTCTAGTGCTGAGTCTGAGTACAAGGCTATGGCATATACTACATGTGATTTGGTTGAAGCATCTTGGTGGGGAACTTGGTTTCGAGCACTTCACTCCAATGAAGTTGATGTGTGATAATTAAGCAACCATTCATATTGCCTTGAATCCAGTCTTTTATGAGAGAACCAAAAATATTGAAGTGGATAGTTACTTTGTTTGTGTAAAGCTTCAAGAAGGATTGATTGAGACACCATATGTCAAGTCAGAAGATCAACTTGCTGACTTACTCACCAAAGCATTAGGGGGGTCTCAATTGAAACCTACATGTAACAAGCTTGGAGCTTATGATATATATGCTCTAACTTGAGGGGGAGTGTTAGGAAATATCAATATTAGATCTTAGGAAATATCTATATTAGGGAGAGTATGATCTCCCTCTTTATTGTGTGATTTCCTCTTTATTCCATAGATCTTTTCCTTATGTAATTATGTCTATACAAAGGATACAAGGGTCTTGAGTTTGAATCAAGCCCTCAGTTAATATTCTCTGAATTTTACAAAAGTAAAGGATAGTCGACTAAAATAACAAAACAAGGAGTTGAAGAGATTAACCAGTGGCTACTTGGGATTCTAGAGCTTAGTGGTTGAAAACTTGATGATATCCTTAGTATTGCTAATGAAGATTGTGTTGTAGTGGTTGAAGAAGAAGCAGACTTGAATGAAGATATGCAATTAGTACAACATAGAAATAAAGAAAAAGTTGTGTGTATGCACTTGCAAAGTCAAAATTCAAAAACGATGGCAAGTTAGCGCATCTGACTACAAGAAGCAACAATAGGTATGTTCTTGATTCCTATGTTGTAGAGAAGCCATGTGGTTCAATATATTGGTTAAGACTTATAATGTTGTCCATACCGCTAAACTATTATTCAAAGAGATTGTACATCTACATGAATTACCTTTAACCATCGTTGATGATCATTATGTGAAGTTTATAAGTTAGTTTTGGAGAATTCTATAGAAAACATTAAACATTTAGCTTCAATTTTCAAGTTCTTTTTATCCCCAAATCGATAGACAAATGGAGGTAGTGAATAGAAGCTTGGGGGACTTGTTAAGATGCTTGGTTCAAGGCAATCTAAAAAATTGGGACCTAATTCTCCCTGTGGTAGAATTTGCTTAAAATAGTTCTATAAATAAGAGCTCTTTTGAGATAGTTTTAGGAGTTCAACCAAGGAAGTCTATTGGTCTAGTTCCTTTATCACAAACACCACAAGCTAGTGTTGAAGTTGAAAGTTTTGCATAACACATGAGGGACATCTTTGATGAGATATGATGAAAGATAGCAACCAACAAATTGTCTTATAAAAATCATGCTAGTCAATATTGTCGATTGGTGGATTTCAATGAAGGGGATTTGGTGATGGTTAGGATTCATCCAGAGCGTTTTTCGAAAGGAAACTATAAGAAACTTCATGGAAAGTTGGACCTTATAAGATCATCAAGAAGATAAGTGCTAATAATTAGTATATATAAAAGAGCTGAAAGTATATAGAAAAAATAAAAGAGGAATAATTAGTCAACCACAAGCCTTAATTTGGTGGAATGAGAATTGAGTTGACACCAAAGATCTGGGCTGAAATTTAGATTTTGCTAGAATTCCTTATTAGATAGGAAGTAGTAGTAGGTTAAATATATTATTCTATTTTAGATATGTTATCCTAGTTGTTCAGGACTTGTATAATTTATATTAGAGCAAGATTTAAATTTGTTAAGAACCGTTTCCTATTAGAATAAGTGTTCTAAAAACTTCTCTCTAAAAACTTCTCTATAAGTATGTGTATATTTAGTTCTTCAATGATAAGCAATTTGAAATTTTCGTACAAACTCTAGTTTTCAACTAGAAGGTGTGATGATTTCTTCTAAGAGTGATTCTCAAACCCTAAAAATGATTCCTAGTTTCCCATTTTCCATTTTTTTGTTCCTCACTAAAGTTCCAACAATCAAAATCCTATATTATAGCCATACCAACCTCAAATTCTAACATATTAAACCCTAAAATTCTAGCCTAAATTTTCAACAAACAAACCCTAAAAACTCAACTATACCTAATATGAGATTTTAGCATTCTTCACCAAAATCTAGCCTTGAAATTATATCCTAATTTTGTGATTTTTAGCTACTAGTTAATACTTCTATTTGTCTTACATCACATTTGTTGCACGTAACATGCCTTTGCTTTATTTTTCACTGTGATTCTGTAGTTCATTAACATATTTCTCCCATGCTGTAGTTATAGCCAAAATTTTCTTTAAAATTCTTGTTATTTTCTTATTTAAAAGATATAATTCTATTGATACTGTATAACTGTCATTTATAAATTCCAAGGATTGTTTCTTAGCCATAGTGCTTCTAACAATTCTCTTCCCATGCTTTATGAGCTTAGCATTTTAGTCAAGAAAAATAACACCTTTCTCCTTTTGCAAAACCTACAATATGTTAGGTTATAGTCACGTGGAAGCTGGAAGCTGGAATTCTATGTTAATGTTGCTTTCAGTATGTATTCTGGCATCAAGTTAAGCAGCACATTTTTGTGTTTGAACTTGAACAAATTGTCATTTTACCTAAATATCTTGTCTGTATAATTGTGAACAACAGCTGAACTTTAAGAAATCTTATAATTTTGCAAAAAATTTCTTTTAAATCTTTTGATATTACTCAAATAATATAAAAAATAAAACTAATACTAGATTATATGCTCTGCAGAAAATTCAAGTTCGGGGCTTCCTGATTATGATATAGAGAGGTGTGGGGTTTCCTTCTAAATTCTTGATTAGCATTCGTTGTTAATTTGACCTTTTAATATATCAATCATGTCTGATACACACTTCCAAATTTTGTTAGGTTCATATTTGTGGTTCAGGGTTCTGCAAGTCTTAAGTATGCGACTGGTGAAATCCATCAACTGAAGGTTAGAATTTTTGCATATTAGATATAGCAGAATGCATTTCACCATCTTATACCTTTGTTATCTGAACAGCAACATATCTGTTTGTCAAAACAATTATGACTTGGTTCCTTTTACTTCGGTAGGTTGATTCATTTGCTTATTTACCTCCTAACTTTGGTCATTCATTGGAGGGTGGTACATCTGCTACCATTGTTACCGTAGAGCGGAGGTTAGTTTGTATATCAATTATAATTATCTGGAGAAGTTTCTTTCGGTTATCTTAATGGTATTTGAATGTTGTGTATATTTAAAAACTTTAACATTAGGAAATTACTAAAACCTAGAAAATCTATCTTGGACGTAACATTTTGGTGAATTACAACAGTTAAGCATATGTTGTTGTAGCTGTTACTTTAATTTTATAATTATTAACCTAAAAGACTTTCTGGGATTCTTAGATATGCTTCACTGGGAACTAGTACGACTGAGCCAGTGGTTGGTTCCACAGATACACAACCACTTCTTGAAACTCCTGGTGAGGTAAGTAGGGTTGGTTTGATCAGTAGCTCAAAAGGCTAGGGACAGATTTTGAAAAAAAATACATGACTACATGCAAATACATTTTCTCTCCATAATACATATCATATTGCATGTGTAGGTGTGTATTTCTGTGTATGTGCATACATTATAGAGCAAAACTGGTGTCATACAAAAACTAATCCAAACACAAAATAGAAATTATGTTTGTTGTATTATTTCCAAATTTGGAGAACCTAACATCATTATTGCCATCCTTTTCCCTCTTTCCTTGCTAAGATCAACTTTTGAACTTACTTCTTTGTACATAACAGGAAATAGGAGGAAAACAAAATGTTTCATGTTGCACCTTAAAATGCAGTTGAAATAATTGAAAGATGGATGATACCGAGGTCCTTGCAAACACTAGAAGACAATGTATAAACTTCGAGTTTTCTTCTTCTCTTACCAAAAGATCACAGTTCCTAAATTCTTCGTAAGCATCATAGGGAAAAATATTGATCATAATATTATAACAAAGAAAACCTGAATTAAGATTAGAAGACATAGCCTACTGGAGTAGCGACCCATACACCTTGCTCTTCTTCTTTGATGCTCTTGTTATAAATTATAATAGTTGAATGTAAAAAGCCCATCTTTTTCCCCTCAAGGAGTGTAGGTTATTGTTTAGTTTTCCATGTTACGTTTTATATGGATCACGCATATTAATCATTCTATTCTAGTTAGAAACATCTTGTGCATAATCACCACTTAATTTTCACATATCATCCTTATGTGCTACTGACTAGACCACTGTTCTGAAATCTCTATTCTTATGAATAGTATTTGACCTTTATTATATTTCCTATATATCATATCAGACAACACACGTTCACACAAAGAGACATACCATGGTTTTAATGAACACACATAACCACTTATTAGATGTTCTCTCTTTATTTTGTTAGTTTTCTTTATTATGTTTCATATTTTGATGACCCATTTTTTACCTTTTGATAGGTCTTTGATCTAAGGAAGCTTCTTCCTGAATCATCGACTTATGACTTCAATATCCATGTAAGCCACTATTTTGTCTTCAAATTTTAAAGATCTTTTTGGGAGAAACCAATCTCAAGTAATTGCTGTCATGAATAAGTTTTTCCTTGAAGGGATTGCTCCAATAGTATTTATTTGAATGAGAAAAGGATCTTTAACCAAATGGATAACTTCTAGTTGTATTATCTAAATATAAAAAGGGAGAGATCCTAAGATTAGGAAGTTTGAAGATGAAATGTATATGTTTTTGGAAGACAATTCATCTTCGTCATCTTCTCTCCTATATACTTTCTTACTAACTTTGGTATATGGTAGTTCTATCAACTATAGATGATGAGAACCAAGCTTGGCTAAGTAGAGCTCCAAAGGATCCATTGAGTATTCAAGTAGGCCCAATTACAAGAGCTAGAGCTAAGATAAAGGAAGCTATAAATGGGCTAATTGAAGGGACATGGACTAGACAAACCCTAATTAGTTAGGAGAGAATTCAAGGCCCAATAAACTTGATCCAAGCTGAGCTAAGGAGCCCAATGAGTGTCTAAGTTATTCAAATTTGTTCCAAGCATTCCAAAACATGTTTAAATTGACCAAGGTTTGGGGGAGACATTAAAAAAATGTGCAAGTTGTTCGAACTAATTAGGAGTGGTTTTAGGCATCAAATAATATATTTTATGCATCAAAATGTTTGTAAGTTGTCCCAACAAATTAGGAGTGATTTTAGGTGTCAAATAATGTGTTTTCCTCTTGTTTCTTATCCAGACCAGTTGTTAAGATTGTGTTCATACTATGATTAGCTTAAATTATAGTTTTCACATTATGATTAGCTTACATCATGGGTGATTTTTCATTCTAGTCAAATTATTCAATTAAGGTGTTTTCGTATCTTAATTAACTCATATATATATATATATATAGATTTTTTATTCTAGCCAAAGTATTCAATTAAGGTGTTTTCGTATCCAAAGTATTCATTATAAAAGAATATTTGTTCTTGAATCTATCATGCATTGCATGCTTATCATATTGCTAGGGCTCTTTT
>JANJEY010000235.1:51415285-51428663 GCA_024703695.1 Erythroxylum cataractarum
AAATGTACTATAAATAGAAAGGTGAACTTGATGTAAGATACACCATTTTTTTATAAGAATAATTCTCCCCTCCCAAATATTCTTCAAGTTTAGTTTCGTTTTTATAACAAATAGTTAATTGAATGAATATCTGCAAGACGTACTACTAAAGTAATAAGCAATACGATTGAATAAGCAAAGAAATGATGAATTGTCAGATCTGAAAAATTGCGATCGCTGATCTCCGAAATGGCGATATTCTCTCGATCCTCTTTTCTTCTTCTACTCAGTCAGATACTTGTCCTTCTCATCTCTCCCTGCTCCGCCGAGATCCGATCCTCGGAGATCCGATCCGACGACCGCGCCATAATTCCCCTTGATGAGTTCGGCTTTACCCACGCCGGCCGCCTTGAGCTAAACGTCTCCCGGATCGTGCTCTCCAACAACAACCCCGATCTCGACCGCTCCAAGCTCGGCTTCTTCCTATGCACTCGCGACGGATGGGCCCACGTCTACCAACAGCTCGAAGACGGCGAGATCCCCTGCGCTCTCCAGTCCGATCTGGTCAAGTCCGTCTCCACCTTCAGCAAGCTCCAGCCCAACCAGGGAAATTTCTCAGTTGTCTTCTCCGAAAACGACGCCGATCAGTACACTCTCGTCTTTGCTAACTGCCTCAGCTCCACTAAGGTCTCCATGGACGTGGACTTCGCGATGTATAATCTGGACAAGTCCGGGACGCGGGACTATCTCTCTGCTGGGAGGACGGTGTTGCCTAGGGTTTATTTCTTATTCTCTGTTGTTTATTTTGCGCTCGCATGTTTGTGGGTTTACATTCTTTACAAGAAACGACTCACCGTTTTTAGGATTCATTTCTTTATGCTCGCCGTGGTTGTTCTCAAGACCTTGAATTTGCTTTGTGAGGCGGAGGATAAGTCGTATATTAAGAGGACTGGCACTGCTCATGGATGGGATGTGTTGTTTTATATATTTAGTTTCTTGAAGGGGATCACTTTGTTTACACTGATTGTATTGATCGGTACTGGATGGTCTTTTTTGAAGCCGTATTTGCAGGATAAGGAGAAGAAGGTTTTGATGATTGTGATCCCTCTTCAGGTTGTGGCTAATATTGCCCAAGTTGTGATTGATGAAACCGGGCCCTACGGGTATGATTTTATCTGGAAACAGGTGTTCTTGCTGGTGGATGTGGTGTGTTGCTGTGCTGTTCTATTCCCTATTGTTTGGTCCATTAAAAATCTCAGGGAGGCCGCCAGGACCGATGGGAAGGCCGCCGTGAATTTGATGAAGTTGACTTTGTTTAGGCAGTATTACATTGTGGTTATATGCTATATCTACTTTACAAGGGTGGTGGTTTATGCTTTGGAGACTATTACTTCCTACAAGTTTCTTTGGACTAGTGTAGTGGCCGGAGAGTTGGCTACACTGGCATTTTATGTATTTACTGGGTATAAGTTTAAGCCCGAGGCGCACAATCCATATTTTGTTATTGATGATGAGGAGGAGGAGGCTGCCGCTGAGGCATTGAAGCTGGAAGATGAGTTTGAGTTGTGAGGAAATTTTTGTGTGGTGTGGGTACAGAAAGTTGGTCCCTTCAATTTCAGGTAGAAAATTAATCATCGGTACAAATTGGGACTTTATGTTTCATTTTCAGGGTTGTGGGATTAAATGGAATAGGTCATAGCATTAATTTGTTTCTTCTTCTTCTCCCCCCTCCCGCGCCCGCACCCCCTTTCCCCCTTTTTTTTGTTTTACCTTGTGGGTTTAATAGTATACTTGCATAAACTATCTTTGTCCGTGAAACTGGATGTCAGATAGCCTGCACAAGTTCTCAAACTAAATACTTTGAACCACTAGATAAATGTGTGTATTGTTCTGTGTTAATATGTTGGCGACGAAGTAACATAGTTACCCATACTCTTAATGATTTTTGTTCAGTGTGCTTGAGGCAAAAATGACTTTGTGCTGCAATTGCTTTTAAAGAAGTTACTTTTATGGAAATGAAGAAAATACGGCCTGAAACAACTATGCTGCAAGTTTGTCGGCGTCTCCCGTTATAAGAATTTTTAGATTTGTTATGTATTTGAGAAGTGATTGGTCCTTCGGTGACAATTGAATGGAAGAAAGGTTATTCGATGAGATCCTATATTTATGTTGGTAACAATTAAGATTTCTCCTCTTCCAACTTGCAGTAGTTGGATTCTTCATATGTAAGAAATGGAATTTCGACTGGTTCTTGGAAGTTGGAAGTTGTAAGTTTTTCTGATGAAAAAAAGATTTTTCTTGGCTACATTATTCTTTTTTAATAGCAATGCATATTATATTATTCTGGATCCTTGTTAATTGAATCAATATCTGTAAATTGGCTTCTCATTGAACAAATTGGCAGCTTGATTTGGGAGTTAAGAAGCTGCTGCATTCAGTTTTTAAAATTTGGGTTCCAAAGTTTAGATAAACTTTTCTGTTGTGTTCTGTGATGTAACCAGGCAAAGGTTTTCAAATTAAAGAAGATTTTAGTTTATCTGCTTACTAACTGGTATTGTGGCCTCAGCTAGTGAGCTGTGCAAATAATACCATCAACATATGTCATAATAATATTCTGAGATGATGTTTAACGTTTGATTGTTTAGGGTTTTGGGATCAATTGGACATTCTTTGTACATCTAGTTTATGAAATATCTGCTTCTTTTGTCAATATTTTCTTTGTTCTCTGTTTTAACTTTCGATTTCTAGGTTAAATTCAGAAACAGGTGTGACCCAACATAGTCGATGATCCAGTCAGTGATACCATATTGCTAAGTTGGTTATTTATTCGTACTATCTTGTTATGGTTGGTTGGTTCGTTTCACTACGTCTTGTAGATAAGATCTAATATATATGGAGATTGATTTATTCGAAAGTACTAGAAATTTTTGGAAGGAGATCAGCTTGCCTGGGGCTAAGGGTTTTTTGGATCTGGCATTGTTAATTGCTTTGCCTATATATGAGTATTGATAGTAAATTAAGGATTAATTACAAAAGAAATTGAATTTCCAGGGCTGAAGCTTTTCGATTGGAATTTGTAAGAGGGAAACATTTTACTATTGCTTTACAAAGGCTTCAACTATGTGATATGTGTGAAATCAATAGATTTATATTTGTATTTTCCTAAACTATTATTATCATATTTATAATTAGGTTGGTAATACATAACTTCATCTAAAAATGTTTTATTCAAAGGTACCTATCTCTTAAGGAAGCAAATTAAAAGCAACCTATAGTCCAGGACTTTGTCAATATGTTGAGAAAAAGAATCTTTTTTAAAAGACGAGAATGGTGTGATGAAGCTATATTATTAAAGAAACTAAGGGATAAAGAAGAAATTTTCTTTGTGTTGTGATTTGGATATAGTCCTTATTGTTATAAAAAGATATAAAAGAATTATAAGAAAAGAAAATATTTGAAGAAAAGATATTTTAAACAAAAAGCAAGGTATTATAAAAAGAGGAATGTAAACCGAAAAAACCTATGTTCAAGTGAAATAGCATGAGAAATAGAAAGATAATTGAATGTCAAATCTTATTTTGCAAAGAAAAAGGACACAATGTAAATGAATGTCCTAAAAGATTTCATAAAAAAGAAATTGAAATAGATGATGAGATAGAAACTTTGATAGAAAATAAAGAGTTTATTCAAATTAATTCCTTTAAAAATTGTTTTTTGAAGAAAGTATTTTTATTATTACAAATACAAAGTACGAAGAAACCTCAAGTTTTGAAATAAATGAGTAAGATAGGAGAATCTTTTAATACTTAAAATGATAATTAAATTATAGATAATATAGTAGATATATATGAAAAGTAAAGGGAATACAGTTAGGAAGCTTTGATTGACAGAAAAACACATAAAAACATTCAAAATATTATGTTTTCTACAAATTCTTATAGTGGATTTTATAAAACTCTTTTAGATAAGATTGGATTAAAATTTAGAAAACATGGTATGTTTTATGGAATTAACATGAAAGAAAAGGCCTTAGATATTTGTATAACATCAAACAAAGAAATGATTCCCTTGTTGTCTAAATGAGATATTTCTCCAAAACTTGATCACTTATTTAAATAAATTCGAGATAATGTACCTAATAGGATAGGTACATATCGAATCAATTCAAATGATAATTAGATCTACTTTTAGAGAAGAAATTGATAGTCCTACTAATATAGTAATCATAGACGACATAATACATAATTGAAGAGAAGCATGTATGGGAATTTTTAGAGGCAATCTTAGATGTCAAAACTTTTTTTTTCATCTATCCTAATATATCATACAATATATAAGACAAAACACTTTCTTTGATACGAGATTTCAAAGGAAAAGATTTAATCAAAGATGAAAATAGACCTTATTCTGTTACTTATATCATATCTTACGCATAGTCTAATACTCATCATAAAGAATGCTTTGCAGATAAATATATTATTGATTTTTCAAAATTATTTCTAAGGTAAAAAGGAACTATCCTCTGTATATGGCAAATATAGAGGCTCTTGAAAATTATTTTTCTTTATATTTGCAACAAAAACCTTTGCTACCTTCTAACAATAGGTTATTAACTAGATTATCCTATTCTGATACTGGTGTCTCAATTACAAGATATAATAATAATATAATACATGTAGATAAAAGATAAAGGAAATTTATTAAATAAAAGGAGAATATTTTGATGGTACAATCTATATTACTTGTAATATTTTAATCGATAGTGGTGTAAGTGGAAGTTATATTAATCATAATTTGACAAGCAATTTGATAAAGTTTTACCTAATAGAACCTCATAAGTATATAAACTTTAATGGTGATGTACAACATATCGATCCTACTGTAGAAACTACTATTAAGATTGGAAATACTAAAATACCTATAAGGTTACTAGTAGAAAATGAGGGATTTAATTTAGAGAAAATGTTGGAAACTATTTTTCTTGAATAAGTTCAACCATATAAGATAACTCAATGTGGAATACAATTATCTTATAACAATAATATCATATATATGTTCCTCGATAATGACTAGTCCTACTAGTATATATATTCTCATTGGAATTACCTATAAGGAATATAAAGCTGAATATATTGCAGCTTATATAGATAGTGATGCAAGTTCTTACCTATACGAATTGACTTGTTTTCCTTCCTAATATCATGAAACCTTATAACCTATCATAAGATTAAATATTTCCAATCATCAAATTCATTTATCCACTGTCATACAACATCCTCAAATCCTTTTAGGATCATTTTTAGTTAAATGTCCACCCTTTTATTTCTATAATACTGGTACTAATATTCTTCTTGGAAATAACTTTCTTCAATTATTCTATAAAATCTTATTTGATACTATTAAACAACAAATACATTTCAAAACTCCTTGTGGACATTGGATAATTGTTAATTGCCACAAAAATGCTTATAGTTGTTCTACCCCTATATCTTTTAAACCTCGCACAACCTAGTGTGGTGTAGGTTATAAAGAAAATTCGATTTTTCCAAAAGGAAACCTTTGTTAAAAATAGAAAATATCAACAGATAAAAACTATGAAAGATGGACTAGAAATAGTGAAACAAAAAAAAAAGAAAAACTATTATGATAATCTTTTACAATTTTGGGATAAAAATAGAGAAGAGACAAATTTAGAAATGATAGATAAACAAAAAATTATTAGAGTTACAACTGTGAGATATAATCCAGATGATCAAGAGGAATTTTGGAACCAACTTATGGAATTAAAAAATCTAAAAATCATTAAGCCTATTATATCATCACACTCTTCTCCAACTTCTATAGCAAGAAACCATACAGATGTACTCAGAAATATAGCAAGGATGGTCGTAAATTATAAAAGATTAAATGATAATACAGTATTTGATGGATATTTTTTTTACCTTATAAAGAAACCCTAATAAACTTAACAAAAGGAAAACAAATTGTCTCTAAGTTTGATTGTAAAAGTGGATTTTGACAAATAAAAAAGAATAAAGAAAACATTCCTTATACTGCCTTTTCTACTCTACAAGATCATTATGAATAGTTAGTAATGCCCTTTGATTTAAAAAATTCCCTACAGATATTTCAAAGTAAAATGGACAATATTTTCAAGTATTATAATCTTATACATTTTTATGTAGATGATATTTTTAATAGGTAGCGATAATATTGCTCAACACATTAGACATCTTCATACATTTGTAGATTTACGTGAAAAATATGGTCTTGCTCTTTCTGGGGAAAAATCTAAGATATTTTAAATTGAAATAAAATTTCTTGGAATGGATATAGATGGTAAAGGAGTTAAAATTTAGCCCCATATTCTTGAAAATATTTCGCAATTTCCAGATAAATTACAAGATAAAAAATGAGTTCAAAGTTTTTTAGGTATGTTAAATTATGCATTTGATTTTATTCAAAACTTAGTTGAGTTCCCAATGCTTTTAAAGAAAGATCAATGATATAAATTTTTACCTTATTTGATTGAGCAAGTAAAGAAGATTAAAGTTTTGTGCTCTACTTTACCTAGGCTTTCTTAAATGAAAGAGATAAAAGGAAGAATAAGGAACTCAAACAACTAAAAGATATCACCCTTAAAAAACCAAAGTTTGCCTTACGTCTACCTTATGACAATGATAATTTAGTACTTGAAACCGATGCTTCTGATCATGTATGGAATAGAGTATTAAAAAAGATAAACTATAACGATGCTCATGTTAAAACTAATGTGTTTCTTTGCAGGTATTTGTTTTTTTTTTTGCTTTTTTCCTCATTCTACCATCATTCTTTTCTATTTTTTTACTTTTTCTTTCCGATCCCTCTTTTTGCTACGTCTTGGGTTTCTTGCTAGATGAGTTTTTATAAAATTTCTATATTGTTTGTATTTCACGTAATTTACATCAGTATATAGATACAAGTATATATAGAAATAGAGAGGACTATTATAGGAAACTAATATCTCTACATAATCTCCTAAAATCTGTACATAATATCATATCTAATTTTTAATATCAGATCTGTTCTCCTAACTATTTACGAGTCAATCATATCAATAAAAATATCCAGTTGGATATTTCTCAATACTCCCCCTCAAGTTGGCTTGTATATGTCATCCATAGCCAACTTGGTAACTAGAACATTGAGTTACATCTTGTGCAATCCCTTTGTAAGAATATCAACTACCTGTTGTGATGTTGGAAAATAGGGAACACAAATTAATCTTTTTTCAATTTTTTCCTTAATGAAGTGCTTGTCAACCTCAACATGTTTTGTTCTATCAAGAAGAACCAGGTTGTGAGCAATAGAAATTGCAGCTTTATTGTCACAATATACTTTCATAAGAACTGAAATAGGAATCTGTAGTTCCTCCAGTATTCTTTTAATCCATAATACTTCACATATTCCATATGCCATTGCACGAAACTCAGCTTTAGCACTACTTCTTGCAACCACACTTTGTTTCTTACTCTTCCAAGTTACTAAGTTACCACCAACAAATGTGTAATAAACTAAAATTGATCTTCTATCTATAATACTCCCTGCCCAATTAGCATCATTATAGACTTCTATTTGAAGATTGTTCTGCTTCCGAAACATTAAACCTTATCCAGCAGTTCATTTTAGATATCTTAGTATCCTGTATACAACATCCAGATGTTCTTGGCCTAGTGAGTTCATAAATTGAGTCACTAAGATCACGGAAAAGGCAATATCAAGTCTAGTGTGTGACAGGTATATTAATCTCCCAACTAGTTGTTGAAACCTATCCTTATTAATAACATTTTCAGGTTGAACTGGTCTGAAATTTACAACAGTCTCAATAGGAGTATTAGTTGCCTTGCATCCTAGTAATTCGGTCTCATTCAATAGGTCCATAATATATTTCCTTTGGTTCACAAATATTACATCCTTGGATCTAACAAATTCCATTCCAATGAAGTACTTTAAAGGTCCAAGATCTTTGATCTCAAATTCTTTAGCTAATCTCTTCTTCAACTCTACTATTTCATATACATCATCTCTTGTTATGATAATGTCATCTATATAAAGAATAAGAATTGATTTCATACTTTCTTTGGATTGCTTGTAGAACAATGGATTTAGCCGTAGTTTTTTACAACCCTTCCAAATTTGTCAAACCATGCTTTAGGGGGCTGTTTTAGTCCATATAATGACTTCCTTAGCTTGCACACCTTATTTCTCCCATAAGTATCCTCAAAACATGGAGGTAAGTTTATAAAGACTTATTCTTCAAGGTCTCCATTAAGAAAGGCATTTTTTTTACATCTAGTTGATGTAAAGTCCACTCACAGTTTATTTCCAAGGAAAGTAATACTAGTATTGTTTCTATCTTTGCAACAGGCGCAAATGTCTCTTGGTAGTCAATGCCATAGGTTAGTGTAAATCCCTTAGCAACTAATCTTGCCTTCAACCTTTCCATACTCCCATCGGCCTTAGACTTAACAGTGAAAAACCATTTGCATCATACCAAAACTTTTATCTCTAGGTGAGTTCACATGTTCCCAAGTGTTATTCTTCTCAAGAGCATTTACTTCTTCCATAACAGCTGAACTCCAATTTGGCTCTTGAAGTTCTTCCTGAATGTTTCTTGACACAAACAGATTAGTGATTTTAGAAATAAATGATTTATGTTTGTGTTATAGTTTCCCATAAGATAAATATTTTGAGATGGGATGATTGGCGCAAGACCGTTTCCTTTTTTTAAATGCTATA
This sequence comes from Erythroxylum cataractarum, assembly GCA_024703695.1. Taxonomy (NCBI): domain Eukaryota; kingdom Viridiplantae; phylum Streptophyta; class Magnoliopsida; order Malpighiales; family Erythroxylaceae; genus Erythroxylum; species Erythroxylum cataractarum. Next base: position 51,424,043 of record JANJEY010000235.1, read on the forward strand.
AGTAGGAAATTTTCAGTAGGGAGATTAGTAGGAATATCAGTTGTACTTTGTGGGTTAGTAGGTATGTGTTGATCATCACCAGACACAATAAAGGGAAGAGTAGCATAAGGGTTACCTGAATCGTTCCCAAGTTCCTTCTCTGAGGGATTTGAGAGGCTGTGCATTGTAGGTTGTTCTCTACTTCTCACTTGAGTCTTCCTCTTAGAATAAACACAAAGCTCAGTATTTTGTTCCTTAGAAGTGGATCATAGTATTTCTTCCACTGTGAATGAATCTAGATTTTCTGGCATGGACAAATTTAAAGAAGTGGCTTCATTGTTAGAAATTATATTGTGATAAATAATGATCGTTGGTAGGGGTTTATGAGTAACCCAAAAATTTTATGCTTCATTAGAGTTCTCCCCCTGAAGGAAATTTTTTTTATGCTCTACGAATGTGACATCCATGGAGACAACCATCTTTTCAGTTAAAGGATTGTAACACTTATAATGTAACATTCCTTTACCTATGTTAAGGCTAGAATAGTAATTTATGAGAAAGTATTGAGAAATTAGGAAAATGCATGTCATGCATAAGTTAAATGTGTCATGCACATTTTTGCACATTCATATAATTGTACATGCATTCATTGACATTTTTCAGGTATAATTGAGTTATTAAATGTGATTAAAATGTGATTTGGCAATTTTGGTTTATTTCAGATATTTTGAAATTTTTGGTGAATTTTAGAAAAATATTAATATATGGGCCAATTATTGAGTGACACATGGTAGCATATATATATGACAAATGGTTGCGTTGTATTATGACAAATGGGTTATATTTGTGGTGATAAGTGGCTGTTGGGTTGTATGACAGATGTAATGCATGCAAATACTCATGAAGTTGGTTCTGAGAAAAGAATGACTGTAGCTTTTGATCACCGAAAGTATTCTCTGCTTTGTGTTTTTTTCCCTCATCGAATATTGAATTGTTTTTGTTGTTTGTCTTTGTAGCTAAATCAAGTAAGTAACTTGATGATGTTTTTATGGTGTAAAAATATACATGCATGCATGGGTTTGAGAATTGAGGTTGCAATATTGAATAATTTTGATGATGAATTTGAGAATTATGAATTGTTTAACACTGTATTGAATGGATTTTGGATTGGGAAAATATGAAAATTAACGTAAAGTTGATGAAGAAATATGTTGTTATGGTTTAGAAGATTACATAATTGGTGAGGTATTGTTCATGCATGCAAAATTTATGAAGTATTAACTGAGATAAATTTGAATGAGTTTGGATTTCAGGAAAAAGCTTAAGTGATGTAGTGTTAAGGGAAACTGTATGTAAATGCAAAGTTTATATTAAAATGAAGTTTTTGCTGTAAATGAGTAACTCAGAAAAATGAAAGTGCTAGAATTAGTGTTTATTCGAATATGCAATGTTTTTGGTGTTAGTGTGAAGTCCTAAATTTTGATCTGTTGTGGGTGATTTTGAATTGTGGTAGGAGTTGAATGAAGTGAAAATGAAAAGTTGTGTGTCTGTTTATAATATGAGAGTTGGAACTTTACAGTAGAGTGAGACTGTGGAAATGAAGGTTCGGATTTATGATGTTTGATGTATAGGATTGTTTTGTATTATTTGCAAGTTATGATGAGTATAGGAATGCATGATTTATAAGTTAGAAGGATTTAAGTTGGAAAAAGGGTCGTGTTTAGTCTGGAGAAATTCAGTGTAGAAAAAGAAGAGAGGAAACTCACCTCGTGCATAAGCACGACGGTGACATTGAAACATGTAGAAAATGGTGTCATGTAGCAAGAGGGAAGTCACCCTCATGCATAAGCATGATGGTGACATTGCATGGGTGAGTTAAAAGTCACCCTCATTCATAAGCATGATGGTGACATTGCATGGGTGAGTTAAAAGTCACCCTTATGCTTGAAGGGTTGACTGACCCTGAACACCTTTGCTTCTTTTGGCCATAACTTTATCATCCGACCTCTAAATGGTTTGATTCTTAAACCAATAGATTCATAAGATATTTATCTTGATCTCCAGAAAAATCTTAGCTATCTGAAATCATTTTGGAGAGATAAAGTGAAAAACGTGGGACGGGTTTGACTAAGGGTGTTCTCAAATAGTCTAACATTTTTGTCCTTATCTGTCACACCCATGACTCTTCTCTCTCACACCCTCTCACGTCCGTGAGTCACTCACACCTGTGAGTTTTTATCCCTTATGCTCGTGAGTGTTAATGGCTGGACGATGTTTAATTATCACATCATGATACAGTGTTCTTTGATAGTATATGCACCAGAGAGAAATTGCAAATTGAACATTCCTATTTCTTTTGACCATAACTTCTTCTCTAGATATCCAAATGTCCAGATGAGGTGATCTTTGATTTGAAGTAAACTAGAGACATAGGGATACAAATCATCTGAAGAAGTCAAATTGTAATTCGGTCTCTAAGATGTTCAATTTCTAGATGGAAGTTAAGTATAGTATGTTGTTTCATAATGAGAACAATTTGAGAATATTTGGAGTATAACTTTTAGTTTACTGAACCAATTAATTGATTTTGATGTCATTAGAAACTTAAAACATTGGAAAACAACTTTATAGAAGGAAGTATTGCCTAATTTTTTCACTTATCTTATTAGAATAATTATGCAAAGTTGACCCATAAGTATATTGTTAGAAAAATCTGAAATGGTCGATTAAGTTATGTAATTGATTTCACATTGTTTTATTATGGTCCAAATTATAAATATAAATGATATTAATGAGAGCTTTGACATCTGAATAATTTGATGATAAGGATCACAATAAGATACCCCGGAATTGTCATTGAACATGCATTGTGCATATTTTATATAAGTAGATGTGTCTAAAGGAATACTTATACATTTGTGCAAAAGTGTGATATTTGTAAATGTGTTTTGTATGATATAGAGGAGCTCATTGGATGCCAATCATACATTGCTAGACCATCCAGCCAATAGCATATTGGAGCGTACTGTGAGTCAACCTAGATGATTTTCCTAAGATTGATTTGATTTGATTTGTTTAAACTTCCAACTTTATTGACCTGTTGTGATTTGTTTATGAATTTCGGACTCGAAGTATGAGAAGTTTAATAGTTGGGTATGTATTGGAAGTGCTCTAATTTGATGTGTAATTCTGTATAACACGTGAATTTTCAACGAAAGTTGAATGTCGGACTTAGGTCTGATGGTTATGAGTTTCTGATTGTACGTCATGTATGATATATTCAGTATTTGATGCATTTCATAAAATGCATGTTCAGATAAAGGCATTGTGACCAGAGTTGCCAGTAATGAAAGCGCTTACACGTAGAGCTTACGTGATTTTTATTTATGCACATACAGCTATGCATCTTGATATATGTCTCTGACCAAGCCCAATGGGCCAATAATTGTTTATGTATGTGAAAGGTACTCGGTCACAACAATTATAATGAATGTGGAGTCTCATATGCACATGTATTGATATAAATATGTATTGATTTGCAATGATTACATGAAATGTCATATTAATGTGAGTATTTGGAAAATACATATTCTGAATAAATATTTGTGAATTATGTGATTTGTGTATATGACCTGGGTGAAATCATCGATGATAGTTCACTCATTGAGTTCGCAAAACTAAAAAAATTACAACGTGGTTTTTTAGGTACGAGATAGGAGACCTGTAACATTCCACTCCCGCAAAACACGTGTCCAACATCTTGGTATAATTTTTTTGAAACAGCAACAAACATATGCGGAAATAATAACCATTTCGTGCCCACTTTCATTTATAAAAATTTTCAATCAACACAATACAATCGATATAATTTCAATAACCAATTGGGGCCCATTACTAATATAAAACACTTTAGTCATAACGTCTTTACATTCCACCATAAAAACCATTGTATACATATTATACAAAAATTTTGGAATACATTAATTTTACAAAAATCGCGGAATACAAATTAAAAAAAGGAAAATACTAATGTAGACACGAATTGATCCCTACCTCTATCCCTTACTCGAATGTTGTAGAGATACTCCCGTTTGCCTAATGGGGTATTCTTCTAATCCTGAAAAATATTTGTAAATTTTAGGTGAGCTTTGCGAACTCAATGAGTGACCATCATCAATGGCTCACCTAATCACATAACATATAAATCACATTCACAACATTTCACATTTCGCAATTAATACAATTTAATCATTCGTATTATGCATATGCAATGTGCATGAGACCCACTTTCTATTTATTACTTTGTTGTGACCGAGTGCTCAAACTGTCCCATATAAGGCTCATTGATAACTATCCCATATAGGGCTCATTAAACGTTGGGCCTGAGGCTTTGAATCATTTTTAAGCTCGAGGCTCTTTTTCACTCGTTGAGCTTTAAGTTCTGATCGGTGGCTACTCTGGTCACAACTGTCATTATGTTTCATGCATTCATGAAATTAAATGCATTAATCACATTTGCATGATCTCATTCAATCACATTCCATATCATCAGACCTTAGTCCAGCATTCAACATTAAGTTGAGAATCACATTTTCACTTACATGCAAATGCTCATTCAAAACACATTTATCATCAAATTATG
>JANJEY010000235.1:51428763-51446770 GCA_024703695.1 Erythroxylum cataractarum
ATTTACTGTAAATTGTGATGTGATACTGTAAACTGTTCTATGCTACTGTAATATTGTTACTGATACTGTACACTGTTGTAAACTACTGTAAACTGTTATAGACCACTGTAAACTGTTATATAATACTGTCAATTGAATATTACTGTGTCGTGCTGTACGCAATTTGCGTAATGCATGATTTGAGTGAACCATTGATGATAGTTTCTCGCTGAGTTCGCAAACTCACCCAAAATTGCAATCTATTTTTCAGGATCGATAGATTAGACTCCTAGCTCCGAAGATATTCTTTCCTGCCGTACAAGCTGCTGGCAAGAGACGCGATGGCACACAGGTCGGTCAGCTGGGTTAGCTTTTGAGGATGACTTAGGATACATGCTTGTATCAGTTTCCTTTTTGGTTTTGTTAGGAGACTGATAGACTTGTCTATTCTGACATTTGATGACTGTACCAGATGATTATTATTTTGGATTCTAATTTACTGATTTCTGATATTATGTTGTATTATGGTTTTAAATTATTGCGATGTCATGTGGATATTATTGGGAAATGTTCTGATGGTGTGCCTTCATCGTGGGATACATATCGGAGCAACCTTCGGGTTTTCCGATGTGTACCCTACGGTGAGGGGGCGCTACAACCAAGTTTGTTCAATTTGGAGTTCTGAGTAAGGAGTTACGAATTGGGAAAGTTGGGTTGTCGGAAGAAAAAAAAAAGAGACCAGAGTTTTTCTTTTTTTGGATGATAAATGTGCATTGTGAATTGGGATGTGTTTGAATTATGATTTTAAGAACTTGCTATGATTTTTTTTCATTTCTTGCGTTTAAATAATTGGGAACTTGGTATGTGAAATTGTGTTGCATTATGTTTGATTTTGATATGACATGATCACTAAAATTTGGAAATGTGCCTTCGGGCAATACGAATTTCAAGTGTGATTTATGTGTTATGTGGGTTTAGTTAGGTCCCATAAGTTGAGTCAAGTCAACTTGTCTCGTTTTTTTATAGGCTTCGCCCGCCTGCCCGCTAGTGGCATTGGAGCTCTGATTTCGAACTCCCATAAGTTCATGGCTACACTGGATCGCTATGCGGAAAAGTATAGTACGTTCTGTTCACGGCTGCACATGACTACTATGCGGGAATGTGCAGTACGTTTCATTTTGGACCGACCCAAACCGTTTGATGTGTTATGTGGTTTTTGATTTGTTTATAATGTGACGCATTTATATGTGATGCATTCATGTTTTGATTTTATTTATAAATTGTGAAAATTTTTTGAATTTTGAGGAATGAGAAATTGGGGTTTTCCAACTGTGAAAGTTTTGGAAACTGATTATGAATGTTTTTAAATGATTTGAAAAGTTTGAAAAATAAGCCTTCGATGATTTTCCTACTATGAGAATTTTTATAAAATGTTAAAAGTTTAGAAAATAATTTTTGCTTATTATTTTATTTATAAACATGTTATCCACGAGCTGTCAAGTTCACCCCCTTTTATCTTCATCTCCAGGTATCGAGCATGAGATCGGATGAAAGAATGGCAAGACTGTTTGTTCATTTTTGCATAACATGTATTTTGTGTAAAGTTGAATTTGGTATTGATATGATATATGGCTTGAATTGCCATTGATGTATTTCGAGCATTTATTTCAGAATGTATGAAGATTATGAAATTGTGTATATAATTGAGCATGGTGTATATGAATTCTGGCATTGTGATTGTATATGAATGTGATGAGTTGTATTTTGAATTGAATTATGAACTTGTTGTTGAATTGAGATATGATTGTGATTTAGGTATGGATGTGTTTGGGATATGGATTCCGGACGGAGGGTCTGATGATACTGGTTATTGTTTGAAAATTATAGAAGTGTGTTTGAAACTATTTACAGGTTTTTGGGTTTTAAAAATACAGCCATTATGCTGCCCGATTTTTGATAAAAATTGGTTTTATGGCAAAGATAGAATAAGATATATGATTTATTAACAAGATGAGAAATGGTGAATTAGAAGAATCTTATGATTTGACTTTTGGATTGAGGATAAATTTTCAAAGGGGAAATTATATTGCTCGATTTGTATAAGATTGAATAAAGATGGATAAGATGAGAAAGAAAGCAAAAAAAAAAATACTGATTCGGATTGGTTTAGTCTTAAGGTTTCCAACTCGATCGTTTGTCTCTGTTCTTTGTTCTCGAATGTCGGATTCGCTTTGTTAAGTTTTTGTTCCGCTTTCGTTTCGTATTCGATTCGCTTGGCTACTTTTGCTTTCGATTCGCTTTCGATTCTTTCGTCTTATGTTTTCGATTTGATTTGTAATTTCGTTTACCTACTTTGCCTTTCTCCTTCCGTTCCGTTCTTTCGAATTCGATTTCTTTCGATTTTGCTTTCCGCCACTTCGTTTTTCGTTTCCATTTTCCGTCTTTCTAGTTGAAGTCCAGTTCTGGGATCGGGTCCCAACAATTTTCATATACTTGAGATATTTTGAAAATCATTCTTGAAAACATGATTTTAGAGAGAAATCCATTTCAAAGTCTTTTCATCAAACATCAACATAAACCATGTAGCAAACGTATAATAATTTCACAAATCATTCAAGAAGCAATAAAGGCAACATTGATGATGCAATTTAAATCATTAAACTTTCTTGATTTAAATTAAACATTAATGGCTTATTTATTCTACTATAAACATGTACCCACCTTGATTTCCTTGTTTATAGACTTGCTCAAAAATCTCTTCTCTTGTTCCTCTTGCCTCTTTTGATCTCTTGATTCTTCATCAAATGAAGAGATCTTTGGCGCAAATGGAAGCTCTTCTCTTCCTCTATCTTTTTCCCTTCTTGAACAACCTTAAAGTCTCTCTTGGAGGCTTAGAAAATTGAAACCCTAGTTTTTCTTCTTTCTTTCCTCTCAAAACCGAAACTTTCTCCTTCTTCTCTCTTCTTTTCGTTTATTCTCTCCTTTTCTATCCTCAAATCACGTTCTTGCCTCTTTTTTAAAAGCAACCCAACACTTCTTATTTCAATTTTGCCATTATTGATTAAGAAATGTCCAATTTGTCCTTCCTTATAAGCTTAAGTTTTTTTAACCTTAAGTGTCTTCCCAAAAATACCTTTGAACATTCTTATAACCTTAACACTTTAATTCAATCAACCTATATCATATAATCTTTCTAACATCATTATAATACTTAACTCCACAAACTTTCATAAAGATCTCATAATTAATGAAAATCATACTTATTAGAAAAAAATTGGTGGCCAACAACAAGTAAAAGCATATGGAATATGTTCAAATACAAGTCATCCGACTGATGAGTGTCCGATACTACAAGAGGAAAAGGAGTGTCCAGAAGGGAGTGATGACACCTATACAAGTTATTAAACTATCATCACGTATGTATTGTCTTTTTTTAATGATATTACTCAAACCTCCTTTCCTTTTTCTCTCCCGTAGCTACTAATTTTTCACATCTTTCTATTCGTTTGCTTTCAGATATTTTGATATACAATTTATCAAAGCTCTGGCTTTGAGCTGAATCCATCTTCTTTTGATTTGTCTACTTCAAGCTTTTGTTTTATTTTTGATGCCAAACTCAGCTACCCATTTGCTCAATCTTGGTTTGAGATCAATTTTTACTGTTGATTTCTCAAATGTCAATCATTCAAAACTCTCATCTTTCTATACTGATCCAGTGTATGAGCGTCTAAAAAACTATCCAGTTCTTAGGGTTTAGAAGAAACTGGCCAATCACAACGGTTAATAGTAAAAGCCGAACTGAAAAGCAATCCGGTTGGTACTTAAGCCGGTAGTTAATTTGAATTTTTAATATTAGTTATAGTTTTAGTTATATAATCATAGTTCATAATTTTATAATATTTTAAAAAGTGAGTTCAATCATGTTACATGTACTATCCAAAAATATTATAATCTAACCAAAATTAATTATAAATATAAATGATGAGAAAGCGATAGAGATGTTAGTAACTAGAGTGAATTGAGGAGCGAGCATTCAGGGTTTTGTTTTTCATTCCTTTAAAAGATACTTCGGATGTTAGAAAACAGAAAGAACCGTCTTTGCATCGAACACATTGCTGCGCTTTTACCATCTGCATTAGAAATGGGCAGAACAATTTTATCGCAATTTACCCATCATTGCCAGTGGTCTCCACCTCGCAAAACATCCTTTTCTCTCTGTCCAACCCAAAAATTAAAAAAGATGATGCAATATTTTGTACCAATTGCAGTTTCATCTATGTTACATCCTATTTTCATTTCACGTGGCTATTTCATCCACCTCAGAGTTAAAAACAAAACTTGGAAATGTTGTTGTGATGTCCCTGCATTTGATTTAGACATAAAATAACGGTTGAGGACTATGAAAGCAATCAAACTGCAAACTACAGAAATTTGCTTCTTTACCTTAAGTATGGAAGCGTCATGACCTTCAACAATGATGGATTTTTACGGACAAAGTTGTGCCATTCAGTTTGGTCTATCTTCCCATCATTATTCACATCCGCTTCCAAGAAAGTCTATTCATAGAAAATGACAAGGAAATTTTATGTTGCACAGTTATCAAGAAACAAGCCGTCCACAAAGTATAACAAAAGCTGCAACCAGCTTCTGCCTAATAGAATGTCTGAACAGTTATAAGAAAAAGCAAACCCGACAGCCAGTTAATCAGATCTGCATCAACTCACTTTATCAAGAATTATTTCAATTGTGTCATCGGCCAACTTCATTTCAGACTCGCAGAGAAGAGCAATTAACATTTGCTTAACCTGCCAATAAGTACAGTCAATGAAGATGGCTGCAGGAAGTTTAAAAAGAAGGATAATCAATGAACAAAACAGTACTGGAAGATGACATGCAACTCATTCTTTAATATAACTGAACTTGCAAACTGATAAGTTGCATCTAGTCACACTCCGGTAGATAGCTGATATGAACTTTATAAAAAATGCTTGGCCTGATAACTAAGATCTTTATACCTAACAGGTAACATAATTTATACTCATTAGAAGATAGCAGAACTCAGAGCAAAATAAAAAAAACTTTTGTCTGCATCTCAAATAGAAAATTCAAATATAGGCAATAATGATCTACAAATGCATTTTCCATACACTGAGTACAAAAAAACATAGGTTAGCAATGTGAACCACTAGAATGTTTTTGATAGATTAATAGACATGCTAACTATCCGCAAAATTCATTCTTAGATTAGAATGAATTGCACCAATTTCAAGTTGATCCAAAAAAATCCACCCGTTTTTGTTATATTACCAGATCATCAAGATTTAGTTAACTGGGAGAGACTCCCATATTTCCCTATTAAGTTGCAATATAACCAAAACAAGGACCAAAAAGATACCAGGACAAAAGCTACACCTTACATACTGTATAATTTTCAATTATGGTTCTGCATTGTTTCTCAGAGGATAGGATGGATGCTGTAGAAAATAGACTAATGTCCTCAACTAGTTCACCCAACCATAAGAAAATTCAAGTCATCCAAGCAACTTTTCAGATTCTTCTTCATAGATTATATTTAAATGCAAGTGAGCAACCTCATACCTCATGGCGCTCAATGAATCCTGTATTGTCCAGATCATAAAGCTTAAATGAGACTACAAGGTGAATGAAAACATTAAGTGTAAGCATATGCCAATGCATGTAGGGCATATCAAAGATCAAGACCAATATGCAGAAAATGATATATTCAATATATTTTAACTCACAGTCTATCTTGTCTTCCTGTGGGACATTGGGATGGAAGACATTAAGCGCTCTAACAAAGTCACCAAAATCTATGACTCCCTTCCGTTTAACATCAAACAGATCAAAGATCTACAGTACAAATTGGAAAAGCAGTTACAGTAAGAATACAAGGGCAATAGTGATTGAAATAATGCAATTTACAGTAAGAATACAAGGGCATTAGTGATTGAACATTTCTTGAAGCACTGTAACATTTCTTGGAGCACTATCTTTTTTGAGATTTATTTTATAACCATAATTTACAAACTGGGTTTCATGCCTCATAAAATCCAGTAAAAGGTTGAGAAGATGAACATGATTAAAGAGTGACAAAATGCAGGCTGTTAATTAAATCATATAAAGCCTTTGAAGTGTTGATAAAGAAAGAAACACAGAGTTTAAGGACCATTACCCTGTTTGCAAAGAGATTTTCTTTCTTTCTATTCTTGAAAAGAGCAAGTTGAAATTCTTCCTGCAATCAATGCAAAATTACATGAATATGATGAGAGAGGACTTCAAATCATGTCAATTGAATATCTGTCGGCATAATCAAATGCAAAAAAGATCCTTTCTGCTAGCAGAAAGAAATGAGCTATATAAACTCTTTCTGAAATGATATAGGACAGACAAATGAGATTCATCATTTGTAAGAAAATGCTGCATGTTTCAATTAAAGAGATACGGTGAATCACATTCTTGGAATATCTCTTTGAATTGCACTAGTAGAGAGGAGAAACACCAGGACAGATGAAAAGGAACTACAGAAAAGAGCTACAAAATGCATGGAAGAAAAATGTTAATTACCTTGCTTATCAAACCATCATCAACAACAGAACTACTAATGCTCTTGAACAGTTCAAAAAGGGCTTCAACTTCACTGACACTGACTGAGGAATTGAGAAATAAAATTAAAAAAAAAAAAAAACAAAAGAGGAGGATGAAATAAAACAGAACACTGCATAAAATAAGGAGAATTTAAGACTGCCTTAATATGAACAATGAAAGTGAATTTCAGCAAACTTTCTCAATTTCTTTTTTCCTTTAATGGTGGTTGCAGCTCAAAACATAATACTCAACTACTGACCTATGAATACAAGCCAAAAAAGGGAAGAAGTCAACATATGAGACTCAAATATCATAACCATAAAACAGAAGTTAATACTGTGAAATATTGGCAAGCAAGCACATAAAGATTGAAATCAGATAAGCACTATGGAAAGCTGGCATGGGTTTTGGGTCAGATCTGACTGACAGATTCATAAGTGGCCCATATTGAGGTCTTCCCATGTCCAGCGCCTATACTCTCTTCTTTTTTTCCTTTTTTTCTTTTTACTGAATGTAAGAGAGTTTTGAAACAGTGATGGGAAGTACAGGTTACACATGTTTCTGGAGCTTATATTACTGTAGCTGACTCTGTAGCTAGAATGGGAATTTCTCTTAAGAATTTGGCTTTCACTTGTCTTTTCATAAACTGCCACCAGTAATGCCTCATGTATAACAACAGAGCAGTGTAATTGTTTGGGCATATTTGAGTAATAAAATTCACATGATGAAAAATTAACTACACATCTTCAAGCAAATGAAAGACTACATACTGAAGTTTTGCGAAACTGAATAAGAAATGGCAACAGTTTGAAGGGTTACTATTCTCTCTAGTTTTAGGTGAATTACTAAAAGGAATAACTAATTCTAAAGTGTAAAACCTTTTAGAATTTTTTTTTATATTTCATGTCTAATTTTTAAAAATTTTCAATTGAGTGACCAACCTTTTAAAAACTTAAAAATTCAGTTTAAAATATCAGTCTTTTAGTAATTGACTGGCTTGGTTAATGAAATCTTTGTTGTTCATGATATGTAAGTGTACACTTGAAAAAATTCTTTATACTCTAGTCTAACTATAGCCACTATTTTTTCAGGTAAACTTGAATTTCTCATGAACAACAATAGAGCTAAAGTTTTGAACTATTATGGTTTTAAAAGGTTGATCACTCAATTAAAAAGTTTAAAAGATTGGATACTGAATTGAAAAATCTCAAAAGACTGGACGCTTTAGAATGGGTTATCGCTTACTAAAAACTAGCGTAAAAAACCATGTAGTTGACAAAATCATAGTTCAAAGAACCAACTAACAAGTGAATTAGATAAGTACAACTTACAGGCAGTTTGAGATGCGAGAGGAATCGGATCCTCGTGTCCGGGAAACTGTCTGGCTACTTTAGAACTAAAACAGCCCATTTACAGCTGAGGAAGGAAGAACAGATAGGCCAATACAAGAATTTGCGCGTCAGTGATCACTGACTACCATCCATCATCGAAACCCTCTTTACCTTGCAAATTACAAATCTATAACATTCAAAAACATCGCCACATACATGAACAAATAAGTAATGGCAACACAATTTTCATCAAAAGATTTAATCTTATTTATCAATCTCAGAAAATTTGCTAACCCCAAAGAAAACCCTCATCAATTTAAAACAGAAAATTATAATTTTCCATGATTGAAAGCAAACTAGAAACGTTAATGTTCCAAATCTGTAGTATTCTTAGTACCCCAAACCCGAAGCAAAACAAAAAGCCGTCTCTGCTCTCTCAGGTCTCCTCAAATTACTCAGGAACCACACAAAGATTGCAGCAGAAGTGAAAAACAGAAATAACCCAGATAAATCAACAAAGACCTGATGAATAAAAACAGAGATCATCAAGAAATGAGCGCCATACAGAAATCAATAACAAAGAAAAGCAAAGAAAAGAAACTTACCGAACAAATAATAGAACCAAAGCCGTGGACAATGGGCGTTTGGTTGAGGAAATTATAATAAAACAAAGGAGGGAGAGAGGGAGAGTCCTCTAGCACAGAAAGCATACAGAGTCCAGAGTGAGAGAGAAATGCATGCTTCTGGCTTTGGTGATTAAAACAAAACCACAACGAAGGAGAAAGCTTGCTGATCCAACGGCTGTTACTGATTTTCTTTTGTAATCAATCACTTTCCCTGGATGATTATAAATTAGTTTTTCTTTTCTTTACCCTTATTCGTTGTTAAATTACTAATATTTTACAACATTATTGCCGTGTTTTAGTTCCGTCACCTTTTTCAGTTCATTTTCCGAAAATGAGTGGGTTGGGACTGGGAAAATAGTCAACTTGGGAACCGGCCGGGACTCGAAGATAGGAAGAAAGTACAAGTGCGAGTAAAAGAAGAGAAGTTGAGTTTGACATCAAAAGCATTTTTCTGTTTTAGTCACGTAAAATCTTTACGTCTTAATTTTATTCAATGGCTCGTTATTGACTACGACTTGCTGAAAGTTAAGCACCATCGACTAAACGGATTAGTGTTCAATACTCTCATCTTTTAATTAGAGATCTTGAGTTTAAGTTTTAAGAATAGAAAAATCTCTTTGATCATCATTTTATCTCTTTGATCATCATTTTATCTCTTATAGGTTAATCCAGTATTAGTAGGGATTAGTTTAAAAGTGAATAATTTAAAAGCGTCTTTTTATAATTAGAACCCTCTAAAGACACCTCGTAAACTAACAAAAAATTATCATGTTTTTCTTTTTTTTTTAAAGAAATTAAGCGGGTGTGTTGTTAGTATAACAATTTTATTAAGATTTATAATCTTAAGAAAATATTTTGAGTCAAAGATTAAGTTTATTGAGCTGTTGCTAACCAAGTCTACTATTTGTATTCTTTTGTTCGTAACTTAAAAAAAAGAAAAAAAATTAATTTTAACTTTTTTAAGGTATACAATTGACTAACTCGATGAAACTAATATGCTTCCATCAATACATATCATCAAAACTATTACATTCTAACCCGCTTATAAATCCTATTGTTGACAAATTTAAACCTTTCAAGGTGTTTTATTTTCTATTTTAATGTTCCTCCATTTATGCTCCGACTCTCTATTATAGTGTAAATGATCTTTGCTTGCATCTTTCTCTTCTTATGTTGAGTAACTATTCATTTTCTCTATGTGTTGTCTCATAGTAAGCACCGTTTTGTGTCCTTTACACCTTGAAAACATCTATGACTTCTATCTTTCCATATCCTAACATACATGAGCCCAAGTTAACCATACCGGTCACTTACTCTTCCCTCCTTATTGTGTTTTCTTCCTAAAGCCACTTGATTATGATTGTATGGTTGAATAGCTTCCTATGTATAAAGATTTTATCTTGACTTTTGTCCCATATCCATTTGGTGTATTTGCATTCAAAGAATAGATTGATTGTCTCTTTTTTTTTTTTATATAGCTTTGTACAGTATACAAATGTCTTGAATATTCTAGAAGTTTATCTTATCCTTTTATAGTCAGGCCATTTTTTATAGTTATCCATAATAGGAAGGATATTTTAAGAGAAAAGCTTTTGTTCCACGTGATCTCATGTCAACTTACTTTGTCACTTTTACCTCTGATTAGTTTATTGCATGTGCTGTTTGTGAATTTTATTGAAGAATTTTGTCGTCAAATATATATATCCTCTATCTCTTTTTATAGGTTGTAGTTTGGGATTGCTTAGGTTAGTTCTAGTGGATAGTTGATCCAATTTCTACTTATAATCCATTCCTTCACTTTGGCATTATTTGGAAATCTATTTGACATATGTACTCAAATATTAGATTGATGAAAGGAACCTTCTTTGGTCTTGTTGTCAAAGTATAGAGAGGCTATTTTCCCATTCCTTTTCTTACATTTGATAAATTTTACTAGTCTCCTTTAACTTTATTAACTATGACATAAACCATGAGCATTATGTTTTAGAATTGATCGTATTAAAAGGGTATCTTTTCCTTCTAGTAATCTCTACGTTCTGTTTGCAATCAGGATTTTTTTTGTAATACTTATTTCAGTTACTCTGAGTCCACCTTCATCCGTAGGTTCACAAACCTCTTACCAGTGTACCTTTGCCAATACTTTCCCCTCCCTTATGCCTCCCCATAAGAAAGCTCTTATAATTTTTCTAGTGATTTTATAATGCATTTGGAAAGTACCATGTAGTTCATCAATACACTTGAAGGCAGCTTATGATCTATTTTATCATTATTAACCTTCTTACATGTGACAAATCCTTTTTTATTAGTGGCTAAGTTTTGTTTGAACCTTCTCTACCAAAAGGAAGCAATCTATGTACATTATTCTTTTTGTAGAGACAGGTAGCCCACGTTGATAAGTGTAAATTGCATCGTATTTTAGGGCATATTTTGATATGTGTTTAGTTGTTAATTTAATCATTTAATAAGTGTTTAGGTTAGAATTGTGTTAGTTTGTTAATTATTTATGTTTTATGTGTTTTATGTGTTAGTATAAGTCTTTGAGTTTAAATATTATATTTTTGAGGTACCTTGATGTGTTTATTACTATTTCAAGGTCAATATTAAAGAAAGGAGGAGTTTCAGAAACATTTGAACTAAAACAATAGCCCACGATTGTGGCATGTCAGGCCATGATAGTGGCAGAAGCACCAAAGTTGGCCACGATTGTGATCTAAATGCCACAATCATGACAGAAGCCCAGGGAATGGCCCATGATCATGGCCTGTGTCGGGCAAATGCATAGCCACTCAAGAATGTCAAGTTTTGAGGGATTTTTTAGACATTTTGGACCCCGAAAAAACGATAGGGTTACCAAAACACAAAAGGATATTTAAAAAACAACAAAAGAGGCAGAGAGAGAGCTTTTGCATCAACCACCTTGAGAAACTCTAGAGAGAGATCAACAAGAGATAGAGGAAGAGAAGAAGGAAGAGAGAAGAGGAGAAGAATTTGACTTGAAGTACTTCCCAGATTAGGATGTTTCCCGATGTCTCTGCCTCTCGTCATCCATTTTAGATTGCATTTCCTATTATTTCATATTTATCATTGTATAGATTTGGATTGAATAGTTAATGATAGGATTTAGAATGTCGAGGACATTCTAAACTCACCTTTAGAAATTTATTTTTGAATTAATGAGAATCTGATTGTTTATATGCTTATTGGATATTGTTGTGGTTTAATTATGTAATTGCATAATTTGATAATAAACTAAGAGGGTAAATCGAATGAAAAATAATTAAATTGGAGTAACAAGAGTTAGTTGATTTAATAAAAACAAGAATTGAATCAAATAGAGAAATTATGCAAACATAAATCTTGCATAGGTTTCTGATAGTTTATTAGCGAATTTTAGAACTAATTAGGGTTTTGGATAGGTTATGAATTGAGAGATTGCAACCTCCATAATCTTATTAGGGTTTGTGATTTAGGGTTCATGGTTATAACTCAAGAGAGAGTAATTAACCTTAGTATAATCTAGAACCAACAATCCAATAATTAATAATCAGTTAAGTTAGCATTAAGGATAGGTAAAATTTTCTTTCTCTTATTTGGTAATTTCTTTTGGTTGATTCTTGGGTGTGTTGTAATTGCTTAGAAATTAATATTTTCATATTTGATTCTTAATTTGACTGATTGAATTAAATTTTCATTTTAGTTTCGTTGCATCTTGAATTTTTATTATTTGTTATGGCCTTAGATTTTAGGATTAGATTAATTCCCTCCTCGTGGAATCGACACCTTTGATACCATGCTAACAAACCATGCACTTGCGAATTATTGAGGGTTAATAATTACAACTTACATGTAATCAAATCACGATTAAGTCCATTGCCCAGGAGGTGATTAGTTTAATTCTTTAATTTAAGGCGTGTTATTTAGTTTCTATTTTATGGTCTTTCTTTCTATTTATGAATCCATGCTCTTGCATGAAAACAAGAGTTACGAGAAGTTTGAGTCATACAGGTGAAACTTTAAAGTTAGATCACTCGATTAGAATGATCAATTAAGAATGCTCGGCGGGAAGAAGAAGAAATCACAAAAGCAACAATGACTGAGGAATTGCAGCAAGATTTGGATCATGAAGCGAACCAACGACGTTAACAAAGAACCTTTATGGATTTCATGAGACCACGGTTCAATGCGGCTAACCAAGGAGTAGCTAGGCCACTTGTACTAGCAACCTCTTTTGAAATTAAACCAACCCTCCTAAACATGCTTCAACATAATGCACAATTATATAGACTATTGAATGAAGATCCCAATGCACATATAGTAAATTTCCTTGAAATCTTTGATACCTTTCGGTACCATTAGATGTCAAAGGATGTGGTAAGAATTAAGTTTTTCCTTTTTACCCTAAGAGATAGAACAAAAACCTGGTACCATTCCCTCAATCAAGTACCATTCCCTCAATCAAGCTAATGTCATTACTTGGAATTAACTAGTTCGTGCCTTTTTAGGTAAGTATTTTCCCCTTACCAAGAGCATGAGGATTATCAAGGAGATTACCAATTTCGTTAAAATGGCAGGGAACCGTTCTATAAAGTGTGGCAATGATATAAAGACTTACAAAGAAAATGTCCACACTATAACTTACCTAAGGATTTCTTGTTGAAAACATTATATAATGGAGTAACTCTACATATGAGAGGCACGATTGATGCAGCTTTAGGAGGATCATTAATGAGAAAGACAGTAGATGAAGCAGAGAGATGGCAAGTAATAGCTACTTATGGATGAAGAAGCGGAGTAGACAACCCATTACCTTCTGAAAACAAAAAGTAGTTATAAATGTTGATCAAATGAAAGAGATATAGGCAAAAATTGATAACTTAACTCAACAACATGAAGGCTTCGTCCTCAGCTTCAGTAAAAGTCATGCAACTAAAGTGTGAACTCTGTAGACAGATGGACCATGATGCGATGGATTGCTTCTTAATGAAGGATAATGATTTGAAACAAATTAATTATAGGCAAAATTAATATGGACAAGGAGGGGGAAACAATCCCTACTCCAGCACATACAACCCTGGATGGAAGAATCATCCTAACTTCTCTTAGATGAATAATGTTGGAGGATAATTAAAACCCCAAGGACAACTAAGTTTCTAACAAGATAAACCAAGCTTAATAGAATCCAAGTTGGATAGGATTTTAGATAAAATTGGAGGCATGGAGGATGCATATAGGAGACTTGAAAGCAAGTTCAAACAAGTCACTAAAAACTGTGCCTCTTCAATACTCAGTCTGGAGGTCCAAGTAGGTCAACTAACAGAGGCTATTTCAACTCGGAATGCAGGAATCCTTCTAAGCAATATTGAATCTAACCTAAAGGAATGAATCATGGCCATTATTCAGACCCGTAAAAAGAAACTCAAACATACGCAAAAAGATGGAGACAAGGGAGAAGCACAAACAAATGTGGAATTCCTTCCAAGTGAGCTCGTAATTAAGCCAATTGAGGAACCTCATTCTAAATTTATGGACCTATCCTAGCTCAGTGGAAGTCACATTCAAGTAAGGCGACGAGAAATTCTAAGGAGGTTGAATTAAACAATGTTGAGTACATAACGAAACATCTACAAATAAGGCTCACACTAAAGGAATCAATCAAGAAGAAGGTTAAGGAACGCATAGTGGAAAAAACCCCAATATAGCATAGAAGAAAAAGGACCTAGGGGATTTTTACATTCCTTGTAATATCAATAGAGTTAAAATAGACAGGGCATTCCTAGACTTGGGAGCGAGTATTAATATGATGTCCTATACCTTTAATCAAAAATTGGGTTAGAAGAGTTAGAACCACTACGATGCTAGTGAAGATAGCAGACAAAACAGTTCATCAGCCAAAGGGTATTATTAAGGATGTGCAAGTATAGATCGATATATTTACCTTCCCTATTGACTTCTTTGTATTAGATATTAGAGAAGATGTGAAAACCCCTATGGTCTTTGGACGACCATTCTTGGCTACTTCTCAATAATTGACATTGATGGGGTGAACAAACTTTGATGGTTGAAAAGCATCAAATAGCCTTCATTATGTCAAAGAATGATAACAATTCTCTCTTACTTCCAGTTAACTTCAAAGAAACCAAACCTCAAGGACAATGGGAAGATATTGAGGATCCTGAGAATGCATTTAAAACGAAATGATTGCAGAGGGGAAGGCAAAGGAAGGTGAAGCAGAAGGAAGGTAGAACTTAGGGCATGGTAGCTCATATGTAAATGGTAAGTGTTATGCCCAAAAAGTTCTAAAAATACCTAGCTATCCTACTCGTAAGTATATGAGATAGTTGTAGCTGATAACCATGGTCGTCTCCCATAAAGGTGAAATTGGTCAACTTAAATTAAGTTTGAATTACAAATAAAAATAAAAACAATGCATTTGTAAACATTTTATCCCGATTGTTAATTGAAAGTTTCTAAGGAAAATTATGAAATTAAATTGAAAAGTAGACGGAATCAATTGGGAGTAAAGACAAATAGATTAATCAAAGTGAAAAACTCTTAAGAATTAATTTCACTAATTTAATCTCCTATGCATGATTAAGGGAAAATGATTAGATTGTTGTCTTACTCAAATTAATAGCTAGGTTCTAAATCAAATCCAATAATGAACTAGCCTAACTTTCGTATTCAACAAGTTATTATCTGAATTAATAATGAAAACCCGACTACTAATTACCACATAAGTTAATATATTTCTAGCTATTAACCTAAGTGTCCATAGTTTCACAATCGGTATTAAACTTTATGCCTCAAATCTTCATCTAACACTAAAATGATGCAAAGTTTGGCCATTTTATTGCATCCATTCAGTTCAGAAACCACGTCAATAAGTAAGACAATATATTCTTAAGCCAATCATGTATATTCAACTAAATAACTACATTAATTCTCAATAAAAGAGATCAACCCATCATATCATACACACGGTTCATCATACTCAAATACTTTAATTCCCTATTAATATCAACAAAAGTTTGAAAATAATAACCTAGTAACTACTCAAATGAACTATGATAAGATAACAAGCAACATTCGTTAAGCTAATAAGAGTATGAATCAGTTAATACCAACAGAATAGTAAAATCAAAGAAACAAGCGGTAGATGAGGATTGAGATAAGAAAATAGAGGGTTAGATAATGAGATATTGGACGTCTTCTACCCTCTCAACTTTTTGCTTTAACTCTTGCCTTATGCTTTGGTTACCCTCCTCTAACCAAATGTTTGCTTAAGATCAACTCTAGCTCTCACCTTCGGCCGCTCTTCCCAACTTCCATTACTCTATTGTTGCTCTCTTCTTATCCTTCTCAGACTATCTTTGTTTCTCTTCTATTTTCTCTTTTTTTTTTTCTCTATCTCTCTGCGCATCCCATGTTTGTGTCTCTATCTCTATGAACCAATGAAACAGTGAATGAAAGATGATTTTTCCCTCAACTGCCACCCATTACCCTTTATAGATTGTTCCTAGGTTTAAGTTTGTGTGCTTTATTCTTTTTTTCTTTCCTCTTTCTGTCCTTTTTTAATTTGCATACAATAATTACGTGACTTTGGTGTTTTAATGCAAAATTCACAAAATAACCCAATTAACATTCATGCAATATCTATACCATTTTCACTTAATTAATCTCACATTTGAATCAAAACACAAAGATTTGTAACCAAAATCAAGATATGAAGGCAATTAAAAGCAATAGAAGTTAAACATAACAATTTCCCATACTTAAACTAAGCTTGTCCTCAAGCATAATAAAGAACACTATACTATAAAAGAACAAAAAATGAAAACAACAATTTTCGTAAATAATAGTCAAAAATATCAACGATCAATTCAACAATCACAACCTAAGAACTTGAAACTCATAAATAAGCAATTCTTCACATATTTAGCTAAAATCAGCAAGCACTTCAATTCAAAGAACTATCAACAAATGTGATGTCATAGACACTCGCTCCACTCTCCATCTTCACAAGCATTCAAAGGTAGTAAATATTCACTTATCGTTTATTTCATGTAAGGTATCTACCATAGGCTTGCTTACTAATCCAATTTCCACCACTCATATCAAACACAAATATCAATCCAAAAGTCTTTATTTCGGTTGTAATGAGGTCGGGCTAAGGATAGGAAAAAGGAAAATTGTAGTTTAAAACCACAGATCTAATTGTGCATTCAAAGTAATTTAGAAAAATGACAAATAAAACACTCAATTCTTTCCTCTCATGTAATAAAGTTAGCACTCCCCATTTTTATATCTCTCCTCTTCTTTCATTTTCTGCTCATCTTCTCTTTATTTTGTTTCTTTTCAATTCATTGTTTTATTTTTTTTCATTTTTTTCTTTATTTATTCATTTAAGACAAGGAAATTAAAGGAAGAAAAATATAGTGGAGAGAAAATTACTACAATCATATCTATCTGTTGGCCCCCGAAATTTTTCATTGAAGTTAAGCGTGATTTAAATAAATTATGAGGTTTTGATAGATTTAACTTTTTTAGAGTTATTATTATGTCAAAGTTAGTAGGATTTATTGCATGGGTTAATGGAATTAAAGTGTTAAGGTTATAAGAATGTTCAAGGATATTTTTGGCAAGACACTTGAGGATAAAAGATAAAAGGCATACAATGAAGGACAAAATGGGCATTTTACATTCATTATGTAACATTTCATCACCGATGGGAAGGGTAAAATAGTAATTTGGGATGGGTTATGAGTGTGTAAACTAGTCTCAGAATGGTCATGCAGAATATGGCCTCTATATATACATAAATTGTAAAATTTGTATATGCATATGATTGTACATGCATTTATAACATTTTCCCGGCATATGTGTTTATTGTGAAAAAATATGATTTAGTGCTTGAAAATCGAATTGGAGTGGATTTTTGTGTATTTTTTATTTTTGTGGAATTTTAGAAATTTTTCTGGAAAAATTTTGGGAAAACTTTCCGAACTGAAAAAATTGCCAAGTGACGGACTGATTTAGGTTTTCGGTACTGGAAATGACTGTCCAATGGTACTAAAAAATTAGATACATGATTTTAGAATTTATTACTTTGAGCCATTAGAATTTGGAGACAAAATTGGACTAGAAATTGAATTGTTATTGGAAATGAATTAATGAGGGCTTAAAAATAAGACAAGTGGCAAGTGACACATGTCACTTGCCTACTTAGTCTTATGCTTAAGTGTTGTATAAATATCCTACCTTTTTCAAGCTTCCACGACACTTGTCTTTCAAAGGCTTTTGGAGTTTGGTTTTAGGGATTCTTTCTTCTCTTCTTCGTGGCTTCTTCCCCTTGCTTCTTCGTTGGTTCTTCTTCCACCCTACAAAGAATTTTCTTGTTTATTTGCTTGCTCTTCTTCTCTTCACACATAAATCCACACTTAAGCCTTGGGATGATGATGATTATTG
>JANJEY010000235.1:51468560-51494342 GCA_024703695.1 Erythroxylum cataractarum
TTAACATCATATGTAATTCATCCTAATTCATCATCATCAATTCTCTATCATAACATGCTATAAACACTAATCATTTACTTTCATTTTTAACTCCAATTCCATCTCAAAAAATGAAACAAATTCAATATTTGAAGAAAGTAGAAACATCACACATTCAAGGTAGAATTTGGTTGGATTTCGGCTAGAGCATGTGGGCAACTGCCAGGTGATCTTTTACTTAATTTTGTGAGGGTAAAATATGGATTTTTGTATAGAAATTGGACATAAGCATGAAAGTACATAAGGAGATGAAAGAAGTGAGGGTTTCAATGGTGGGTGAGAAGAAAGAAGAAGAGAAATGTGTTGAACAACTCTTATAGAAAATCACCAGCTAAGGTGTTAGGTGTCATGTAATTGAATAGCCATATGTCTTATAGCATGTTCAGCACTTATCCTGCATAGGTGCCGACAAATGTCTCCGACTAACTAGGTCACTTGTCCATTAATCAACTATGCCATTTTTCATCCACTTACTAGCCCATATGTAACACAATGATTGATCCATTTGTCAATTAATTACTAGTCCATTTGTCACCAATTTAACTATGGCCAATGTCACTCAATTTATCCTACAACTTGGAATTTTTCTTAGTCCAAATGTACATTTTAATCTATCAATTTTCTAATACATGACATTTAATTTCAAATTTTCTAATTGAAATCCAATCATACTAAAATTCAAGGCATATCAAAATGCAATTCACATCATGATCATGTAACATTTTTCATACACTGGAATAAGTCAATTGAGTGCATATATTAACTTGTAATGTGCATAAATATAAATTCATATATGAACTCTAATGTTATGCATGTATATGCAATACTTAATCTAGGGTTAAACTTTAAGCATATACCGAAAAATAGGATATCACGAAGGTTTTATATATAGGAAATAATCCTTCGTAGACATATTGGATAAGGAGTTATGGTGAGCGTAGCTAGCGCACAACTTCTTCAAGAACTCCCAATACTTGTAAATGGATACTCTATGATGTTACTTTATCTCACAAATCACTTTCCTTATAGTAGTTGTCCTTAATACTGGAAGTACTTGTCTAAAAATAGCCTTTACATTTCTCTATAAGCTCACACTCCTTGTTGGAAAATTAAAAAGTTAGTCTTTTGCTGCTTCTTTATATGAAAATGGAAAGAACCTTAACATAATCTATTTTTCCATCACCCTTAGAGGTTTCATACAAAGACAGACCATATTGAGCTCTTTAATATGTTTGTGAGCTTCCTCACTTGCAAGACTGTGAAAGTTAGAAAAAATGTAGATTAAGCCAAACTTAAGCTCAAAATTAATATCTTTAGCAAAATTTGGAAAGGTAATGCATAAGGGAATTTGAGTCAAGTTTAGTGCAACCAAATCTCTTAGAGTTCTCAAATTAACCATCTTTTCCTAAAGTTTAATTCCTTGCTATGTCTTTGGAGTTTTTGTTGGTTTTCTTATGTAACCATCATAAGGTCTTTTCAATCTTAGGATAAAATTATACATGGTTTTGATAAGGAGAATTTAACAGGACCATAATCAATCATCACTACCATACACGAACACTAACAAATATAAAAATATTAAGAAACAACTAAAAAAAACCAATTATAAACAAAGATATATGCAAAACACAAATTAGTATGAGAAACAAAAACTAACTCACTTTACTCCTTAGTAACAATGCCAAACAAAGATATATACAAAACACTAATTAGTATGAAAAACAAAAACTAACTCACTTCACTCCTTAACAACAATGCCAAACCAAGATATATACAAAACACTCATTAGCAGGAAAAAAAAACTAACTCACTTCATTATTTAGCAGTAACACTAAAATTCTTGATGTGCATTGAACACATTAGAAATAAAACTTAACATTTCATAACTAAATTTGTAGTAGTGTGAGTAATGATCCTATCTACAGAGAGGGCATGTCTATCTTTTTTAAAGAATAAATCAGTGTTTAGGATTGGTTAGGGGGTTTTGGTTGATTAGATTAACAAAATAATGTAAAACTAAAATCTTAAATATAAATCAAATCAAACAATACA
This sequence comes from Erythroxylum cataractarum, assembly GCA_024703695.1. Classification (NCBI taxonomy): domain Eukaryota; kingdom Viridiplantae; phylum Streptophyta; class Magnoliopsida; order Malpighiales; family Erythroxylaceae; genus Erythroxylum; species Erythroxylum cataractarum. The sequence continues at coordinate 51,470,652 of JANJEY010000235.1, forward strand.
ATATTGTTAAGATTAATTGATGGCTTTCAAATCAATTTCATGGTTCAATCTTAACCTTCACATGAATGAGCAAAATTAATTGTCATGTCATTCTCATACCTCTCTCTAAATTTATTAACTATAGGTTAAAATCAAGCTCTATTAATTCCAATTTTCCTTTAGGTTGTATCTAGTTAAAATAAACTCTTTAATTAAGTTTAGATATCAAACAACCTACAATAAACTCTCTAAATTAGTGTGACAAATGCATTACGTAATAGGAATATAGGTTAATATAAACAACAATAATATAAGCTCAGGTCATTTAACCTATGCTTGTTATCCCTAATGATGTTGAAGTGAATAAGATATACTACGATTATGTATTGCAATCTAAAGTTTGGCAATTGGTATATATATAGATAATCTATTTTAAGTATCTAAATCATTCATACAAAAATCTCAAACACATTAGTCATAGAATAACACAATCAAACCACATCATTAGATTAATGAATGCTCAAACATGTATTTCGATCATTATATCCCCTTTGAATTGGAGGGATAAAGTTTAGCTCCTCATGGCTCTCTAAAAGGTCAAAAACCTACTCCCTTTCATTTCTCTAAAGTCTTCATATTCATTTAACCTCTTAAATTCCTTTTTATATTTAAAAAAATTAGGATTTTATCACAATGCATGGTCAGCTACATAGGCAAGTAGGTGATTGTGTGTGTGAAAATTGAAAGAATTGTTAACTTACACATTGTCATATAGCTCACTTACAAGACTGTGTCAATTGTAGAGGTGCTAAAAATTGCATCTTTAAGATCTTACACGCTTCTAGTGAGTTACACAATCCTATACATGCTTGTGTAAGTTGCAATAACTTCATTTCTTTCATTCTTTATCCCATATTCACCTTAATTTATCTCTTTCTTACTTCTAGAAAGGAAAATATGATCAAACATCGATAGAACAATTCCAAGGATATATTTTTAGCTCATTTTGGTTCTTGTTCCTCTAACTTATACCTAAACAAAAAAATGAAACAAAATAAGTATGTTAAGCATAACATAACATTAATCACTAAGAATTAGGGAGCAAATAATCAATTACTTATTACTTACCCTTGGTCATTACATCATTAAATCCATCTTCCACAATTAGGAAGTTGTTAAATTCGAAGGGGCTTCCAATTCCTATACGATAATTGGAGAGTGATCACATATTCTTAGGGCTTTAAATATAGCCTTGTTCTTTAAGAAATTTTCTAACCAATCCTTATTGACTTAGGCTCTATCTAATTTTTTCCTCAACATCCATCTTGAATTTTTCTAGTTACTCTAAGAAAAGAACCATCCTTCCATTTTCAAATTAGTTACTTCAATTCATTATGGACATTCCCTAAATTCCTTATTTAAATATCTTTATATGGTTTTCCCCTTTATCTAATCTTTATGGAGAACATTGTTGAAATCACCTAGTATAATTTGTAGACCTTATAAAGATGTGTGAATGCTTTTTAGCTTTTCCTATGCAATCCTTCTTTAGATATTGAAATTAGAGTCTTACATTCAGTTGACGTTCATTTTGATCAGGAGCTTTGAAATATTACTATAGGAAGAAATCAATTAAAAGTTGCACCATGAAGATTGACTTCTTTAGAGCTTTTAATTCCATTAGTTAAAAAGTCATAGTAAACACTTTTAAGGCTTTTAGATTTATAAGAATTTTTATTATGTGGATTGAAAAATGCATCTCCAACATTATCTTTGGTTAACAGGGAACTAGTTTTATTTTCAAAGGAGCTAGAGGTATTAAATAAGGTAATATACTCTTATCCTACATCTTCACCCTTTACACTAAGGTTTAATCAACCTTATCTCCCACAACATTAATCATGGTATGGCCTTTAAATATCATTATAAATGCATGGATCTGAAGTAATGCAACTTGTAATTTGTTAATGACCTCATTCTAGTACGTGGATATGATAAATTCTCCATCACCACTCCTATAAAATCACTTAAATACTCTTTAGCTTCCTCTGGTCTTATAGTAAACAACTCCAAAAACCAACTCTTTGTCTCTACTAATTCTGGTAATATAGGTTAAGAATTATTATGCTTGGAAGGATTAAATCTTCAAATCCACTTATCAAGTATCTGGCAATCCCTATAACTACCTTTAGACTCAATTATATGGACTACTTGCATCTCTTTGATTAAATCCTCAAAAGAACAGGAAGTTGGAATAGCAAAGTTCTTTATTATATGGTGAGGCTCCAACTCATAGTCCTTATTATTGATAATCTTAATATTTGTTTAAGTTCCCACTTTTTTATACCCAAAATATGATAAAGGTTATTGAGAGTATCCTTAAGAATTTCTTATAGTTTGGTGACACTAATGGTGTTAACTTAGCCAAAGTGATATAGAAGGTGATATACCTACCTAAGGCTCAAAGAGGGATAGGGATCGAAGATACAAGTCATTAATAAGGTTCTACTTTAAAAGGATTTGGAGACTCTACAATGATTAGGAACGCATATACGTTAAATTGATGTATAAAGAATATCTCAAAGAAAATAGCTTTTGGAACATGAAGAATCCTAGTAACTCCTAAAAAATTAACCAATTGCTACTAAAAAAATATCATCTCTAAAGAAATCAAATTTGAAATTAGTGATCATGTGAAAACTAGCATCTAATTTGGTAATATCTAGGGGCCCTTAATCCTACTCCCTAAATTCAACACTCTTAAGCCTTCTATTCGTGTTAAGGCCAAGTTTAAAGAGATAATCAAGGATGGATTATGGAAATGTGATAACAAAGGATTTGCAGTAATGTTAAATTGTTTACTTAATTAAAATCCTAATCTTTCCGAGGATACAATCATCTAGCAAAGATATAGCTCAAAAAACATCACCAATAGCTCTTGTTTCCTCATTTTCACTTTAGTAGAACCTATTGTGCCTTGTAGGAAACTAATTTAGTTCAAAAGGAATCTATTAAAAGCATTTGTTTTCCTATAGTTGGTAATCAAAAATAGACTCAAAATCGTTAATAAGGTCAATTGGAACCCTCATACTAATTTCCTTTGTAAGTTTTGTAGATAAATACTAAAAAATATGGACCATCTATTGTTTTAGTGTATTTACAGTAACCCTATATGGATTTAGATTGTAAACCTTCACAATCTGCATTTTCATGCTCATACTTGTCCTCAAACCATTAACTGGTCCATAACGGTGTAATTTTAAGACAATTATGACCTCTCAATCTTTAAGCTTGGAATTGTATTTAAAGGAAAAGAAACTTTTAAAGCTTTCAATAAAAGGGAAAAGAATCATTAATTCTACTCAAATGTATCTTTAATTGGACAATGAAGATTACAATAAGAAAATGACTCCACTTCAGGTGTAGTGAAATGTATATATATATATATATCTTTTGCACCTCAGAAAGACCTTTAAGCTAAAAAACTTATAACTCACTACCATTAAGTTCAACACTTCAAGCCTAATATGGAGATGTACTGCTAATTCTCAAAGCTATTTGCAAAGTACATATGAAGCCTTACAACAACTATATCTCTCTAACTACTTTTATGCAATTTTCCATTCAACTTAAAGATTAGGGCCTGTTTGTTTCCATTTATGTTTTTATTTTTAAATTCAGTAAAAAAATCTGTTTGTTTGAATTTTTGATTTCTTTCACTTTTCATAACTTATGAAAACCATAAAAGTGAATTTTGTTTTGTGTTTTTATTCTTTTTCATTATCTCATTTACTATCAACTAAATATATATTATTTAATATTAATTAGTAATAAGGATTATGAATGATTTAATTTAATTTAACTAATTCATTTAAATATTAATTTAAAAATAAAAGAAAGTTAATTTAACAATTATTCAAATTATATAAAATTAAAATAAATTCAAAATATATAAATTTTTTTAGGAATTAAAAGTATATATTAATTTATAAATAAAATTTTAATTATTTATTTTAATAAATATAAATAATTTTTACTAATAGTTTATCTATAAATATGATATTCAAGATTAAAATAAAAATAATTAAATAATTAATTAATAATTTTATATGTAATTATTAGAAATTAATAATTAATCAAGTTTTTTATTTTAAAATAGAAAACAGAGTCTAAGAACCATAATTAAAAATAGAAGTGAAACTAAGCAACTGATTAGTGATTTGCTTTCCTATTGGTGATAGCTTCTAACGCTTTCTTTCGAATTGCTTTCAATTTAGGTTATATTTCTCAAACCAGAATTCTAAGTTAATATATTTTCTATCAGTTGAAAAATTTAATATTGTTTCAATAAAAAATTAGAGACAAAAGTACCATATGAATAAGACAAAATTTAACCTCTTTCATAGGATTTGTTACATAAATTTTAAATAATATATGATCAATAAATCATATTACAACAAAAAAGGGGAAATTTATTTATTCACTTTTTTGAAGTTTAGTATGAATATTTTAAAATGGGTTAATTAAAAATTACAAATTTTACTCAATTTTGTAATTATTGCTCCAACTTAAAATAGTAATAATTAAATATTCAAACTTTCAATTTTTTTTAAATTCTAAACTTACGTAAGTATTTCCGTTAACGTTGCTAACAAGATTTATTATAAAAGACAAAAATCCTAAACATTTATACACGTCATACTTAATTAAGTTTATAAGTTTAATTAAATTACGTTGTTTTGGGATTAAAATTTCTAAATCAAACTCTATCATACCGATGCGAGACGACAAAGACACTCTGTTATGCTAGCATGAGACGACAAAGACACACTTTTTAACAATTTAAATGAAACCCTAATTTGCCATCCTAGGCTCTCTTTCTTTTTGTGTAGGGACGAACTGATTTAGGGTTTTCAATTCCAACGATTTAGACAGTGAGTTTGATTTAAAAATTTCAAACTCAAAACAACATAATTTAATAAAACTTAATTAAGTATGACATATATAAGTGTTTATAGATCCTATCTTAGGTAGCAAGTCGTGTTATAATTACAAACTTGTCACTTTTAAAAGTTTTATGTTGTAATTATAATATTGAGTAAATTTTAAAATATTTTATAATTAACCTTTTTAAATTTAACTTATAAAATTGGGGAGAACTAGAATGTATTTGGCGTAATTGAAAGATCATCTCTTTTTTTTTAGATAAATTTATACAATAATTAAAGATATCAAATTTACTTTATTTTTTTCGACTTTAATAATGCTTCTATTTATAATATAAAGGGAGGTTTTCCTCGAATCTCCTGGAAAAAGTCAAAAAGCTACGAACAACCACTGAAATATATCTAGATCTAATAAATTAAACTTACTTGACGAAAAGAATTAATTAAAACTGCCGACAATGGCTGGACAAGCGCCGAAAGTAACTTAGTATTTGTTAGGGTTGGCTTTAAAAATTGAAGATTCTAATGGTTAAATCGAAATCTCAGACCAATCACATGTCCACGCTCAATTTCGTCCAATAACATGGGAAAAACGGTTTGACAAAGTGCTGGCTTGACAAGTGGCGTGGAACGGTCAAAAGAATCATTAGATGAAATTAGAGTATATTCCCGTAATCCCCATTTCTTAAACAGAATGGATTTTTGTTCCATTGCAATTATAACTATACATTTATTTCAAAAAGTGTACTTCAAATACATATATTTTTCATTGAAACAATAAATAAATAAAAAGTGAAACATCTTCAATAAAATGTGCTTTTTAGTTCTACTTATACTGCCCCGCAAGATAGCATTTTGTTGTCAGTAATCACTATTTTAAGAAATTACTAAGTGAAATTTTGATATCCAATATGAAGAGAGAGAGAGAGAAGCTAATAAGATTTCTTTGGTCACTCCCTTTCATGTTTTTTATTTTTATTTTTGCGTGATATCCTTGCCGTTCATTAAAATTTTTATTTATATTTTTCCATTATGATTTTTTGCACAATTTCGCTATCCTTCACATCATCTCTTACTTTTACCTTCACCACTTTTACTCATTACTTTAAATTATTTTTTCGTTGCCTTTCTCCTTGTAGTTGGTACTTCAAGTTATTTATCTTTTACTCTCTCTAAGGTTTCATATTATAGATTGGTTTGAAGTTCATAATGTTAGTTTATGTCCTACAGTTAATTAGTTTGATTATAGTTTAGTGATAATTATTTAAAAACAATCTTTGTTTTGTAAATGTTCATATATATATATATATATATGAGATAAAATCTATAAAATAATGATGCATTGCAAATGAAATTATAATAAGATTATAATTATGAGATTCATAATGTATGTATCATTCCTAAATTATTCCTAGTCGTTGTTCTAAGATTGGACATCAATATAATGTAAAAAGACTAACACATGCTATATTTTTCCTTATGAAGAAAGTAGTTAATCTCATAGACTAAAGTATAAAGATACTTCAATAATGGTGTGGTTGCCTATTAAAAAACAAGTTAATTGACCCGATATAAGAAATATATTTAGAATATTACTTATATGTTTATGAAAATTCTCATTGTAATAATTATATAAATGATCATTTAACTTGATATCCTAAAAATTATCTTGTATAGGGATTGTAATATTTTGATATTATTTATGACATATTCTACTCATAGATCATTCAGTCGATAGTCATTAGATGTAGAATGAACTACATGGGGGTAGTTTAATGATCAAAATAAGATTCTTCAACCTAAAGTAATTAAGGAGAATGTTAATGTTTTGTTGTTCTTGATTAGTATTGATTCGAGAAAACATTGGCTAAGATAGAATGACATTTTGTAAATAATTTACAAATATCATTGATTGAATCAACAACTAATGATGGAGAACTAATATGATTGGACTCAAAATAAAGTAAAAATTAATTTCATGCTTTATGTTTAATTGGAACATTGTATGATGAAAGAATTGAATTATACAGAAAAATCATGCACGTAAATGTTATTTAAAAATATTTTGACATTCTTAAATATTTAGGTGGTTATGATATATTGCTAGACACTAATCTTATTTTATGATTATAAATTATTTAATTAGAGAATTAAAGATAAATTAAAAGAAGTTTTAAGTTATCTAATTTTAATTATGAATTAGAAATAGAATTTATAATCATCGCCAATATAGTTTTTGAAATCTAATGGGTCTCACATAAAGAACAAGTTGAAGAGAACAAAGATATTTTGATCAATTTTAACTTGATTGTAAAGTTTGAAAATTTTCATGATTAAATATAGAATATTTAATAAATAAGAATCAATATAAAATATTGGATTTTATTTAGACATAATTGGTATTTAATTAGAATTATTTATAAATATAATTAAAGTTTAATTGAAATTAAAATTTAATTTTAATTAAATTACTAAAATGTTTAAAACTTATTATAAATAGGCTTAAACTCTAATGACACTAATATTTCTTCTTAACCCTCTCTGTAAAAGTTATACAGTTATCTCAACCTATTGTATGAATATCTTGGGAGGTAAAACACTTATGTAGTTATAGTGGTTGAGATAGATCAATTTTGAAAATAGTTTGAGGGATACAAGAAGAATATGATCAAGTTTTAGAATGAAGTACGAATTAAGATTTATTCTTTATTATGATTGATGTGTTAATTATTTTATAAAATTAAAGTGATCTTAATTTTTGAAAAATCAAAATACAAAAAGGTTTTATAATTATTCCACTACAGTCGGGATGAGATCTCGTCCCTATTTCTCAACAATGGTACCAAAGTCGTATTTTAATTATAAAATTTTATAAAATTGTTTGATCTTAAATTTTAGAATTAAAATTAAATCCCTAAAATTTAGATTTAGATATAATTAATGTTTTCGTAGACCTTAGAACTAATTCAATTTAATATTGAACTGCTAATGTGATTAAGAATTGTTTAATAGTTAAACAATAAATTAAACATTAAAATAAAGCCTACGAAGTCTAAAAGGTATATACACTTATTAAGAAATCTCTTTAAATCCTAAATCACCTGAGACCCATAATGAGTATCTAAAAAACCATAAACCAGAATTGTTCCAAAATTTTGGAATTAGCTTTGAGAATATTATGGTTGCTAGAAAACATATTGGTTTATGGTTGCTAGTCTAATAAATAATCAGTTGGATTGGGTGTTTAATGGGTAAAAGTGTAATGTTTTGTGAGTTTGGTTTTGAATGTTAGGCCTTATTTGGATGATAGTTGATTAGCTAATATTTAGCTGATTGACTAGTCAAACAATTGTTAAATTTGTTTGGTGGTTGGTTGGTTGGGTTGGCTTATTCAACCCAACTAGCTAAAAATAAGAAGCTGCTCTACAACAGCGTTGATTACCCCATACCCATAATACCAATTTTGTCAAAAGTTTTTGACCTCGTTATGTCTCTCTCGTTTTCTCTAGAAGAATCAATCTCGTTTTCTCTCTTCTCTTCTTCTGAACTAGATCAATCGTCCAAATCCAGGGTTATTCTATCTCAGATGACAGGATCTGCTCATCGCCGGAGCAACACTATAACCAAGGCCCCAACAACAATTTCTCATCTTAACTACTAAACCCTTTTTCTTATTTCATAATCCTCTGTTCTCCTTCTCTCTTCCCTCGAGCTCAAGCTAAAACCTTTTGAATACTTGGTTAGATTCTATGATTGTTTCCTTCTTTGTTTTTTTACTGGTTTTGATATGATTTTCACGCTCTAATCCCTTCGCTTCAATATGTATTTTTTTTCTAAGGTTTTAAAGAAAGTCTCATGGCAATGGAGCTCTTAAATATCCAACCCAATGAATTCAGGTTTATGGGTAAGTTTTAGTGTTCCCATTCAACAATCTTTGGCAATATTGATGTTTTTTTCTTTCTTTCTTGGTGGAGTTTAAGAGAGATACTACAATAATCGGTAACGTTTACAAGAACGAAAGATCCCATTAGTTTTGTTTTGTTTGTTTGACGTAGATATCAACTGGGTTTTTCGATTGCTTTAATTTGGTTAGCCAAGAGGGTTGTTTTTACATCCCACCAATGTGCTCTTACCTTATGTTTTACAAAATTTCCAATAGGATATGGTGCTTTTGAAGAAAAATCCATATTGTAACACCTACAATTTATAGTATAACATGATCTACAACTGCTAAATTCCATAATTGCAAACCATGACCACTCCTTAGAACTTTACTTTGTACTTTAAAGCCAAGGAGTAGCATGCATGAAGATTTCCTTTAGGGAGATCATATTGTAATTTGACACTTCAAGATCATACCTTGAGCATTATGAAATATTTGGGAGAAGAGTTGAAGTCAAGAATGTAAAAAATTTACCAGTAGACAAAGTACCTATTTGTTATTCTAACTTGTTGAAAGTAACTTACTGACATAGTTCAATTTTCTAAAGACCTTGCCATTGGAAAACTTAGCTATAAAGTTTCTTCATTTTGTTCCCTCATTTTTTTTTTCATTTGTAATTGTAGGTTTTGGTAATTAGCGGAGGAGATGGAGGAGTTCTGTGGGAAGTTGCTCGACATTCTTCTATTAAACAAATTGATATATGTTAAATAGTTAAGATGGTGGTTAATGTAAGCTATTTTGGCCTTCATTTTAGTCTTTCCCATGTTGAAATTACTATGGAAGCTATTGATAAACAGAGCCGGCCATTAAAATTCTACAACTCAAAGGTTTGTCAACTATTTTCTACCAAATTTTGCATCTTTTTGGCTTCCACTTGAGAACTAAAAATTGATAAGAAATGATAGTCAAATGTTGCTAATTTCATATCCACGCAACATCTTTCTATCTGCCATCTTTTGCAAAAAGGGTTATTGATGCAAAAAGTAAGTGAAATTATCTTGTAAGTGTTTACTTCAATTTATCTGTTATTCTTATCACCGCACTATAGAGTATTATGATTGTATCTGTTTTGTATATGTTGATTTAACCAGTCTATTTTGTATTCGTTGATGTCATTAAATGAAGTGTGATAGTAGTTGAGATATAAATGAAGTCTAATAGCATATTTGAGAAAGATGTAACTATCAATTTCTTATCTTTTTAGTTAATTATTTGTTTATTATTATGTCAATTGTGTGTTCTTTCCTTTGATAGTCAAAGGTCTTATCTTTAGTCTGGGTGTGGTTCCAATTTGTGATTTTTTTTAATTTTATTTTGGTTCCTAATTAATATTGGCTTTTGGTTTTTGAGAAATTTGTGTTAATTATTGAAATTGATGTGTATCTTCCTAGTTATGCAGTTATAGGGACCTAATAAAAGGATTACAAAAAATAAAATTACTAAAGGATCCTTTTTCTTCATTTGGATCTGCTCTTATTCTGTGCATATTTGTTTTGGAGTTTGGTATCTAGATACTAGCTTTAAGGTTGTACGAATGAAGGTTTTTGACTGTTATGGATTGTAGGATGTGATTTGTAGGATATGGTTCAAGAGACTTCAATTTATCCGTTGTTCTTATCACTGCACTGTAGAGTATTATGATTGTATATATTATGTATCTATTGCTTTAACCAGTCTGATGTTTCGTGGGGGATGTAGTAACTTTTATTATTTATTGCATTTATCTCCTATAGTATGCAATCACAACTGCCCACCATCTATTGATTTAATGAAAGCATATTTGAGATAGATATTTCATTAAATGAAGTGTGATAGTAGTTGAGAAATAAATAAAGTTTGATATTATATATGAGAAAGATGTTTCTTAGCGGCTATAACTAATTTTCTTTTTTATTTATTACTGTTGGGTCCTGATTCCTCATTCTAATTAAATAAGCATGTTTAAATTATTTTGAGGTTTAGTTTGTTTAAATTTTTTAATTAGAATAATTTGAGGTTTCAATGCTTAGGTGGATGGATTTTTAATGGAGGGATTAAGAGTTTAAATTAGAGTTGGTATGGAGTTAGAAATTAAAAGAATAAGATGGCTTGAGGGCAATTTGGGTAGCTCACTTAGGTTCTTAAGGTTTAAGGCTTATAAGGAGGGGTAGCATTGTCTTTTTAGCTTCATTAAAAGAGGAAAGAAGGAAATAAAGGGCTTAGAGTCGTATGGGTGGAGAGAAATCACGAAATTTGCAAGGAGAAAGGAAAAAAAAAAAGAAAAAGAAGATTTTCAGTGGAAAGAAGAAGAAGAAGAAGAAGAAGAAGAAGAAGAAGAAGAAGAAGAAGAGGTTAGGGCATTTGTGATTTTCTTGCTTTAGAGAGGAGATTCTAAGAGTTCTTTAGGAAGGGAAAAGGAAAGGGAAGGATAAATCTCCAATTGGAGGCAAAAAAGTGGATTTTCGTGGGTGGCTTGGAAGGTGAGTAATTTCGAAATTCTTTGACAATTTTTGATGGGTTTACGTTCTAATAGCTTAGGAAAGGCATGAGTAAGGTTATGTAGGTTTTAATTCATGCTTTCCTTTCTTTAGAATTTTCCAATTTTGATATCTCATATTAACATGGGATTATTGTGCTTGATGAAGATCAAGAGAGGCAATTGGAGGTAGAGGAAATGCAAATTGACCAAGATAAGAGTTAAAGGAATTAAGGTGGGTGATTTCTTAATAATTGAGTTAATAGGCATGTTGAAGTTTTTATAATAAATGATATTTAATGCTTTTCAATGATTTATAATTTTTGTATAAATTACTCTTTGTGATGATTTCAACTTGTATGAGATGTCTTTTGTATGTAAATACATTGTGGAAATATTTATAAAATGGTTTGTTAAGTGAAAAAGATTAAAATTTGTGATTTCAGAAATAAAAATGCCATTTTGGGCAATTATGGGTGAATTATGTGAATTGCATGATAATATGGGTTTGTGGTGGTCCCTTAAGAGTCAAGTGCACTTGTCTAATTTATAGGCTTCTCCCACCTGCCTGCTAGTGGCCTTGGAGTTCCTCACGGACTCCCATAAGTTTCAGGGCTGCACATGACCGCTTCGCGGGAATGTGTAGTATGTTCCGTTGGATCCACCCAAACCAACTTATATGTGATTATGTGATATGCTTGTCTATGTTGTTTTTGTAAATATTTTTGATCAATTGAATTTGATGGAGAATTTTTATGGCAAAGATGATTTTGGTTAAATTGCTTTGAAAATAATTGTTAAAGTTTGTTTTTGCTTATTCTTAATTATTAAGCTATTACCCACTGAGCCGTCGAGCTCACACCCCTTTTCTCCTCCTTAGGTGACGAGCGAGAAAATGAGTTACCGCATCAGGATTGAGGCATTACTCCGATGCATTTTACTTTTGAAGTCATATTTTGGAAAATAAGGCTTTAGATTGCATTTTAGAGAAATGACTTTCTTTGTATTTTGACAATTGATACTCTTGATGTATTAAGGCCTAAATGCCCTCTAAAGCTTTGTAATAACTTCTATCGTTCATGTAAATGCAAGAGTTTTAAGTTTTAATGTATTTTGTGCAATTTGTATATGTTTTATAACAATGTATTGTTGTATGGTTTGAATTTGACAAAAAGAGGAGGAATGTGTTGGTTTATAGTTTGAAAATGATTAGATGTTTAGGATTGTGGTTGCTGCCATTTGAGAGAATATATATGAATTGGTTTGTGTTTCGGGAGAATGAGAATTGTGGAGATTAAGTTTTGTGCAGGTGCTGGAGATTGGGTTGAGGATTGAAGGTTTTGGCTAGTGACATTTTAGGGGAGATGTTGTCAAAATTTCCTTAATGGACAGAAACTTTGACAGCATTTTTAATCCTCTTAGAGTTTGAATTGGATTGGAAAGTCTTCTTGAAGATTGTAGCACATGTTGAGAGCTTTCCATTGGTGCATAATATGTCACTTTTGGACTTAGGGTTAAGAATTTATGAGGTTGGGAAAACATTTAGTTACTGTTCATATGGTTATTTTACTGTTCGATTGGTCATTATATAGGCAGTACCTTTAAGTGAAATTTTACCTCTTTTAATGATTGAATTGATTTTTACAGCCTTCATGAAATTTGTAGAAGATCTTTTAATTTTTCCAACGATATGAAGTTGGTGATTTTTAGATGTAGGAATGGAGAGATATGTGTGTTACAAGTTAGGATGTTACTTATGACTTATGGTTGTGACAGCTATAGGGAATGTAATAAATTTGTGATTTTGATGAATCAATTAAGTTGAGAATTGAGAATTTGGTGAGTTGAACTTGGTTTTTGAGTTGTTATGAGGCGTTTAGGCTTTAGAGTAAGTGAATTGGAGAAGTGGGCAAGTGTTTATGATGTTAGGTTGAAGGTTGGAGGCTTTGGAGAGGCATTAGAGGCTTTGGGGAGTCCCAATGTCTGTTAAACGGACATGCGTATCCGTTTAACGGACATTTTCAGGTGTAAAAACACCCTTTGGCCAGTCAATGTCCATTTAACGAACATTATCGGGTCTTTTTGGCCTCCTTCACCCGATACATGTTCGTTAAACGGACATGGATGTCCGTTTAACAGACATCCACGGGAAAGATGATGGTTTTTGATGCTGTTAGAGGCCAAATCTCATTTTGTGGTCTTCATGAGAGTTGTAGGTCTAGATGTCTTCTTTCTAATGGTCTAAAAATGAACTCAATTCGATTTCTAGATTGAAAGTTATAGCGATCTCTCCAAGAGAGGTTTAAATTGATTTCGGGTGTAAACATGGTTTACTCTTTTGGGAATAACTCCCTCATCCGACCTCCAAATGAAATGATCCTTAGACCAATGGATTCCTGAGACATATATCTTTCTCTCCATAAAAATTTGTACCAATTGGAATTTATTTGAGAGAGTTTTCAGGAAGGTAATTGAGAGGTAAGTTAGGAGGGCATGTTTGGGACATGAGCACACTTGGGCTTTTGAAGCATATCTTGAGTTGTAGGACTCCGATTGAGGTGTTTCTCACTTCAAAGCAAATTAGAGTCTCAAAGCTACAATTTCTTTAAAGAAGTCAACTTATGATTTTGGTGATTATTTAATGTGCGCCCATCACTATTGTGGGATGACGACAAATGACCTACAAGGTTTTAAGCACAAGGTTTAAGGCTCTGAGAGTTGGGCTCTGGAAGCAAGCGGGGTCCAACAGCCCACTTGCTCTTTGTTAGGGCCAGGTTGTAGATCCAAATTGCCCTCTATTTCTTCTGAAGTTTTTTTTTTCACATTCTCAATCCCTATTGGCATTTCTTTTTTCCTCCAAATTTGCTTTTCTTCTTTGGCCTTAGGTCTCGACATGTATGAGATCATTATTGTGTCTTCCTCTAGTGCTTCGTTCACCATAAGTTTCATGATTTTAAATTTATCAGGAAGTTTTTTCATAATGTCAACATCAACAAAAACCTTTACAAAGCCTATCCCTTTCATTAGAGCTATGTTTTCATCAAGTCCCAAAGGTTTACCAACTTTGTTAGCAATGTATCTTAAACCTTCAGTTGACCAATATTCCAGAGGCACTCAATGTATATTAATCCACAAAGGGGTAGATTCCAACTTACTTCTGTCTAAAGAGACTCCCGATTTCCATTTCTTGATGAGGATTGGGTGCCCCATCATATGCCAAGGCCCAATGTTGAGTGCCTTCTGTGCATTCTCCTCTGAGATGAACTTGAAGATAAAGAGCTCATCTTTGTTCACCAAGATATTCTCCAAACCCCTAATGTTCCAGGCTGTGTTGGCCCACTGCTACACAAAGGGAAATGTCAAATCATTTTTCCAAAAAGAAACTCATTGGTGAAGAGAACCATTTACTGACGCCTTGTTGTAGGATGTCCAAAGGTGTTTGAATCGACTTACCCTCTTCAAATTCCACGTATTTGAGCTTGCCCAAATTCCCCGAGTCTCCGAAAACTAAACTCCATGTTGTTCTCTCAAGTGCTTTCCTGGGCTAGTATTTTAGAGTTTTGTCTGTGATTATGTTAAGGGTAAGGGCAGGGAAGTTAGTGGCATTGAGAAGAAAAGAGGGTCATTTGTGGGTTTTACGGAGAGTGTTTTTCGGGTTCGGGTTGGAAGAGTAGTTCTGGGTTGTTAGGTTCCATGGGAAAGTAACATTTTAGAGGTGGCTAGCTGAAGTGGGGCATAAGGATCTAGACGGTATGGTCAAAAATCAAAAGAGGGAACAGTGTAGAGAGACATTAGTGGCGAGTAAAGACATTCTGCTATATGTAATGTTACTTTACCATCTCACAATAAAATTGTATTAGTCTAGAGTATATCATGCCTAGGCTAGATAAAGTACCTTTCAACAGCTTCAACTCATATGTCGTTATAGCCATCGATTGAAAATCTACTTCTGTCAACGATTTGGACATCATCTGTTGTTGTTTAATTTTCCAAGATATCGTAGAATTAGCCAATAGAAAATAATATAATATGAGACCTCCTAGTTAGAGGGCAATTAACACAGTCTGAGTCACTTCACCCATGTAGTTACAAGTCATATTCACCACTCAATAAAATAACTTTTCTTATATTACCTTCTAGATATCTAACCACTCTTAATGCAACTTACCAGTGTTCTTCCCTCAAGTGTTGCATAAACTTTGAAATAATATGCACGCAATAAGACAATTTTGGTTGAGTGAAACAAAGATATATGAGTCAATCTATTAAGCAAATGTCCATTAGCTAGTGCCACACTATAGTTTTGCTCCAAAGGAAAACTTGCAAACCTCTTCTTTAGTAAAGGGACCTTAGAGATGACATCCCAAAGTATGCTTATGCTTACATAGAAAAATGCCTTTAGGACTCCTAACAATCTCATCACCCAGAAAGTACTTCAAAATTTATAAATCCTTCATGTGAAAACAGTCACTTAAATAACTATTAAACCATTGTACGACAACATAATCATTTCCAGAAATTACTAAATTATCTATGTAAATAAGGACATATCTCAATACCATGTTTTTGTAAAGTTAACAAGGAAAAATCATAGTAGGATCGTCTAAAACCATACCCCTTCAAAGCAATATATAATTTGGCGAATTGACATCTTGGGCCTTGTTTTATCCCATAAAGGGATTTTGGAAGCCTTCATACCATTCTGGAATGTTGTTCTTCTAATCTTGAGGGAATTTCATACATTCCTCCTCTTTAATATCGTTATGTAAAAAGGAGTTATGTATATCCATTTGATGTAATTTCTATTAGTTTGTTGCTGCCGTAGCCAAAAATATCCAGAAGATAACTATCTTAATAACTGGAGTAAATGTTTTAAGTATTTATCAACTCCCACAACTTGATGGTTGCAAAAAATCACTAAACGAGCTTTAAATCATTTCATAAAATGGTCTTAATTATATTTTATTTTAGGGATATCACATTCAAAATTGTTTAACCTTTTAAAAATTTTCTAATTCAATGCCCAAGTTTTTAAAATTATCAATTGAGTGACAAACCTTTTAAAACTTTAATAATTCAATTTAAAAGATTATTTTTTATGATGACATGTATGCTAAATGTCATATGGATATCCATCTATTGATCACATTAATAAAACAAATGTTTGGGACTGAATTGCTAAGGTTTTAAAAGATTAATCACTTAATTGAAAATGTAAAAATTTGGGCATAAATTGAAAAAATTCTAAAAAATTTTGGTAATTTAAGTATGGTTATCCCTTTATTTTATACACCCACATATAGTTGAGTGCTTTCTTTAATAAAGGTAAAGGTTTCACCACCCATGTCCCATCATCTTCGAGCGCTTGAATTTCATGTTTCATTATGTCTTTAACTTCCTTATTGACGAATATGGGCTCATGATCTGAAGTAATGGCTGGAAGAAAATTTTGACGTCACAAAAAAAATTTGTTATAACTTACATAACTGAGGGAAGCATCAGAGCAAATGAACTAGTGGAGGGGTTCAAACAGATTGTATTAATGATATAATTGTGTAGGAAAATGGACGACTATTTAACTAAATGTTCATGGCCTAGTTGAGACTCGTCATGCTACTCCTCAATAATTTGCATATCCTGGGTTGCCATTTCTTCCTCTTGAGTCCCTTCACCTTCATCACATTCACCCCCTAACTTTAGCTGTCCTATTCTCTTCGAGATCGGTAACGTCTATAACCTCTTCCCTCATATCATCTACATGTGCATTCCTCATATCACTCCAAACTCTCTCAAGATCGTGATCATCTATTCCCCCAGTAAAATCACTTCTTATATAGTTGGGATCATCTTAGGCAAATGACAATTTAGTCTTAAAGAAATCAATATCTTGTGAAACAAAATACTCCCCTTTTTAGATCATATAATTTCCAACCTTTTTTCCCGTAAGGATACCCATCAAAGACACAGCTATGGCTTCGACTTATGAATTTATTCCCTTACTTACTCTGATTGTGTGCATAACATAAAAGAACCAAATACCAACAAATGCTCATAAGAGTGCGGTTACCTATTCAAATGATAAAGCCCTTCCTTTCATAAGTTTTGTTCATTCACACCAATCAACATCTTCAAAATACGATCATGTATAACATATTAATTATTATGAATTGGACGATACAGTTTAACTTATCGATCAACTATGGTGCAGAAATTAAATTGTAATTTAATAGAAGAAAATAAAAAGATATTTTCAACCTTCAAGTTTCCTTCAAGCATCATTTACACTTCCTTAATTGTAGTAGTATATTGCTCATCAAGTGGTCCAATAAGACATTCAGACTTCAATTCATATAGGCTCTCCAAACTTTCGAGGTCATATGATTTAAACTTCTACAGCAATGATCCCAAGAATATTTTTATGTTTCTTAGTCATTCTCTTGTGTTAAATTTTGTAAAATTGGACCCAAATAAACTGAGCATATACAATCCTAAATAAGGTTCCATCGTAAAACCAATTAGTGATAGAATGAGTACTTCACTAGGCTTATATGCATGCTCAAGGTCGTATATTCTTTCCATGTTGAACAAGCTCCCACTTATATTTCAACGTGCCCCCATCACACGAGGGTTAATTTAAGGCCCAACATGTGACATAGTCTATCGAATTAAGGTGGTGATGGCTAACTCAAAAGCAACTTGCTCTGATACCATGTTAAATTTTGTAATATTGAGTAAACTATGCACATACAATCTCAAATAAGGTTCCATCTTAAAACTAATTGGTGATAGGAAGAGCAACTCACTAGGCTTATATGCATGCTCAAGGCCATATATTCTTTCCATGTGGGAGAAACTTCTATTTATATTTCAACATATTGCTAGTACTAGACTTGTAATTGCTCATTATCTGAAGTAATGTTTGTCGCTAATCATTATGCAGGCATTTACATGTACTATACCACCTTGTTCTCGACCTACACTATTACCAGGATCTTGTTGATGTTGTTGTCCTCTCCCATAATCTTTAGCTCTTCCTTTAACTCGAGTATGGTCCTCCCACCAATCGGGATACCCTATTATTTAAACAATTTGCGACATCATGACCCGTTTAGTTGCAATTTGAGCAGACAAATGCTTTGTGCTTCATCTCACCACATCCTTTCATCTTAATGCTAACTTAAACAAGAAGTCCCATTGGCTTCCCTTATTCTTCTTTAGTGTGGTTGATGATCCACATCCTTTCCTCTTGAACCAAGGTCACCTTGTTCATTGTAAGTAATAGATCCATAGTAAGCAAGTTGGATCGAACAGTGCCATAGGCCACATCGTCCAACACTATGAAAAATGGATGCATTCTTTCCTCTTCCCAATGCTTCCATAATTATGCTCCAATATCACACTGACATCCTGCATACCTATATATCGAAATTTGTTTATAATTCACCAACTCCTCCTTAGGGCTTTCATCTTACTATAGTAAGCAACTATAGATAAGCCACACTACTTACACTCGGCCAAATCAATTTTTTATTGTCAAGTCTAAGGTCCATTCATAATGAAAAATCGTTCTTTGATATCTTGACAAGGGTCTTTTGCATTCTCCATATACGATATGTTTAAATGCAAATTAGGTTTAATAGTAGTTAGAAACTATGACACCAATATAGATAAAACAATCCACCATTCCTCTAACTCAAAGGACTCTTCTTTTGGTTGTTCAATTGTTCCATCTATGAAACTATTTTCTTTGAACACACAAGAAAGTTCTTTCAACATGAACCCATTCCTCATAGTTCTCCTCTCATAATTATACTTATAGGATCACATTCCTAAGATTGTCATTGTAATTCAAATCATAAGTAGAGTTTATCTTCTTCAAAAATTCTTTATTTGGTTGTTCTTGGTCGCTTGCCATGGCTGATGCAACACAAGGTCTTAGGATAAATTTAAAATCTTCTTCTACCATTAGAAATAATCAAAGAATATTGAAAGTTTTTTAAATTATTTTTTTGAAAAATTACATTAAAATAATGATTGTGATTTCTATTATTATAAAACAAAAGATAATTGACAATTGAATTAGAAACCCATTTGCACAAGGTCAAGAACTTAGGTAAGATTGTGGTTAAAAAAAGCATGGCGTTGGTAGGGAAATTATGTAAGGGAGAAAATTCTGAAATTCATTTATTTTTTTAATATTAGGACAACTAGACTCTTTTATAATGTTTTATAGGCTCTGGATAAAAAAAATCTTATTTCAGTTCTTTTTGTTTTTTTAATGAATTTCAAGAGTAAATCCTCGCAAATAATAAAATTAAGCAAAATAAAAATAAGTCAAAAGTAGGCTCGGATCCTTCTTGCCCTCATCCAAAGCCGGATTGGGGACAATCAAAAGGTGAGACCCAAAGGAGAATGAGATAATCATTTAGGGGAAGGATGAAGGGAAGTAAATGGTCTTCTGATGCTTTACCTTCACTATCATTTTGTGATCATCATCTCTTGAAAAGGAAGTCTCTTCGTTGGATGATTAAGACAACCAGGAAAAGCACTGTGCGTTTAACAGGCAAATACATACAATACCTGTAGTTTTAGTATTACAGCTTGAGAGTTTTAAGGTACTGTTTTTGACTGAATTTATTCTTTCATTGGACTTCATACATATCCCTATGAAGAGTCCCATCAAAGGTAGAGTGAGTGTATTACATCAGTCCACTTCACGAACTATTACAAATACAAATCGTTCAACCGTACGATCATTAAATCAAAGTGAAACAACAACTTAATCTAACATAAATTGCATGATACAAACACAGATTAATTGGATTTTTAAGGCTTAATTATTTTTAATGTGAAGAGTTTGACTTTTAGCATTAACCAATTGAGAAGAATTAAAGTGAATGCAGTGGCGTATACATCTTACTCTCATTAAAGCGGACATTGGACAATTATGGATATGATGATGGATTAGATATGTTTCTTGATTACCCAACAACAGCCTAGTTGTGCGGATACGACTTAACAGCCCACTCCATCACTGTACTTTCTCACGCTGACCCTCCAATTTAATGGCAATTCAACTCTACCTCTACCGACATGGGTGAAGTCGAGATGAAGGTCCCCCTTGTACATGTTTTCTTCAGCTCCTAGAAGCTCTTAAATGCACAATCACTTATTCTAAATAAATTATTTAAATAATTAACAAATTAATTTTAAATAATATGAATTTATCTTATGACAATTAGAAATACTTGATGAATCCTTGTCAAATTTTGAATTTAAAAATTTCTAACGCTTGATTATACCTAAAAAGTTCTTAAAAAATCATGTGAAATTACAAATTGGTCTATAAATGTGAATCAAATTTTGAAAATAGTTTATTTATTAAATAAAGGTAAGGCTTTGTATTAGTGGCCTTATACATTTTACGTTTTAGCGAATTTTGTGTTTTTCAACCTTTGAGAAATTAAATTAATTCATAAATGCAAATGAACAGGCAAAATAAATTAATTAGTAGATTAAGTGCCTGATTAGATTGGCTTATACTAGTAGAGTTTTTTTTAGAATAACTTTTCTAAGAAATCAGTTGAATATTTGATTATCAATTAAAAAATATTTTTTTTGAAAGAGCTTCATATAGTATACTATTTGACAATATAAAAATAAAAATATCTTTAAATTTTAACTATATTTTATTTTGTAATAAAAATTATTTATGTATATAAATATTATTTAAAGTATATTAAACAATGTACAAAGCACAATATATTAATTATTACATAATTTTAAGCCATATGAAACATAAATAAAAATATATCTGACTGAATCTTTTATATGATTTATAACATAAGTAAATCTAATATCAAAATAAAATATTAAAACATATAAAAAAAGCCAAATAATATTATATAACTCCCAAAAACAAACATAAAGATGAGTTTGTAGATATTATAAAAATTATGTGTAAAACATAAGGACAAAACAAACTAAACATAAACTTATTAATTAATATGAAAAATTTACCTGAAAAAATATTTTTTTGAGAAGCTTTAAATTTGAACTTTTTAAAAAGTTATATTTTAACTGTCAAAAAAATTATATCTATTAAAAAATTATTTTACAATCAAACACTTATTTTTTAAAAAATAACTTTTGTAATGAAAAAAAGTATTTATTGAGCTCTTAAAAGCCATCCAACACTAAGATCAAGTAACTTATAACCCAATCTTCGGATTTTCAGAAACAAAAGATTCTAGGCTACTTTTTTTAAACACTTGGCCACTCCTCTGACCTCTCGTACGATTTTAGAGGATAACAATGACCAAAAAAAAAAAAATTTTGCAAAATATTTCAAAGTTTCAAGTATTAAATGTGTATTTTAAAATCCAAAGGACCTTCTCCGTGAGTATGATATATACGTAGAGAGAAGTGACGTAACATAAAAATGCCATTGTAAGATATATTATACCTTTTCAATCGTAACATAATTTATTTTTTTTTATTAGAGGAAATCTTGTAGGCGGGTCAAACAGACACACTTCTCTTAGGACTCAATTGACGCACCACTCTATAGGCGGGTCAAGCAGGCGCACTTTATCACTGAGGGCTCAACTAGTTCTCCATCTACAGGTAAAACTTCGGCTGCCCCAGACTCTTACAAAAGGAGCTAGCATGGAATCGAACCTGGGACCTAACCAAAGTCAAGCCCGACTCTCAATCATCAAGTCACACCCTTTGAGGATTTAACATAAAAATGTCATTTTAAAAATAACAATCACAATTTAATACCACTTTAACCCAAAACTTTTATATTATTTTTATTATAACATAATAACAATCACAATTTAATACCAGTTTAACCCAAAACTTTTATATTATTTTTATTATAACATAATATAATTTTCACAACTATTTAAAATTTTAGTTATATTATGATTTTTAATTAAAATAATTTAATAGAAAATTTTTTAATTCCTTTAAAGTATTTTAAATATAAATAAATCATTAAAAAGAATTACATCATCTAACATTTTCAAATCCCTCGTTTTTTTAATTTGCTTAAAGTCTATAGAAAAAGTATATTATTACTTTGATATCAGAAATTGCCAAGTATAATATCGTCATCTTGACGTTATTAAATTTCCAAGTACGATCTTTCGCTTGCTTCTACTCTTGATTTCGACTGATACTGAAACTTAATAAAAAAACTCCCTCAGGGTTGGGTCCCATTAAGCGTCATTCGACGTCAGATTTTAGTCCAGACCCCCATATTCCCCACGCAGCAAATCTGGTTTTAATTTGCTGTCTGATTCTCGAAGAAGATAAGAAGTATAATAAATCATTACAGTCCCTGCTCTCTTAGAATTTACTGCAGGC
This sequence comes from Erythroxylum cataractarum, assembly GCA_024703695.1. NCBI lineage: Eukaryota > Viridiplantae > Streptophyta > Magnoliopsida > Malpighiales > Erythroxylaceae > Erythroxylum > Erythroxylum cataractarum. Next base: position 51,493,348 of record JANJEY010000235.1, read on the forward strand.
CTGGGAGCCACACGAGAAGGAAAGTTAGATTGTATATAAATTTAAGTGATGTTTTATCTTAAAATTAGTTGGTGATAAGTGGAGCAGCCTACTAAAATTATATGTTAATCTTCTTTCCTCTCTTTCTCCAATACGAGAAAAACTTCCACTTTATAAAGCAAATAATCAAACTCTTGTTCCCTGAGGAAAATGGTTGAATGCTTCTTACGGTTGTTATGTTTAAAGTGTGAAACTATAACTTAAACTTGCTAATCTTTGTGTTAAGATGCATCTGGTTGGTTTGAAAGTCACTAATCAAGTTGAAAAGAAAAACATAAAATGGTTTGGTATTGTCTAGTCTGCTTTTCATTACTTTTTGACTATTATACAAAGTCTGGAAAAGACAGTAAGGACTACAAAGTGTGTTTGCGTAACGTCTAATAAAAGAACTGAAAATGCCATGGAATTTCTTGTAAGTCGTGTGCATACATTTTTTGAAACATTTTCAGCTATTTTAGGAGATGTAGATATAATTTTCAAAGTCTAGAAGAGCAAAATTGAAGCATGGTGCTTAGGGATGACAATGGGTAGGATTGGGTTTGGGTTTTTCTCTACTCATATTTATATACATTTTTTATGACTAAACTCATATCCATATTTAGATCTATCGGTTTTTACGATTTACTACTCATATTCAAATTCATTGGATTGTTCGGGTTTTTGGATACCCATCGGATTGTATAACATATAAAAATATAACTTCTAAATAAAAAATATAAAGAGTATATTTTTGTGAACGCTCTAAATCAAAATAACTTTGATAATAATAAGTCAAAATTTTGATTTGTATATATTAAAAAGATAATAAAATTGAAATAATAAAAATCATAATATTTAGTACAAAGACAATATACATTTTTCACAATTTAAAACTGGAACAAAGATTGAAATAACTAAAGCTTCAAATTGTCTTTGCGTGAACTCTACAACATTCAAAACTCCATCTCCATATCATT
>JANJEY010000235.1:51494442-51505572 GCA_024703695.1 Erythroxylum cataractarum
ATGTTTAAACAATTAACCACATATTCGATCAAAATGTCATGCATCTCATCATACATAACACATAACATATATTCACACATAGGCAAGAATTTGCCTAATCACACAATAACTATAATTACATTACCCACCTAATATCGCTTGAGTATCTGACTCACTGCTGTCCTTCCTCTTGCGATGGAATCGGGTCAGCTTGGTTTCCTAAAACAAACCAAGTTTCCATTCAATCAATATCTAAAGAAAATATTCACAAAGCTTGAAAATCAAAAGTCCTAGCATTAAAAGTCTACATTCGACTTCCATCTCAATTCCCAAACCCTTAGAGGCAAATTCCGAATTTCCTTTCTTTATACACTTGTAGCTCTTTAACTCTAGTTCTCAACAAATCCAAAATCACCTCAACTGGACATCTACAACCCAAGATATGCCCAAAATACCAAAATATCTCTATGCTTAAAAAACAGGGGTTCGCTGCGGCGAAGCCCCGCTTGTTGCCGTGAACGGCAGTGCTCGCCGCGGCAAACACACAAGTGTGTGCCATGGCGTACACGCACGTCGCGGATAACATAGGTTCGCACATCCCGACGAACCCTTCCCCGCACGTCACGACGAATTTAATTTTCGCTCATCACGACGAACTCGCACGTCTCGGCTTGTTCATACGCACGTCGCGACGAATTTAATTTTCTCTTGTCAAGACGAACTCGCACGTCTCGACGTGTTCATATGCACGACGCGACGTACGGTCCTAGAGAATGACTCTGAACTTGACTTTTCTGAATTTTCACACTTCAATCCTTCCCCAAACACAAATACAACACACCTAAACCTTCATTCAAGCCTTAGACTACATCTTTAACTCAATCAAACCTCAAAATCAGTCACAAATCCAATAACCCAAGGAAATCTATCCATTCTCGCCTCTAAACCCTAAATCACCGATTCTCACACATTCATCCTATCTTTTAGTTTAATCCAACAGAAACAAGGTTAAACGAAGCACAACTTACCCAAAAATTGCTTCAAACTGTCGGAAATCCTCAAAGATCGCAAACTCTCTTTTCTTCTCCATCTTCCTTACCTACGACTTCTCCTTCTTCTCTTTCCTTGTTCTTCTTCTTCTTTCTTTTCTTTTCCTTCTTCTAATTTCTCTAACTCTTTCTTAAGTCTAAAAACCAACTTACCCCTCCTATACAAGCCTAAACCACTCTACCTCAAGCAATCTTCCCAAAATGCCCTCACATCTTTTATCCTTTAATTCCTATTTAAACCACCTTAAACTCAATAAATCTCAATTATCCACTAATACTCCCAAATTAATCAAACTAAGACATAAACACATAAATTACACAATTCATACGTAATAACATCATAAAAAAAAATTTGGGGTCCAACATACGATATGAATTTAATCAAGTTAGGTATCTTCTTAAAATTTCCAACTCTAACGTAAAGATGGTAATCCTAATTGTCACTTTTAATTAGAAAAATTGAATGTCATATCCTACTAATCTGGCTATTAAACTAATCAATTCCTAGTTACACACCCTTGAAATTAACCAATTTAATTGTATAAAACAATTCAGAAGACACTCAATATTCATCAATGAAACAAACTTTATTTAGAAATCTCACACATAATAGATGATAATGTGGTTTCCTTCAACCAAGAAAAAGGATTTAGCTACTCATAAAAAAAGTGAAAATCAACAAAGAAATAGCAAAATACAAAGTCTCCATCCCTGATTTTTTCTTAAAAAATCCAAAAAACCTCGTAAAGAAACTACTACAGAATTGTAAAACTCCTAACTATGGCTGACATGAACAATAACAAAAATCTCCCTTTATGCTCTTCGATCTCCACCTTTTTCGTGATCTTCAGCAGATAATCTTTTCCCCATATTCGGGTTATAGATCCCCATCAGTAAGGTAACAATTTGATTCTCAAGATCATCAAAATCTTAGGTGAATCAGATCTGAATTTAAAAACAGATTCTGCAGGCATTCTTTTTCCTTGCACAGACCCACGCTTAGTCAATGATTTTTTCTTTATTCTAGAATTTCAAATTATCTTTACTTTCCTTCCATCTTTTTGATTTAATTTCATCTCTTATGTGTTGAAAATTATCTGAGAACAATTAAGAAACAAATCCATCAATTCTAAATAATAATTTTAACACTTTAAAGAGATTTATATACAAAATGATAACTTAAAAAATTCCCCTACACCATACCTTTGCTCGCCCTAGAGCAAACATACCAAGCCACTATACTCTATCATTTCATCCTTCATAAGATTAAGTGCACACAATCCTTTAACTTGGGCCAGAAAGACTTAGGTTGCAACATACATCATAATCACTTTTCACCAATACAAATAAACAAAGTCAGAGTAAGACATCTTTGTTCAAAAGGCAAGTATGAAACCAAAGTTAATTCTTCTCACATATTTCTCTCTTACACTCAAGTGTTTAAGGTTAAAGTGTTTCTCTCAAATCTTCCTCTAATAGATTGCACTACCATAGGCTTGCAAATTCACCAGTCATCATTCTTTCAAATTATATAAGCTCATAGATCATAAAGACTTTATTATGGGCTATAATGGGGCTAAGTTCAAAGGTAAGTCAAAAATGGCAAAGAGTTAATCATAAGCATTCACAAGTAAAAGGGACACTCAAATTAAATTTCTAAGATAAACACATGAATACAAAGGACTACAACTACTCATTACTAACTAATGCTACTATGCTTTATTCTTTTTCTTTTTTATTTTTCTTTCTTTCTTTTTCTTTACTTGAATAACGCTAAAAATAAGGGAAAACAATAAAAACAAGAGAAAATAATAGCAATATAATTTAACAAACATATGAGTAGAAGTACTTATAAAAATATATCATAATACAATATAGAACAAAAGTCCTAAAATCAAATGCTTATTCAGTACTTCATTAGACTTGTGATAAGGTAAGGCTAATGGGGTTTTTGGGTTTCAATGTAAGGTGATTAATTAAAAAAACAAGATTAAAAACTCAAAAGTGTTTGTAAGAGAAAATAACTCAGTGGGTTATTTTAAGCTAAAGGATGTAAAAACAAAGAAGGCCTTAATCATTTCCATAAACCATATCATCAAACAAATTCAATCTGGTTCATTGCAAGTTCTGAAGGCAAGCTTGATTAGAGGATTATCACACAATATAAAGAAATAGAATGGCATAAAGATGATGTCATTTAAAGCTCAAATCCACTCACAGGTTTAATTCAAGAATTCACATTAATTCCATAAATTAACTCATCACTCAAATGTCAAAATTTTGACTTAGTACATAAGATTGGTTATTGCAGTTAATTCGTATGATTCACTTTAGACTCACATAGCACAATTTTATTTCATGCACACACTTAATCTCATCTAAACTAATATGATAAAACTTGATGACTTAACATAAGTAACAAGCATGCAAAAACCAAAAAAAATCACACACATATACTTCATTTCCTTCCCCCACACCTAGACCAGCATTGTCCTCAATGTTAGGACATAAGATTAAAGAGGCAAAAATATAAAAGAAAAGAGGAAAGAATGCTTCTCTATTTGTGACTGTCGAAATCATGGTGTTGGTGGGTGTAGAGGTTGGAATCCTTGATACTCCCAATAAGCCATCAAATTATGCTCCATGCGGTGCATTCGGTGTTCGAGGTGACTGAGGCGGTCATCCAAATTGACTTGAGAAGATTAGTGTCTACTTGGTTCAGTTGTTAAAACCCAACTTCTTACTGTTGGACGTGTAGTGAAAAGAGTAGTTGGGCCCAGATTTACGAAAGTTATTCGTTCATGGCTGAGATCCACAATTTCCATCCTATGCAAACAATCTATATTCAAAGGTTTTATACACATGCACATTCATGTCAGTATTATTAAGATCTAAAAAATCCAAATTAATGGCCAACTAGATGATATAGGAGTTGAGAATCAAAGGTTTAGATTTCTTATTTAACACAGATTGAAATTGTGTTAGAAACTAAAAACCTAAATTAATAAGAATGTGCCTATCCATACACTACAAAAAATAAAATTTCACTTTAGACAATGTCCCCATAGAATTCGATGCCCTGAAAAATTGCATGTTAAGATTTGATGAATAATTTTAAAAATATGATTTTTGAAAAAACAAACTCTTAAAAACACTAGCATTGTAAGGATTATGAACAACAGACCATTGAATCCACAATTCCGATGCATTAAATTCATCATGATAATCACATCTAGAATTGATAAATAGCTAATTTTTAATATCATCGGCTGAAACAAATCCAATAGCCACATTAACATCAACATTTGATAAAGCAAACTCTTTTCCTATAAGCCTAAATTCCACAATTCCTTCCATAAACACATCAAACATTTCATGAGGGTTAAATTCAAATGTGCTATAAAATTCCCTAATTAATTAAACATAGGTACGACAATCAATTCTAGTAAGCACACTCCAACAAATTGGACCCATCATTTGTGCCAAAGAATCATGGACTTGTAATGCTTCAAGAGTATTAGTAAGAACACACTTACAAGGATAGATTTTCCTTCGACTGAATTGGTAAATGCTCTGTATCTTTTGGAAGTTGAAAAGAGGTCAAGCCACCACTTCGTGTACTCCATTGGCTGCAATTTTCTACTTCCTTCCCTTTCCTTATTCTGTTTTAGGTGGATGGTCTTGGTGTTGTCATTGAAACTGGTGGTATGTGTTGGATCCCGTTTCTAGAACCCAACCTCTTGCTCTGATAATCAAAAATCGCATACCCTATAACAGTGGAAAGATAGAAACAAAAGAGATAACTTAGACAAATTCCGCTTAGATAATACAGAATTTCTCCTAAAAATCAGAATATCAATTTTACCCTCTTAGAAAACTTGGAATTTTTCCCAACGTCACTTTCTCTATCACAACATCATTCAAAGAAATTCAATTTCTACTTGGAATTCATCCAACACTCAAACCTCAATTCATATGACTCTTCATATTCAATAACATCTTATCATTCACCACAATCATATCTTTCGTTTCCATAATTCACTTATTTATGTATAACAATAGTTCATACATTAACTCAAACGGATAGCTTCTTCAGAATATATCTGCCCCAAGTCACATCATCCATACATAATTTATATTTCATATCCATATATAATTCCATGTCTTATTAACATCATAAATAAATGTTTACAAAACTTTAATGGCATTCCAAGCCAAATTACATCATCAATCTCAAAGATCTAAGATACAACAAAAGATACCAAATCTCATAATTCTTAACATATGTCTAAAGTCTCTTTTTTTCATCAATCCAACTTAAAAATATAAAATATGCATAATCAAATGGATTCCTTGGCTTTCTTTCATCCGATCTCTCTCTCATCACCTAGAGATGGGAATGAAAGAGGGTGAGCTTACAACTCGTGGGTAGCATGTTTATAACCAAGAAACAAGGAAAAACCATTGAAATAGTTATTGTCTTTGTAAAACTCACATGAAAATCCATGTAACACATATTTCCCAAATTCACGACTTATCAAACAATTCATAAACATCATAAGTCATGATTCAATGCATCATCACATTAAACACATTTGATGAAATTTCTGCTTTAAAGCGTAATACTCAACTTCGTCATATCTTAACACATCAAAAATGAAAATGCACACATAATTGGCTCGAGGGTCCCGTGGAATAAAACAGAGAAATCGAAGTTTACTCCGTGAACGAAATGAGTCATGATTTATAGAAAGAACGCCTTTTTTTTTTACTTTAGAGACTGGTACTCTTAAATTTTACTTTTCTTGCATGTTGATTGAAGATCCACAAAGAACGTCCTTTTTTTTGGTTTACCAGATGATACAAAGAGGGTTGAATACATACAGTTTATGTATGAGTGTGACAAACATAGAAAACATTGAACATAGTTTCTATCTATCCATTACTATGTTTAGTTTATTGTTTTTATTATTTGTGCACTTATGTTAACATGAGGTTTTTTAAAGACATTATGAGTTTGTTTAGCTTATTTTATTATATTATGTTATATTGTTGGTAATCAATAATTTTATTATGTGCTATATTATTTATTTTTTTATATTTAGACATATATGTATCATGTTTACATATAATATAATTTTACTTATTCATCTGTAGATATGGATGATAATGTTTTGCAAATTATGCAACTTCTACAAATGAAGCAATTTTTGGACGATGACATTGAGTTTTGGGATTCGGTGGCTTGTGTAGTGGGTTACATGAGTATGTATTTTTTAACCACATATACAAGGAACCATGCATGACTTCCTACCAAATAGGAGAACTATGAATGAATGAATTATTAAATGGTCATGAAAAAGGTGTTTTAATACATTTAGGATGAATCAGAATACATATCGTCAATTATGTATGGTTTTGGAAAATAATTATAGTTTGAGACCTTCGGATAGGATGTCTATTTTGGAGAAAGTTGGTTTATTCGTGTATGTCCTAAGTAAAAGTTCCTCTAATAGAGATACCCAAGAGTGTTTTCAACATTCTGGTGAAATTTTGAGTAAAGTTTTTAAAGAAGTTTTGACTGCTATGGATAGATTTTCAAAGAATATACTCGTACCAAAAGATCCCTAATTCAAGGACATTCTACCATAAATTTCCAATGATGTTAGATATATGTCACATTTTAAGGTAATTGAATATGTTCTTCCTCCCCCCTTCATTATATTTTCCATTGAAAAATGTTGCTTTATCATCTTATGATTATTATTTTATATTAGGATTCCATTGGAGCTATTGATGGCACACATATAGCGATAGTTATTGTAGAGGAGGATCAAATGAGATTTAAAGGATGGAAAGGAATAACAACAACAAATGTGTTGGCAACATGTGACTTTAACTTACTATTTACAAATGTTTTAGCGAGTTGGGAAAGATCAGTAAACGATTTCGCATTTTCCTTGATACAATAAGTAATCCGAGACTTAATTTCTAAAACTACTGATATATAATTTTAACATTTTTAGGATTTGTTATTAATGATTTAGATTTTTTATGATATCATTTATACTAATTATATTGTTCTATGGAAACTCAGGTAAATATTACTTGATTAACAAAGGATATCCGAAAAGAGAAGGATATTTGACACCTTACCTAAAGACAAGATATCATCAATCAAAGTTTCGTGGTGCAAATTCAAGAGGATCTTGAGAAGTTTTTTAATGAGCTCATTCATCATTAAGAAATTGTATTGAGAGGCTTTCGGTGTTCTTAAGGCTCAATGGAAGATACTAGAGAAAATGTCTAAGTATTCATTAATAGATCAAAATAAACTAATTTGTGCAGTTTTTACGTTGCATAACTATATTAGAAAAAGCGCAATTGGCAACCCAACTTTTAGTATCATCGATCTTGAATAAGAAAGAAAGGAAGAAAATCGTGAAGGAAGAAAGAAAGAAGAAGAAAATGTGGAGAAGCTAAGAAAAAAAGAAGAAAATCATGGAGAAGGAGAAAGAAGAAGAAGGAAGAAAATCAACTTATTTTAGGTAAGTTTCATCTTTTCTTCTTGTTTGGGTAGAAAAAGAAGTAGAGAAATGGGTTTGTGTTGGGAATGAAGGGAAAAAGAAGGGAACCTAAGGAACCCATTTTGATTTTCGTCGGTTTTAAAACTAAGTCTTAGTTTTGCTAGTCTAGCTAAATTATGGGTAGATTGAGTCTAAGCTCAATTTCTATTTATTCTTGATTATTGAAGCTTTATGGATTTTCCATTGGATTATTACTTTGAATGGAAAATTGGTTTGTTTGAAGGAAACCAAGACAATCCCATACAAGAGCAAGAGGTAAGCAAACTTGAGTTTGAATTTTCAAGCAATTTAGGGGGGTAATATGTTTATAGTCATTGTGGAGATGGGCAAAATTTCTTACCTATGTGTGTATGCTTAATTGTTTGATTTTGAATTGTTGTGTTTGTTAGAAAAATGCATTATGATTGATTATCATGTCATGTTTTGAAAGATGTTATGACATTTGGTATGATCAAAAGAGGAAATAACATAAGAAGCATGAAAATATGAATATGAGATGGAATGAATTGAGCATAAAAATTTTCTTGTGTTTGGGTAAGAGAGATATCATTTCGTTTGTCACATGCACGTTGACTTAAAGTCTTCTCCTGGTTGCCCACTTGTGACATATGAGCTCCTAAGAAATGGACTCATTTAGTTCATGGTGTAAACTTCGGTTTCTCTATTTCGATCCATGGGACTCTCAAGCCATTATGTTTGCACATTTCGTCTTTGATTTGTCAAGTATGCTACAAATTGAGTGTTATGTTTTGATGGTTAAATATACATGATATGTTATATCTGATGAAATTTTAACTTTGAATATGTGAGCTAGAATAGATGATGATTGAATTGCTAGATAAAGATGAGATATAGATGTATATATAAATATATAAATATATAAATATATAAATGTATATATATGCTTGATTTGTGTGCTTGATACTAATGGTTATAAATATATTAGCCGCCGAGCTTCGCAGCTCACCCCATTATTTTCACTCCTCAGGTACAGAATAAGAAGGTTGTTGATCCTTGCAAAGCTTGGGGGCAAACTCTAAGATAGCTACATTTAGCAACTAAGTTAGTTCGACTATTTTGGGTAACTTTATAAGCATATTAAACATGGGCATCCATTTTGTATTTTGTATTAAGTTATTGTTGTAGCTGTTGATATGTAATTAAAGATAGGCTCAAACTTTGTTTCAATTTAGTTATGAGATTATGAATGGAAGAAATTCCTTTTGCATATGTTCATATTTATCTTCTGTTGAGTTGTTAATTGTATATGGAAATTGAATGTGCAAGTTGTCTTGGTGTGTTGGGTACTGGGTTGCGGATTCAAAGGTTTTGCCACGGTGAAACTAAGACTTTTGTTGCAGCAAAACCTTCAAATCTGTGACAAACCTTTTTCGAAAGGTGTTTTAGGCTCGATCTTATAACTTTGTCGCGGTGCATTTTTCCCGAAGGGTGCATTTGCTCAACTTTGGAACTGTGTCGCAGCGAAACCAGATGTTGACCGCGACAAACTTTTCCCGAAAGGTCATTAGTCGTATTCCTTAGTTTCAAATGCTGAAATTTCTCCTTATTCAATTTTCTTCTCACCTAAACTTTACCTGACCGTCACATATTATGGCCTTAGAATAAGTAATGAGAACCGGGCCTAACATTCTGAGCTTTAAACTCTTTTTCAATGACCACTTCGGTTACAACAGCCTTTATGCTTCATGCATTCACGTAATGAAATGCATTAATCATATAAAATCAATCAGTCACGTTATTTCACTTTACATATGTTATCGAACCTTAGTCTAACATTCAACATTTAAGTTGAGAATCACTTACTTCGTCAAATTCACATACAATGAGCACATCCACTATGATATTCATGCATCAAATGCCTCGAAAAATCAATGTCTAGAATCAGTACAATCATATTCACATTGCATGTCAATCATATCAGTAGTCATTCAATGCAGAAATTTAAAACAGAACATTAGTGAAGTGAGACATCTAGGTTAACTCATAGAACGCTCCAAATTAGCATTAGCTTCCATGATTTGGAAACTTCTGGATGCGGACATTTACCTTGCACATCAAAATTTTTGCAATACACATTAATAATTGCACAATCACATAAACATTCAATTCTATACATATGTATATGTGTTATGTATAATGCATGCTCAATGACAATCTTGGGTATATTATCTAAATTAACGTCTTATGCTCATTCTCATTTCATAATCCATGTATGTCTAATTTAACTTAGGTTGACACTTCATTTGTACATGATCATTATAAGTTCACCATTAAATCCTTATCCTTTGTATGTGTCTAACTTAATCTTAGGTTTACACCTCAAGAACACTTGGTTATTCTAATATCATAACTCAATTTCTCGTCATTTCTTTTCTAATATTATATGCTCGCATAATACCCAATTCTCATCCACATTTACTCAATGCATATTACTTAACTCGTTTGAATCATAACTACATTCATATGAGCATCTTCATTCCTATTATGTTCATGCCTTTGGTACTTTGATATCATCCATTCATTCACTAAGTTATAACCCCCAATTATTACTTCAAACATATCACACATTTAATAACTTAATGAATGTTCAATTCAAGCTCCATTTAATCCTTAATTAAGACCTAATGACCAATGAATGTCTGTTAGGCGCCCATGTCTGCTGAGTAGACCTTGACGGGTCACTTATAGAAATTTAAAATTTTGTCCCTCTTGACCTCAAAATACTTTCTTGGAGTCTTCATAGAAGTTGTATAACTCAAATTCCTCTTCGAAACCATACTTAAATGATCTCAATCTGAGTTCTACAGAAAAAATTATGGTTCTTGCCCTTATTTCTAGATTTCTAACTCTTTACTTACTACATTCAACACCTTATGCTTGTTAATTGCAGCTTTGTTGTGGAATATTTGGAAACAGAGGTGCCTCATGGTGTTTAAACAGAGCAAACCAGATCCAATGAGATGTATTGAGAAAAGTTATTCTGTGCTGCATGAGTATCAAAATATGAGGGTGATGAATGGTAGGCATCGGATACAAGTTTAGCAGAGGCATTGGGTTAAGCCAGATACTGGATTTCTGAAATTGAATTGTGATGGATCTTTTAAAAATGGGGATGCAGGTTGGGCTGTGGTTCTTAAGGATGCTGATGGTCGTGTTCTTGATGGTCTAGCTGTAGATTGGAGGGCAGGTTTAGCCTTAGAGGTTGAAGCTAAAGATGTATGGGAAGGAGTGCATTTGTTAGAGGATAAAGGCTATAATAATGTCCAGATTGAGATGGATTCTCACATTCTTTATACTGAACTTCTTAAAAATAAAGGGAATGGCAAATGGAGAATATTTCCATACATTTCTGATATACTGTACAGGTTACAACATTTACAGGGGATAGATTTTGCTCTAATCACTCGTGAAGCTAATAGAGCAGCTGATTGGTTAGCCAAGCAAGCCCGGAAGAAGATGTGCTTGGGTAACTGGGTCTTGTTACCTCCATCTTC
>JANJEY010000235.1:51596266-51609147 GCA_024703695.1 Erythroxylum cataractarum
ATGATGATGATGATGATGATGATGATGATGATGATGATGATGATGATGATGATGATGATGATGATGATGATGATGATAAAAATAAAATAAATAAATAAATAATTGAGATCAAAATCATACTTTTTAACTTCAAGGAGAAAGGTTCTTAAATAATTTTCTTTGTCGTTTTCTTATTGTGTGTTTTTTAACTAGTTGAATAATGAATGGTAAAAACTAAAAAGTAGGTGTTCATGTACACCAAGTTGATGAAGGAAAGGAACATAAATGTCCAAGGGCACAATCTGTCATTTACAATAAGCTGAAGTAAAACGCTACTTGTCCTGAGTTTTTAAAAAAATTAGCTGATTGGGTCAATCAACTAACCCAATCAGCTGATTACTAAACACTAAAAACAACTGGTTAATAAAGTCAATCAGTTAAATTTATTCAACCAGTTATTTTTTAGCTGATCAGCCAATAACTAAACGGAGCCTTAATCTCTTTTATGGAAGTTAAATATGTAAGATAAGATGATTAAGATTTAAAGGTTCAATTAATATTAGACTACCATAAAATTGGTTAAAGGTTATATAAAATTGAAGAACTTAAAAATAATTAAAAAGATTAGTTTTAATTATTGAAAACTTAAATTTTAATTAAAAAAGAAATTGTTAAATGAAAATTAATTGATTTATTTAGTTTATAAAATTGATTAGTTTATGAAAATTGTCTAATTAATTAATGAATGTATCGATTTGTAAAACCAAAATTTATTAAATTAAATTAAATTGAAAAATAAAAGTTGAATAAAAAAGTTAGTAGATTTTAGGCTCTGTTTAGCAATCAGCTGATTGCATTAGCTGTTAGCTGATTTGATCAGCGGTTAACTGATGGCTGATTATATTAGATTATTAAACTAGTAGATAACATCATATATTTATTAAAGATGTTTGATAAAATTAATTGTTTAGTATTATCTGTTTATGTATAAAATGACTTATAAAGGCATGAGTTTAAAAAAATTATAATGAGTTTTATTCTTAGTATTTCTTTGAATATTTCCATAAAAATTTAGATTTTAAATATTTATCTTTAAAAAATGAAGTTTATAAATTTAATAAAAAACATAGAACATATAATAATAATAATAATAATAATAATAATAATAATAATAATAACAACAACAACAACAACAACAATAATAACAACAACAACAACAGTAATAACAAGAATAATAATAATAATAACAACAACAACAATAATAACAACAACAATAATAACAACAACAACAGTAATAACAAGAATAATAATAATAACACTAACTGTAATTTATTCACGTTATACTTAACTATAAAATTTGAAAAACTTTAAAGCCAAAAATGAGATATTTTATAAATAAGGACACATTATGATATTTTTTTTGAATTCAAAAAAATAAAAACTTTTTCTATCACAATACTAGTACTCAAATCTTAAGGCAAGTAAACCTATCATTTGGTAGTAATATAATGATGAATAGATTTTCGATCCATGAGGAAGTGATGAAGGTTTATAAAACTCTTATACCATTACCTAGGTAATTAGATAAAGAGATTTTAATTGTTAATTGATATTAAAATTAAAACAAATCTAAATAAAGAACAATTTAATCACAATCTCAAGTCACTAACGTCAAATTTCATGTCCATTTCCTTCATCTTTCCGCAGTAAAGTTTTTCCCCAATTCATACATTTTTTCTTGCTTTCTATGAATTTTTTCTTGCTTTCTAAGAAAAAGTTAATTAAGTGACTGAAATTGTATGTATCAGCATGTCAAGATAAATCTTATATTTAATTTTTGGGTTAAGTCATTCGAATCTGATCATCAATTGTCCAAGTTACTGAAGTTGCTGATGTCGATGGTAGATCTTCACAAAGGAAAGGGAAGAAGGAATTCATAGGTGGCGAAACTCGGAATTTGCTCCAAAGTATGAAACTTGGTAGCAAATATCTGGATTTTCAATTCCAGATATTGATTTACATTTCATAAAGTCGACAAAATGCCAGAATTAAAAATGAATGAATAAAAAATTAAGGGAAGCAGTAATTTGATAAAATGACTAAAGGGTTCACACCAATCCTAAAAGAGAAGCATTCTCATGCTCTATTCAACCAATATAAAGATTCCAGCCGAAGTTCTGTAACTCGTTATCAACCAATGAACCAAAACATTATTGTAAGGCTATGAGAAATCTGGGAGGAGAAACACTAGAATCCTAATAATCCACGAATTACTAATCAGAAATGCCTATTGGTATTGGAGGCAACTACAAGGGATCCCTTCACAAATTGAAATAGATTTCCATCACTCTTGAGTATATTAAATGCAAGCCACAAATGATAGAACACATAACCCTGAGAGACAAAAATTAGCCGTTAAGAAGCTTCTCACTGCTGCTTTGTCATTAGTATGAGATATTTGATTTTCAAGCATATCATAAACATAATACAAGCAACCCAAATATATTCAAGATGCCAAAAACCACGTGCAGACTATTTCTAAGATCGGTATGATCCCCACATTGTGTAAAAGGACTGCATACAAGTACTCTTTATAACAACTAAAGAGGCATCAACTAGATAACAACTTTATACAAAAGCCACAAGTTCAGGCATGATGGGGCCCCTCAGGTTTCTGCAAGAAAGAAAACAACCAACTTAGAATGGAAATTGAATTTCCAATGCAAACAGGATCGATGTGTTTCAATCAAGTATGTAATGCCTAGTAACCATTTGATACTAAATGAGCATGAGTTGCATTAGGAAAACCCACGTTCTTAGCAATACAAGTTGACCAGGTTATTAGTTACAAAACTTCCTCCTCCCCCAAACTACAAATAATTCAAAATATTCCAACGAATGATGCGCTAACGGATAACATATAGTCAAATTAAAAAAATTGAAGGTTTTATAGGTTGATTCACAAAACAAAAATGAAAAGATAAACTAGGATAGATTTAAATCACATAAATCTCATAAATACAAGTCTTGTTATATTTAGTTATTTACCTTCTCAGAGCTTTCTTTCTCTTTCTCAGCCTTTTCTTTATTAGCCTTCTGCTTCAATTTCTCCAATCTCTCCCTTTTCATTTTCTACACCCAAAAGATTAATTGCTAACTACTTAACAACACAAATACAAAGTAAGAGAAAAGTACTCGCTTGAACCAAATCAAATATCACTGGAAATCATAACCCACAGAACTCCTTTTTTTGTTGGGAGTAGTGTTAAAACATTATTAAAAGTAACTTTCTTGTCAACAAAACCTAAAACAAAGACTCCTGTAACGAATTCATCACAAAAATGAAAACCAGTATACAAATAGATGGATTTTTCCTTCTTTCCTCTTCGGTACTTTCTAAGGATCCAAACAGAGAGAAGAAAAAACAAAGAAAATGAAAGAAAAGAACCTAGAAGCTCTTCAAACCTTCCCTCCATTTGGTCTACTATCCTTCGTTGATAACGAATGAAGCAAGTCGGTGAGATCGCATGAGGGTGAGTCGGTGAGAGAAAACGAGAGTCTGGAGATGCGAGAGAATTAAGCGTAGTGAGGGCAAAACAGAGAAAAAGCCAAAAAATTATGAGCTGATGGGATAAAACGCTCCTATTTGGAGCTGGTTGAAAAATAGCTGGTTGGGTTGAATCAGCCAACCCAACCAGCTATCTACCAAACAAGCTTATGAGTTTGTTTTCAAAGTCAATCAGCTAAAGAGAGTTGACCAGTAAAAAATGAGCTGATCAGCTCTTCACCAAACATGGCCTATACGTGTAACAATCTCTTGATTTGACTTGTACTTTATTGTTTTTTTTATAACTCATGGTCCGGATTTGGCCTGACTACCTGGGAACTATGAGCTACCAACTCAGATTCATAGATAGGTAAATTCGGGTCTGATCCTAGACAGTATCAGATGAACTTGCTCTCGAAAGATGGGTTACCATCAGGAGGATTACATCACCTCAAATAAAGGATGCTCCTCTCAAGGCTCAAACCCACAACCTTCACACAATTCTCTCCCCCTTTCTACCGCTGGGGTAAGTGGGGAAAGAAAGGCTGACATCCTCATACATAAGATGTCCTTTTTACTAATTTTCAATGATATTTATCTTCAAATTTGATTGTTTTACGTTGAAGTCTTTTAGTTATTGTCTTGAACTATAATCTATATGAAATTATATAGGATATAGAAGTATTAAAGTTAATAATTTCTTCGTATTAATATGAAATTTGGATTTAATAATAAATATTTAGTTAAATAATCATAAGTTTGAGTTATCGTTACATAATGTGTATAAATGTTTTCTTATATTATTAATTCAAATAGTGTAGTAGATATTTAAGATCAAATGTATTAATATTTGGATTACAACCAATAATTGTATCTTTAAAATTATCACTTTTCGGTTATTTGTGTCAATTTTTTAATAATTAAAAGTTAAGTGTCTACCTTTTTAATACAACAAACATAGGAGATATATTTTTGTGATATATGCCATTTGAATGGAACCTACCTTTGAGAACATTGAGAGAACCTAGATTCCATCAACACATTATCTCTAAATTCCATCAACATACTATATTTTATAACGGATGAAGTCAAGAATGGATTCAGTAAACAAAAATAGCAGTAGTGATTTTACAATGAAGGAAGAGAGGAAACACAAAATGAGAGAGGAAAGACAAAATGATGTGTAATTCCCTGAGCTTCAGGAATCCAACAATCAGTATAAACCAGTGTTTATGGTTCATTTTGGTTCCGACATGGAATTCAATTAAGGTCTGTGTGGCTCATTTTAATTCTTCTTAACACCAAGGGAACAGGCTTCTCTAAGACAGATACATTGAAGTTGTTCCAAATATCTGATCTGGTGGGTAGCTGGGAGATTTTTTCTGCAATGTACATGTCTTCTGGAAGAACAGAGCCAAAGACAGTGTATGCATTTTTCCACTCAAAATGATTGGCTAGGCTAATGAAGAATTCTGGACCAGAACCAATCCAGGCCACTGAACCCCTCGTTATTCTTGGGCAAGCTTCTTTTGAAATTTTTTTGAATGATGTTCCTTGAGCTTCCAGTACACCTTGTATAAGTGCATATGGAGGGCCATAAGGAGCCTATGAGAAATTTTCACATCATCAAAGTCAGGGCAGGTCTATGCACAAATGGGCAAGAATAAACCTTTAAGCTAAAAATTAGAAAGCCTTTGAAATAAATTATTAAGCTGTCAAATTCACTTAGAATTGATAAGGAGCCCTGATTAAAAAATAATTCGTAAATAAAAGTTAATTTATAGCACAATATCTTTGGTAAATTAATGAAAATTTTACTCCAAACGCAAACGAAAACCAAGTATGAAAGATTGTTACATTTTTCACATGGTTTCCTTCTGAATCCCAAAACTGATCACGCTTCTCTGCACGATAGAATTGGCAACCAGCACAATGTCGCAGTGTCAGCAACTCAAGAATGTATGTCACAGAATGTGGAGCACAGTCTGGAAAAAGCTGCACATACCAATTGTTTATCTTTTATACAGTAAAAAAAAGAAGTCATTACACAGATATTCAATCTAACAGTTCTACGGACTTTGAGAAAAATGTTTTTCTTCGCAAGAGAAACCAACAACAAAAAGAATAAAAATTGGCACTACTACACTAAACCAACATATCAAATAGATCTCCTAACCTTCTCAGCAAGGGAATACACTGATATCACTGTCCATATACTATTAACTGCCAGTCCAACCCATTCCTTGACACCTAGTAACAACCAACCCACAGCATTTGCATACCGTGTTTTTTCATGCCTTGTCTCCCCTATCTACGTGTATGTCCTATAGACATATATATATACAAATACTATAATTCCTATAATTATATCCTAAATATTCTGTAATTATGTTCTAATATTATGCAATTAAGTTGTCATATTATCCTCCTTTACATGTTTCTCCGTTGTACACCATATAAGAAACCCCCATCATTCGTATCATACACAATAAAAATACAATTCCTCTTTCTCTTGTCTTTTTCATTGCTACATTGGTATCTGAACCATATTAAATTTTAGTTTCTTCTGCTCAAACCCTTGTTCCGCAATTTTTTTGTTAGATGGTCTGCTTTATTCTTGTCTCTCCTTTATTGTTCAAACTTCTTTGTCCCTTTTCAGAACCCCAAACACCAATCTGAGACTACCATCACATTCTCCAGCTTCTGACGATTCGAATGCCACTTGCCAAAGTTAGATTGGTCGTCAGACCCATCGAAGTCAGATTAGTCTTCGAGGCAATTGTTCATGGAAGAGTGCTCATGGATTAGTTCAACAAAGGCATTAATTTTTTCTAGTGGGGTGATTTGTTAGACTCCTAAATCTAAATGATGGAATTGCGTAAGTGTTGACAAACATGATTGGTGCTTGACATTTAGGCTGATACGAAAATATCATGTTAATGAAAGAACAATGAAAAAACATACAAGAAAGCAAAAAATGAAAAATATAAATTAAAACTCAAGAGTATGCAAGTGCTGGCATATCTTGGTACACATTGACAGAAATATCTAATGATGGAAAAGGTTCAAGTACGAGAACAAAGATGATGGCGCAATTAAGTCACACTAGTTCGAGGGTGTAAAAGGACGCTTAACTTTAAAGAGAGGTCTAAAAGTATATAAATGTACAAGGTTTATTACAGGGATAACACATTTAACAGTGTCTAACTTTTTAAGATTTTCTCAATTCAATGCCTAAGCATTTAAAATTTTTAATTAAATGACTAACCTTTTAAATTCAGTTCAAAAGGTTATTTTTGTCCATTAAATGCCACGTGAATGTCCATCTATAAGCTACATCTGTAAAAACTAATGTTTTGAACTAAATTGTTAAAGTTTTAAAAGCACTCAATTAAAAAATTAAAAGTTTAGGCACTGAATTGAAAAAAAAATCCAAAAAAGTGAGTACATTAGGATTGGTTATACCTTTATTATATAGTGGCTTTGGTTATTGCTAACTTAGGTCATGAGACTACACTATAAATGTGTTTGGATGACCTATGCACAAAGATAGCTTGAAATGAGTAACCAAAAAAGTCATTAAGGCACTTGTCTTTAAGAAACGATGAGGTGGTAAGAATATGAAGTAGAGACAAAAGGGTGATTGTCTTCCTATTCTATATTTTTATATGTTAAGAGTTAGTGGTCAAAATGGAATAAATTCTCACTAATTTAGCAGAGTTAGTGAAAAAAGAGACAACTCTCCATTAACACAGGTTGGTAGAGAAACTAGGGAGGTTAATTACTTGGTCTATAAGTTCTTCTAAGCTTATATAAAGGTATTTTTTGTAGTTTATTTATAGAACATTAAATATATTCAATTATCTGTAAGAGAGAGACGAAAGCATTGAGAGAAAGTGTAGTTGAGAACTATGAATAGCAAATCCTTAGGTGATCATTGCAAAATGTTTCGAGGAGGTTTATTCTTTATATAATTTTTTTATGAATAGATAATCAAAATTTAGGTTTTACCATATCTCTATTTTGTTCATCTTTTGATTGAATTGTGCTAAATACTTGTGTGTAATAAACACACTTGTTGATTAACAATCACGAAGACTAATTTAAACCTTAATGAACTTGACAATTTTATTCAGTAAGACACCATAACAATTACCATGTCAATTAATCACAAAACTGCCAAAAATTATGGGCACTTACTTTTATATGAATAATGCCATATTCTGTTTCCAAGCCAACGATGCCCTGAAACGAAAAATGAAAAAGTTCAAGCCTCGAGACAATGACAAACCTAAGGTGCACAGGAATACCGGCTAGGAAACAATAAGAATACCATTAAAGTCCTATAGCTCCCAATGCCAATCATATAAACTTTTGATATAGCAAGATAAAGGAAGCGATTTTCGTAATATTAACGAAATTTCACGGCCCCCCGAAACTAATTTATCACATTTTAATGGAAATTTTAAAATAGGTAGAACAAGTATGGAAGAATTTTCTAACAAATATTGGTATCATTATCGAAAACAGTAATGCTTCAACCAAGCTCCATCTTTAATGAAATATGTGCATGGTTTTTCCTTTGAATTATATTTTTAGCCCAAAGCAAAAAGAATGAAATTGGACCATAGGGCTGCAGGAGTATTTTTGACAGGGTCCTTAAGCTCCAGTTTCTGAACGATACAGAATTCATCCAAATTTAAATACCTCTCCTTTCCCAAAGATAAGTCCAGATGTCCAAATAACCGGCTCTCCAGCTTCCTGCCGATCAGGGACCAAAATATTCTTTTGTTTCTTCAGCCAACACTGACAAAACAAATATAACCAATGAAACTGCAAATGACGTATCAAAGAAATTATTCTAAAATAGCCCACAAAAAGAGATAATTATCCCAATAAAATAAAGCGAAAACAGGACGTGCTTTATAAGAGTATCTGGTACTGAAAACACTACGTTAGACATGCTTTACTGTGGGTGAGCACACAACGGTTTTATGCGTTATACATGTTAAATGATTTATAGTTAACAAGCGTCACAATCAGATCTCTTTTTACATTATTTCATTCGTTGAAACAACCTAGTGTTTTAAGAAATTTCATCACCTGTGTTTTGACTAGTCTGTTAATAAATTGAAATCTAAAGAAGGGCCAACGATTAAAATTTCATAAGGATCAACGAATATATTCAAAATATAACTATCCCTTTCCATAAAACCGTCTATCAACAAAATATAGAGCATACCTCACCGAATTTCGCTCCACAAGCCTCCCTATTCCCGCAAAATACCCAAGTATCACACAAGCAAGGTCCATCACTTCCAGTGCACATAGACTTGCACGCCTCACAACACTCCTTAGAAGAATTGAACTTAAAATCAGATCCCCACTTAACCGCCGCTCCCCATAGCTCCAAGCCCTCAATTCCTCTACAACATCCATCACCCTCAGACCTCATCTCTGTCAATGCAGAAGACCCAAGGGCAAAGCTTGAGAAACCAGCGTTAGGATTTAGGATAATGGAAAGGACTGTGTAGATCAGAGCACAGGAGATCAACCCTACCAAGGTGAGAGCGACAGGAGTGAAACGGAAGCCTTCTGAGTCGTTTTGACGACGACCCATTTCAGAAAAATGGGTGAGGAGTGAGTCCCTAAAGGAGTTCTGATTAATTTGAACCGAGGATCAAGAAACTTGAGTTCTGCGTTTGAGGCGCTTGGCGTTGACTCAGAAAGCAGCTGAGAATCTGGGAGAGTTGTCACGACAATCATCTTAAGATATAAAAAAGAGGACAGAGTCAAAGAGAATGACAGAAGAGTTGGCAGTAAACAATCGTACATGGAACGTTAAGCAAGTTGGCTGAATTGGTTTTCCCTTTCACGAAGTTGACAGGAATGTGATGCGCAGAAGGACCCTACCTAGCATTTTATTATTTAAATAAAGTGGGTCTTAAAAATTCAAAACTCACCGTTTTGTAAATCACAAAATCCCAGAACCCCTAACTTCAAACGTTTGAGGAATTCTCATAGCTGGAGTACTAGTGTCTTTCTTTACTGGAAGCAAGTTGGAGACAGTCACGTTTTTAGACAATGGAGTTTTCTTGTCTGAAACGTTGCCTGTTGTTGCCCGAACAAATGGTTCTGCTTGCTTCTTTTGTAAACTATTTGATGTTTGAGGATGCTTCTTGAGTAGTTTTTCGTTTTTGACTTCAAGGATTTCGAAGTTTGGTGAGGAAGAAGCTGGTGTGCACTGCTTGCCTGAATTTGATTCATCAACTTTCTTGATCAACACCTTGGAAAATTTCCTAGACTTGGGTTGCTTAACATGCTCATTTATGATTCCTTGCTCTCTGTTTAAAACTGTGTTTGTGATGTCTAACCCAACTTTCCTGCCAACACATTCTTTTACCTGCTTCACAATCTGCCTGGCATGGTGGCCTGGAGTTCTGTCTTCTTTTTCTCTGTAAGGAATTGACTTGGGACATCACCACCTCTTCACTTTTGTTCATGTTCTCTTTGTTTGTTTGCTCATGTTATATTGTTGCTCTTCGTTTTTTGATGAACCTGCATTGTTGATGAAAGTTGAGATCTTGATGGAAAATGCTACAGGTTTTTCCGCTTGAATATTTCAATTGGGTTCGATAGTTCTGTGGTTCATATGTGCCAATTAATGCATTGGAACAACTAAGAAACAAATAAGTTTCTTTTGCTAATCCAAGTCTATGTCGCTAGAATCATAATCAATTCCCTAAAAGCTCCGCTTCTCTAGACTCTAGTCTATTGTCAAGAAAGAGGGCTAAAATGTGAAGCTCGGTTTGAGGTTTTCAGTAAAAGGTGATTTTAGTTCTAATTATAGAGCACTGGAGGGTGATATGATTTTCTAGTTGAACATAAAGGTCTTCCCGGCACTATTCTTTTAATTTCTAAAAGGTCAGACCTTACTGTAGATTCCAGTTTCTAGTTGTTCTATGCTTCTCTCTATTTTATTCAATAGCCAAATGTTGTTTATGTTCTTTTGAGCATTTCATGATCTAAATTTTATTTTAATCTGCTGAATATAGAAGCTCCTCCTAAATTTTCACTGATACTTTACTTTAGACCTAATTGGAGCATTGGTAGGAAGAATATGAAACTCTTCAGGCTTTTCGTGTTACCCTTATTTTGCTTCTCAGTGGTTGGCCAGCTTCCTTCACAAGACATTTTGGCATTAGTTGAGCTTAAGAAAAGTGTTAAAAGTTAAAACAAATAAAATATGGAGGCGTGTGCGCATAGCTAAAATGAGTGACCCTCCTATTTGCTTTCGTTAGAAATGTCAGCTGTAGATGTTCTAGGAGCTTCTTACATTTTACTTTATTATCCTTTCTGCACTGTATAAGTAAGTGTAGGGTCAGCTTTTAATAAATGAAGAAAGAGATACTCTTTTTTCTTACATATTGTTCTAAGCTTCTGAATACCACTGCAAATTTCACATGGTATCAAAGCACCTGCGCTAATTACCTAACCCTACTAAAACCCTAAATCAGTCTAAATACCTACTTACCTGACTTTAATCATGGGAGATCCAAATCTGCTTGAAGAAACCCTAGCTTTGCAGATGTTTGACCAGCCAAGAATGCAACTAGTTACCCACCCATTAGATCCAACGAATTACTTGGGATGGAGCATAACCATGATAATCGCCCTCCAAGCTAAGAATAAGTTCGCTCTGATTGATGGCCGGCTCCAAGAACCCACCCACGGCACTGCACATTATGAAAAATGGTAAAAAAACAAACAGCATGGTCCGTTCTTGGATACTCAACTCGATGTCAAAAGAACTGTCCAGTGCCTTTTTGTACACTATGTCTACAAGGAAACTTTGGTTAGAAGTAAAAGAGAGGTATGGATGGAGCAATGGCCCACTGTTATACCAAATTAAGAGAGACATTACCTCTATAACTCAGGGTGACCTATCGCTTTTGGAGTACTTCACAAAATTGAAGAAGCTTTGGGATGAGCTAGGGTATTTGAGACCAACCCCTATGTGTACCTGTCATGCTGCCAACTTGATCAATGAAAATGAGGATGATGATAGCCTTATGCAATTTCTGATGGGACTTAATGACACATTTGAGAATGTAAGAAATCAAATCTTAATCACAGAGTCTTTACCTTTCGTGAATCGTGCATATGCAATGGTACTAAGTGTTGAGAAACAAAGAGAAGTGCAAGGGAGCTTAACTGATGTTTCAGCCACCGCTCTTTATACTAGCTCCAGAAGAACTACCAAGGAATTGGATGGAAAGAAGAACAAAAAAGGTCGGGTATGCTTGTAGCATCCCACTCCCGCAAAACCCAAACTCGACATCGATGGTGATATTCGAGTCCACGCCTCACAAGGGTGGTATGCTAGAGCAGTCAAAACGGTTCAAAAACTCAGTAAAACATTTTTTTATTTTTGAAAACAATCATATACGCGAAATTCAGTAAACGATTTGGGCCCACTTTAATTCGAAAACAATTTAGATCACAACACAATTACAGTCATTAAAAAGGTAATTAACAGTATTTAATCAATTCATGCACAAAAATCTATAACCAAATCGGACCTAATGATAATCCTGAACACTTTCAGTAATCATAATTCAAATACAACATTAGTCAATTGGGGCCCACTGAAATACAACGCTCTATTCTGCCGAGATACAAATTTACACATGAATCAGAATGACACTAATGCAGACGTGAACTGATCCCGACTTCTAACTCTGACTTACATGCAGTAGGCATACTCCCGTTGTCTAACGGGATACTCTTCAATTCCTGAAAAATAGTTACAATTTTGGGTGAGTTTGCGAACTCAAGGAGAAACCATCATCGATGGTTCACCCAATTCATGCATATCGCAAGCAATTCACAGTTTCAGTAAATTATACATTCAGTATCGTCATATAACAATTATCAAGTTCTCATGCAATCACAGAACTCAAAAATTTTGCAAATCAGTCATCACATAATTATGAGCATTTAGCCATTTTTCTTAGTCCACAATTTAATCCATACACATAACCTTTTCCCATTATTATCCATTTTTCTTTTTATTCTGAGTTGTGACGGAGCACTTAAACAGAGAACAGTATTCAGTAAACGCGTCTTAGGGGGAAGAAAGCCCTCAAGGAATGCACTTCCACCCTTCGATATTGTCTTCTTTGGCATGGTGGGCCAGCCTCAAGGTTTTGTTTCACCCCTACCCGAGGGATGCAAACGCGTCTGCCCCTTTTTGGGCACATTAAACAGTAATCGCATCTTAGGAAGTAGGAGAGCCCTCTGGGTATGCACTACTTTCCACGCGTCAGTAGGGATAGGAGAGCCCTCTGGGTAT
>JANJEY010000235.1:51746032-51756835 GCA_024703695.1 Erythroxylum cataractarum
GTATTAAGTGTCTATTGACAAAAGAAAGGATTAGTAAGATTTTGTGTAATTGATGGTCATGATTTAAATAGGATCAAATAGATTGAGATATTGGTTGAGGATGAATTTGTCCAAATGAGGAATTGAAGTGCTTTGTATGAAAATGATTAAAGAATGAAAAAAAAATGTACACGGATTTGGATTAGTTTAGACTGATAATCTTAAGATTTCTAGCGTGATGCTTTTCCTAAAATATTTGTTCACGGATATAAAAAATTGGTCTCGATTCGACTTGATCCGAAGTTTGCTTCGTTTTTTGGTTGGGATCTGGTTTCCAGATCGGTTCCCAACATTTATGCCTCATTAGAACCATTGAAAACACAGTTCATTACTCATTGACTTACCTTCAGACTTTCTGAAACACCACTATTGGGTTTACCGTTCACATTCAATAAGAAGGCAAAACTTGTGAAATTTGAGCCCACTCTCTTCTAGAAAAGTGTTCCTCTATCTTTTATCTTTCCATTGACACCAAAATCACTCAATTTGCTTCAGAAATTTGGAAGATATGCCTTAAACATTTTCAGACTGTTCCTCTCCAAAACAGTGTACTATACCCAACTTCCATCCAAAAATTGAACACCTTATATACTGGATCAAGGTTCAGCTTCTTCATATGATTTGTACCCCTATCACTCTATTTTTCTAAGAATCAAGAATAACCTTAATTGGAATTCTACAGACCAAGATATCATTAAAATACTGAAATATGTTTAGTAAAATAACCAGTTCATGCTCCTTCCACCGATACCCTTACTTTGATTCAATCAATCAATTTCAATTTAATACCAAAAACTATAATTGTTTTTGTAGAGATAAAGAAATGTGTTAGGAATCAAATGCTTCAAAAATCAGGTCATTTGGAGGTCTAGAGAAGAAGTTATGACCAAAAGAGTCCAGTCTATTTTTGCTTTCGTCTTAGTTCTATCGTCTCATTTCTATCGTCTGCTTTTCTTCCGTCTTATTTCTATCGTCTTCTTTTCTTCTGTCTCATTTCTATCGTCTGTTTTTCCTCCATCTCATTTCTATCGTCTGCTTTTCTTCCTTCTCATTTCTATCGTCTGCTTTTCTTCCGTCTCATTTCCATCGTCTGCTTTTCTTCCGTCTCATTTCTATCGTCTGCTTTTCTTCCATCTCATTTTTATAGTCTGCTTTTCTTCCGTCTCATTTCTATCGTCTGCCTTTCTTCCAGAACGTCTCCACTTATAAGGATCATAACTTTTTACTCTAATCTCTAAAATTTTCATGCTATATACCTTTGGAAAGATATACAACTTTTTAGAAGGCAACTTTGCCAAAATCTATCTATATCAAGTCCAGATTTTCTTCCGAAATCAGAACACGAATTTTACAATTAGCTTTCAACGTCCTGCACCCTATTCTCAACTTCATGACAACTTTTGAGACTTTTAGAGACAGAAATGAAATTTGATCAAGAATCATCTCGTTTGAATGACCAGAGAAAATGTTGTGGTTAAAAGACTGAAGCATATTCAGTGAACTTTTTTCCAGATTTTCCAACTTTCATCACTTTACATCTAACTCATCTTATACCTGAATTATCTCTTCCATTCTACTCCAAAAATCACTTTTACAACACTCAATGCTCATAACCTTTCAAACAATAAATTAACACCATAACAAGATTTTTCATCCCCCAACAACACAGTATTTAAGAACAAACACAAAACTGTCATTTTCCATGCAAATGATAATAAATTAGCAATTTGTTGCATGAATCCTCAACTCTAAAAGATTTATTTACTGCTTACCTACTGAAACTCCAAAATCTTCAAGCCCTAATATCCATAAAATTTTCTTACTTCACCGAGTGCAATGATCCACTTCTGGTTTTTCTTAGGGTAGAGGACACAAATGGTAAAGTAAGTTTGGTGAAGAAAAGGAAAAACATAAAAGTCTCTTAGAAAAGATTTGATGGAAAACTCTGTGTTTCAAAAAAGGAAGTTTGGAAAAGAGGATAATAAAGAAGGGATTTAGACAAGACTTAACCTGTCAACTCTCAAATAATAGTAATCTACTTGTAGCACAAAAACCTAAGTGACACTTGTCACTTTCTTAATGACTAAACTCTAACTTAGTTTCTTTTAAACTAAACTCATTAACTCCCATCCTTACAAATCAATTATCTCCAAAGCTTCTTTTGATTTTTTTTTAATTTTTATAATTTACTTCCTAAATTCACCAAAATTCAAAATATCACAATTTCACTAACCCATAAATTTTCCAATGTAAAACATTCATAATTCTCAAAAATTCACAAATCAATCCAATCATTCCCGAAATTATTCATGAATGCATGTACAATTATTTTCATGTGCAAATAAATTCACTATTTATGTATAAGTGTAAGGCATATCATGCACGAACACGGAAATGCATCTCTAACTCTCATTAGTCACTCACATTTACCATTCTACCCTTCCTACTAGTAATGGGATGTTACAACTCAAATGAAAAATGGCCTTTTACTCACATATACTAAATACACCAAAGAACTACTACATAGCACTGACTTAGATAACCCCAAATCCGTACCTACACCAATCACACCCACTCTCCCTCTTCAAAAAATCATGGTATTCCTCTTTTCGATCCTACTCAATATCGGAGTACTGTTGGTGCTTTATAATATCTTTGTCTTACTAGCCCTAACATTCAATTTACGGTCAACAAATTTTCTCAATTTCTACAATATCCTACTAACATTCACTGGACTACGGTGAAACGGATTCTTCGCTACCTCCGATCTACACCCTCTTCAGGTATACATTTAACATGAAATTCTTTTACCTTATAGGCCTACTGTGATGTTAATTGGGCTGGCTGTCTTGATGATCGTCGTTCTACCTCCGGATATTGTATTTTCTTGGATCCAACCTCATCTCTTGGAGTGTTAAGAAATAACCCACTATTGCCAGATCAAACACTGAAGTTGAATACAATATCTAGATGTTACATCTACACTCTGGTGTGACAGTCTTGGTGCAACCTTCCTTGTTATTTGTTATTATTATTAGATACCAAAAACATGTATAAATACCCATAAAAGATATTTAGCTAAACACATAAGAAATACAATACAATTGCATTTCAATTGCTTCCTTCTACTATTCTTTCACCTTTTATTTATTCAGTAGCATTCCCCAGGACTCATGAGGCATTTAGGTTAAAAGAAAGTAAAATGGACAGGTGTTGCCGTATTTGTAAGCCTCCCATTCCAATTCTTTCACGTTTTTATTCTACCCCCCTTTTAGCACCACTCACACATGTTTGTTACTTCAGCCTAACACCCTGATATCTCTTTGTTTTTTATACTTTAAACATGAAATAACAGTTGTAACTCATGTGATACACATTCAGTCGATACAATCCATGTAGTTGTCAGTGAGAGCCCTCCAAATGTGTAACTGTCCAATTTTTGTTTTATTATCCCAACTTTTTCATGCTATAACTGACACCAATTCAACTTTGTCCTCTTGCCAGCCATCTTCATGTCACACTTCTTTATTTTTCTAGCCACTCTTCATGTCACACGCATGTATTCTTTATGCCTCAAACATTAGTGGAATTAAAATATTGCATAGCCGTGAGTTACAATGCAATATTCTTCTTTGTGTTTCCAGCATATGTCTTATCTTTCTTGGCATTTAATTTTATTTTCTTTCAATCATCTTCTTTTTCATGCTCCATGAATCAACAGAATATGGAAATTGAGAAGATGGCTTCAACGGTCATGCTTTCAGGTCACCTTAGCTCCTTCACTTCTCAAATGTACCTGAGATCAAATATGAGCTAAAATGAGTATCTTATGTATTTCTAAGGCATCAATCACTAAGTGTAATATATCAAATGAATCAAAATTTAAACACATATCAAGTACTTTAAACAAATTACATTCAATTCATTAGGTGTCTAAGTAGTTCTCATGGGAACGATGATAGATGTAGATTATAGTATGTTTTTCTAGGTGCTCAGGTGTGTTTTTAAGTGTTTTCTTAGATGATAATCATATGTTTAGGACTTGGAATTATGTTATTGTTAATGTTTTTATGTGTTTTAATTGTTTGAGAGGTATAAAGTAAGAATTTTATCTTAATTTTATATTTCAAGGGGTGTTTGATGTGTTTGTGAGTGAATGGAAATAGGAAATTGAAGAAAAGAGAAGAATTTGATGCATAGAAGTAAGTCACAAATGTAGGAGGGAGCAAATTTTAGATTTTCCATCTCGTGAGTTTTTTTGTATTCTTGAAATTTCATGGCTATTTTTGGAACCAAATTAAGTGAAAAAACCCTAGAAACCTAAGAAATATTTAAGGCAAAGAAAAATACAAAAAAGAGAGCAAACACTAGATTAAAAGAAGATCAAGAGGAGAGACATTAAGGGAAGCTTCAGAAATTCTAGATTTTCAAATCAAAATTCCAACTAGTTTTTCTTTCTTTTCTCTTATATATTTCATTGTCTTGGATGTTTATTTGGATTATTACGATGTTAAACATGATTATAGGTTTCTAAATCCATATTAAAGATTGTTTTTGATATGTTTTTTTAAACCTTATTTTTTTAATTCAATTGATATATTAATGCTTTGTGATAATTGTTGTGCTTATACTTAGTAATATATCGAACGAATGAATCAAGTTACATGTGTTAAGGTGCGCAATAAGAGTTGGTAGTTTAATATACCTATAACTATTAGATTAACTAACAATTGAAGAGAGATCTTAATTGTGAATTAATTATCCTTCAAATTGCTTCAAATCTAATTGAATAGTTGGGAGTAGTTTTGTGAATCAAGAGGTTATAATTCTATTATTATTGATTTTAATTAAGATTTTAATAGATCTCCAGATAGGGTGATCAAAACCTTAGGATATATAGGATTAAACATAATTGGATTAACAAGAATAAGGGAGACAAAACAATGATATAATTATTTCTAAGTTTCCAACTTGATCAATTTTATTTTTATTAGCAACTCACTTATTCCATTGTTTTGATTTATCTGTTATTTCAATTTCAGTAATTTATTTTAATTCAATCAATCTTTTAATATCTTAAACAAAATTTTATTCAACTTGTTATGTGTCTAATTAGTCATCATGGAAATGATACCTTTGATACTATATGTTACTATTCGTATACTTGTGGTATTAAAAGTTTTCTATATAAAACAAATCAATAAGTTTTTGGTGCCATTATTAGGCCTTAATTAACATCTTATATGACTTGAATTCCTTTAATTTAAGGATTTCATAGCTTTTTCTCATGTGATTGTAGTGCATGAACATAAGGATCACTAGGAGTTTAATAAAAGTAGAAGACACACCAACTCTGAACATCATAAAGCAAGAAATAGATATTTAAAGAGCTAAGAGGAGGAAATAAATCACAGAGATTAGTAAAGTACCATTATGGACTTTATACGGCCATGGTTCAATGTCAATCAACAAGCAATTACTCGACCACCAGTGCAAACAAACACATTTGAGATTAAAATAAAACTATTAAATATACTAAATACCAACATATAGTTTAATGATTTTACTAATAAGGATCCCAATTCTTATGTAGCTAATTTCTTAGAGATTTGAAACACATTCCACTATAATGGGTTGTTCGAAGATGTATTTAGGATGACACTCTTCCCTTTTACACTTAAGGATAGAGCTAAGGCATGGTTGAATTCATTTAACCCAGCAAAAGTCACAACATAGGAGTAGTTGGTACGAGCGTTTTTAGATAAGCACTTCCCTTTAACTAAGAGAACAAGGCTTATAAATTAAATTACTAATTTCTAGTGAAATGAAGGGGAGTTTCTATATGAAGCAAGGGAAAGATATAAGGAGATGTTTGCATCACAACTTGCCGAAGGAGTTCCTTTTGTAAACATTTTACAACAAAGTTAATCTATCCATACAAGGCACCATTCATGCAGCTGCTGGAAGATTGTTGATGACAAAAATAGTTGAGGAGGTAGATTATTTGTTAGAGGAGATGGCAAATAATAGTTGTCAGTTTATGAGATGTGAGAGCGACTGAGAGAGAGCGACAGGGCGAGAGATCGTTCCAGAGCTTTTGAGATTATAGGTGAGTAGACCCCTCTCCATATCTTCATCATCTTCTCTTACCCTACCCCGATCCCCTCTTTCATCTTTGCCTTTCTATGAACCAACTACCATTGAAAACCCTAATTGGACCCCAAATCAAAACACCGACCCAAACACCATCTTCACCTCCTCGACAAAAAAACCACTTCAGTAAACACCCTTTCACACATACCCTCAACAAACCAATACTGAAACAAAATCCCTAGTAGTTGAGGAGCAACCGCTTTACAGCAGGAGTTAGCCCTGGAGCTTTTAACCAAGCTTTGGAAATTAAGGGGAATATCAGATCTTGGAAGTCATTGGTTTCAAATAGCATGTCAAAATCCTCAATAAATAAATCTTTAACCTACTACCCTCTGGAGATCAGGGGGAATCACATCTTTGTCATACCTCCTCCAAAGTTAGTTAAGAAAGGATTTGCAAACTTCAGGTTAGCTCTGATAGGTTTTTTCATAGGTAAGAGACCTACTTTCCTTGTGGTACAAAGAGCTTTAACTAAATCCAGGGCAGAGCTTGGGCTAAAAGAGATTTTGATTACAAGTTTAAACAATTTCTTATTTAAGTTTGATTTAGAAATAGGAGTGAATTCAGTATTGGAAAAGGGTCCTTGGCATATCCAAGGCAAGCCCTTATTTCTAAGAAATTGGAGTTTGAATGGGGGGGAGCAGGAGGCCGTGAGGTATGCCCCAGTGTGGGCTAGGTTTTATAATATTCTAGTACAATACTGGAACATAGAGGGGTTGGGTAGAATTGTAAGTGCTGTGTGACACCCGCTTCTCATGCATTCTCAAACTGCTAGGATGGCTTGGATAGTGTATGCAAGGAAGTGTATAGAGTTAGAACTACAAAGGAGTTGGCCTACCTCTTTTCAACTAGCGACATACAACGAGGATGGGGAAATAATTTTTAAGGAAATAAGGATTAAATACGAATGGAGGCCTGATCAGAGTGCACAAAAAAGGAATGGGCACCTACAGGGAGTTTGTTTAAAACTATAGAACAACATAAGTTGGAAAAAGGAAAGGAGGCGATACCAAATAGCCCTGAGCAGTAAGAAGTGGAGCTGGAATTAACCTTAGAAAAGATAGGTTAAAGGGATGAGGAGATTAGAACATTAGACATTAAAGAGCACTATAAGGGCTTAGGACCTCTCCAGATGGATCATACTATAGGGTTGAAGCAACATGTTTAGCAACCTTAAAATACTACTGGTAGTCCTTCTCCTCCACGTAAGGAACAATAGGAACAAGATGGCTTGAGTGGAAACCTTGAGGATTTGAAGGCTCTTGCCATAATTCAAGTAGGTACTAATCCTTCCTTTCCTATTTTTGAATTTGTTCCTAATAGTCCTGGTATTATAGGAAGGGCACAAGGGGATTTTACAATGTGAAAAAGTAGGAAACCTAAGAGAAATTGCGATATGGATTTAGCTTTTTGGAATGTCAGGGGTCTAAAAAAACTAAAAACAATTAGTAGTACATGCTTGTCTTAAGAGACTATTTGTTTCTTTTGTTTGTTTGCTTCAATCTAGGATTATGTCTCCTTCTTATTTGAATAATGTATGTGCCTCTATGTATGTGGTAGCTTGGAATCCTGGTAGTTATTTGTGCAACTTCCTCCACTCTAATGATCAGCTTATTCACTTAGAATTGAGTTCCAGGACTAGTTCTCCTTCTTTCTTAGTGACTTGTGTATATAGGTCCAATAACCTAAAGCATAGGAAGAACCTTTGGACTGATCTATCAAATCTCAACCTTTCAAGTGGAAATCATCTTGGATTATTACGGGGAACTTTAATGCTAGTTTGTTCCCACATAAGGCAGATCCTATAAGTTGCTCAGCTCTAAAGGGGATGAGTGACTTTAGGTAATGTGTTGAGGGAAATTCATTGTATGATCTAAATTCTAGTGGTCTAGGTTTTACTTGGAACAACAAACAAAGTGGAGATTTCTTTATTGTTAGGAAGTTAGATAGAACCCTCATTAAATCGAGATGGAGCTTTTGTTTCCCTAGATTTTATGGTGTTATTTATTACCCTAACATTTCAGACGATTCTCTACCACTGGTTAGAATTTTAGCATCCATGCAGAAGAGATCTTCTCCATTTAGGTACTCAAATTTTCTTTCCTCTCAGCCTAATTTTCTTTAGTCAGTTGAGCAAGCATGGTCCTCTCAAATTCAGGGTACTCCTATGTTTTGTGTAGTATCTCAGCTCAAACTAGTTAAAAAAGCTCTCAAATCTTTTAATGTTGGCCAGATTGGTGACACAAATGTTAGAGTTGTGAATTGTCAAGTAAATCTTAATAACATTTAGGATCAGTTGAGACTTTTGCCTAAGTCATCTCTTTTGCTTGCTAAGGAATCTGAGGCCATAAATGAGTTAAATAGAGCTTTAGAAGACTAATAATCTTTCTTTAAATAGGCTTCTAGGATTAAATGTCTAAAGGAAGGGGATAGGAACACCAAATTTTTCCATAACTCACTCATAGCTAATAGAAACAAAAAAAACTTCCATTCTATAGAAGTGGGTAATAGGAACATGATTAAAGGTCTAGAAGAGATTCAAGATTAGTTTTTTGAATTCTTTCAAGGTTCTATAGGGAGTCAAAAGGCTCTTCAATCTTCTAAAGATTTTGTGGGAAATCTTTTCCCTCAATCCTTGCCTAAAAATATTTATAACTCTCTTGTTGCTGACGTTTTAGGTCAAGAGACTAGAGAGGTTTTCAATTCCTCTAATCCTAATAAGGCTCCTGGTCCAGATGGGTTTAAAGAGTTTTTCTTTAAACAAACCTGACACATTATTGGATAGCAAGTCACTAATGCCATCCAAATTTTTTTTCCAACATAGTAAACTTCTCAAAGAGCTTAATTCCACTTTTATTAAACTAATTCCAAAAAAGACCCACCCTCCTATAGTGTTAGATTACAGGCTTATTTCTTGCTGCAACATGCATTATAAGGTGATTGCTAAAATAATTGCAAATAGGATTAGGGAGACTCTTCCTCACATTATTAGTCCTAAGCAAAGCGTGTTCATTAAAAATCATCAAATAGAGGATAACAACCTATTGGCCTAAGAAATTTTTAAGAATTATCACCTCTTCAATAACCAGAAGAGATGTGCTTTCAAAGTGGATTTTCAAAAAGCCTATGGTTACATTCAATGCAATTTCCTCCTAAATTCTTTAAAAGCTACAGGCCTACCTCCCAAGTTCATTAAATGGATCTAAGAGTGTATCTCCTTCCCTTCTTATTCTATTCTGATCAATGGTTCTCCTTTCAAATTTTTTAGAGATAAGTCAGGCCTAAGACACAGAGATCCTTTATCTCCTTTCCTCTTCATTATCTGTATCAAATTATTCTCTAGGAGTTTGAATGATTTAATAGTGAGAAGTCCTTCTTTCAAATACCGCTGGAGGTGTAAAACCTTTAAACTCACTCATCTCTTGTTTGTTGACGATCTACTGTTGTTTTGTCAAGCAGATATAGGTTCAGCTCAAACTTTGCTCAATTGTCTAAGTACTTTCTCTAGATTTTTAGGAATGGATATGAATTCTTCCAAGAGTCAATTTTTCCTTTCTCATGATATAGATCACTTGTCCCATCAAATGGAAGTTATGTCTAGGCTTAGTAAAGGATATCTCCCCATAAGATATTTAGGGGTACCTCTTATAACAGGGAGGTTATCGAGGAGGGATTGTTTACATTTATTGGATAAGATTGATGCTAGGATCAACAAATGGACTCAAAAAAATCTTTCCTATGCTGGTAGACTATAATTGGTCATTTCTTTCCTATCTTCTTTTCAAGTGTATTGGGCTACACATATCATTCTCCCTTCTTCCATCCTTAAGGAGATCGAGTCCAAACTTATGAATTTTTTATGGGCTGGGAAGGTGTACACCAAATCTCATGCTAAGGTAAATTAAAGTGACATTAGTAGATCGAAAAAGGAGGGAGGTTTAGGGATTAAACATGTGCCAACTTGGAATTTTGTCTTGTTAGAGAAGAGGATCTGGTATTTGTTTTCTAATAGTGAGGCTTTGTGGGTTAAGTGGTGCATATGATCATTTTGAGAAGGAAATTTTTTTGAAGTGCACAACCTACCAATAATAGCTCTTGGAGTTGGAGAAAACTCTTAATTGTGAGGGATAAATTAGGGAACTAATTCAGATTTAGAATAGGGAATGGATACTCTACTATCTTATGGTAGGATTCTTGGCATCCTAGGGGAATCCTGAAGAACTTCTCTTCATTAAGGGAGATCAATGGATCCGGACTACCTATGCCAACAACAGTTTCTGAAGTTATCAGAAATAATGAGCGGAGATGGCAAGAAATACCTATAAAGATCATTAGTAACCTTGAACCTCTACTGTACCAACCATATAGCGCTACAATGGATTATTTGGAATGGTTACGTAGCCCTTCAAAAAAATACACTAATGTATCAACCTATAACTTCTTGAGACCTTCAACACAGATTATTTCTTGGCATAATCTGATTTAGTTCAAAAACAATAACCCTATGTTTTCTTTCATATTATGGCTAGATTTCCTTAAAAAGCTACAAACACGATATAAACTTCATTTTCTCTATACTCCTAACCACTATTCCTTATGTCTCTAGAACAA
>JANJEY010000235.1:51918520-51932565 GCA_024703695.1 Erythroxylum cataractarum
CATGACTTGCTTAGATTAAGTGTTAATCTAAGTGGCCAACATAACCGGGAACCTAATGGGTCACACGCATAAGAGTGTCTCGGAGAACTCGTAAAATAGTTTTGGACAGAGTTCCAATAAATGGAGAGCAATCGGATTAAATGGATCCCGATGAGATCGAGATATGTCCCGATGAGATCGCGACATCGATATTGCTGAAAAAGGTTTCCAGGGGTTTTTCCCATACCGGGACCCGGTAGGACCGACCCCAGTGTGACTGGACTACTTCAGCAATATATATATACATATATATATATGATTAATTAATTAAATAATTAATATATATATATATATATGTATACGTGGATGAGGAGAGGAGAAGCATGGAAGCTTCTTTTATTATGCTTAGTCATTAAGGAATTTAATGACTAAAAGACAAAAACAATAAAGAGGAATGGTGAGGATGCACGTAGATGACATATAAAAGGTTTAAAAACAAGTTTTAAACCTAAGTTGTAAGGGTCATCATCGTGGATTGAAAAGAGGAAGCAAAGGTTTTTGAGAAAAACCTAAGCCTTTCATCTTCTCCATCGTTTCTTTATCTTCTCCTCCAAGTTTTACATCCTCCATCTTCATTGATTCAAGCTCTCCATAGAACAAAGGTAAGATCTAGCAGTCTTTAATTTGTTCTAGCTATTCCCGGGTCAAAGGGTTTGTCCCGGTTAGGTTCTCCGATCTCTGCGTGGATACCGTTAGAGACGGTCTCTTTTGGTCGTTATGGTTTGAGTTTGTTATATATACACATGGATCCTGGCTTTCGGGAAGGTCCCGGAATAAAAATTTTTGTTTTTCCGCACCGTGGGCATGTGATGCTCACACCAGGATTTTCCTACAGCTTTGAGATCATTCCTCGTTACCTCAAGATGAGGTCACTCTTAGGGTGATGATTGAGTACAGCTATTGATATTTGAAGGTAATTAGATAGCCAATAAAGGATTCACTACTCCCAATAGAAGGACATGATACCCCGGCCTCTTGTCGGGATCATTACTCAGGAGTCTCTGGCCAGAGCAGTTATGTGTCATGAAGAGAGTCTTCAATGACACATGAAATAATGAGATCTCAGGACAAGAACTAATATCAGTTGGACTAGATGTGACGTAGTCAGTTTAGTAAGAGTTGACACATAGCCCATACTCTGAACCAAGTGACGTATAGAATGATAAAAGGACAAATTGCACGATAATTATCTATAAAAAGTTTGTAAATTGGATAGTTAACTATCGAAGAGTTCGTGTGTTAATCCACTTATATTCTAGTAAATTGGCATCATGAAACCCTTCATGATTTGCTTGAATTAAGAATTAATTCAAGTGGCATGAAACCATCCATGATTTGCTCGGATTAATAGTTAATTCAAGTGCCTAAAATAACCGGGAACTTAAGGGTCACACGCATAAAAAATCGGATGAAAAACAAAGTGTGCATGGCTGTCAATGAAGTAAGCCATGATTGTGACCCAAGGCTCGACAGATGATACACGAGTGAGTTCTTCACTTATGTACACGAAGACCAACAAATTAATACACACTTAAGTGGGAGGATAAGGGGTTCAGAAGTGCTCGGGAGTTAGAGAGAATTTGTCTTGAGTCTTGTTCATGCATTTTATGCAATTGTTGCATGAATCTAATTGCATGCAACATAATCTTGATTTATCTCTTCATTTGAGCATCTACTTGAACCCATCTAGTTTGGTGCTCTAATCACTTTTACACACTGCTTCTTCATCCTTGCGTATTCTTGAGTGATCAAGGAAGTTGTTTGGCGTTTGTTACAACCCAAACAGTGTGAAGATTAAAGAAAGGAGGAGCATTATCAAAGGTATAAGTGTTGAAATTTCATGTTCTTATAATCTATATATGCATGCAACTAAGATTCTGAAATTTTGGGGATGTCATGAGATATGAATTTAGATTCCAACACTTATGTTGCCTTGTTGTACATGTGATGCATGAATCTATGGCTCCTTAACAAAAAATCCATATGTAATTTTAAAAAAAATTAAAATTGTCAACCTTATTAAGCTTATTTTATTTTGAGCCTTGAATATGAAGCCTTATTATGTTGTTTCTACATATAGAATAATATTTATTTGCTTACTTATATCTTTATTTTTATTTTTTTGATCTTTGATTTTGATTTTTCATTTATATAATTATTTGTTTACATATTTTGTTATTATTTTTGAGCCATTTATAAAACTGTTTTTATGAGTCTACAAAAAATATTCTTCCTATTAATTTTGGAATAAAATTTCATATTTAATTGGCTTTTTGATTTCAGAATTGCCCTTATCTCCGATTTGAATAGGAAAAACCCATAGGATCAAGCCCTCATTGAATTGTGTGCTTTCTTTCGACCTACCTCTAAGAGCTAAAAGTTTTCGGGGGTACAGGGACCCACCTCCTCACTCACTCGTTAAAACCAAGAAAGCGAATCTCAGCTGCATATCGAGGATACAAGCACCACCGCAGCAGTCATTATCAACCAAGAACAAATAACAATGGAAGAAAGACATGAATATAATACGCTGGATTAAACCTTGGATCCATCTTGCAAAAATTCACGCGATCCAATAATAAAATAAAAAGCTATTACGAGTTATACCTTCTCAAATTTTGTATTTTATTAGGATAACGTCGCTATTGTGTTTTGTGTAGAAGCTACTTTTAATACATTTAATACCGTCCGTTTTGTCATTATGATGCCAGTCCATCTTTTATATTATTTTGGTGATTAGTATATATTGTATTTCATGTTTCCATCCTTTTCTGCTACCTACACCCTTGATTAGGTAAATCGTTTGGAGTACTGAACAAAAAATGGAATATTCCGACGTCCTCCTTTTTAACTTGCACGTTTCCTTGAAAATGAATACTCCATAAATAAATGAAATCCAAAACATGTTAAGCTTGGAATCCCGAGTGGCAGCCCATAAAAATGAATCAGTGTGGAGTTTGGAGGATGCATATAACGATGTTGTTGCTAGCAACTGTAAGGGTAGTGATGGCTCATCATACAAGTAAAAGTATACCAACCACACTCGAAGGACCTTTTGAGCCTTTCACTCGCAGTTTTGACAGTTCGCTACGTAGAGGGAGTGATGACTTGCCCATGAACCATCCACGCCTTAAGAAGAATGTCACTTCCAACTTCCCGGAGCAGATAGCACTAGCACTCTCTTCTCCAACGTCTATGTGGGTTTCTTGGGTCACTGGTAGTTTACTATTTCTTGTTTGATCATTCCTCGTGTTGTCTCTATTATGTTGCTACTTGGTTTGGTGGATTTTGTGTTATTCTTTTCCTAGAGTAGTTGTTGTTTGGATTTTTTCAGGGGACGCACAGATTGGTTTTAATGTCACTCCTCTTGATCCCGCCGCTGTGGCAAGTGAGGTATGGTATGGTAAAGAAAGTGGGAAATATACAAGTAAACAGAGAGGTAATTCGAGTGTTTACAGTCAGTTGTATCCGTTTGAGGGACTTCAGAACTACACCTCTGCTATCATTCACCACGTGAGGATTTTTGGTAATTATATAAACCTCAACCTTTTAACTATAAAATAGTTAGGCTCCAAAGCAGTTGTTCAATCCTATGGGACGAGTGAAAACTAAACTCTAAGATCTAAATAGATAGAAGAACTCTTCCATAACTTTTCACTTAAGTGGATGATTGAGAGGTGGGGATCTTCAATCTCCCTTCATTATGGCAATAAGTTTATTCTGTTAATGATTAAAGAGTTAGTTCTGATGAACACGGTGATGAATAGTTGGTAATCTATTTTCATCTGACTATTTTAGCTTTTCCTTTTATGCAAGATTAAATAATCTACATTTATCCAAAAGAGAAAAGATTAAATAATCTATCTTGTGCTTGAAGGATTTCATCTTGAACATTCTTTTACTAATAAAATCAAGGTTACGATCATGGATACACTTCCCATAGTAGCCTTTATTGCAACGTACTTGCTTATGCGTAGTGGAAGGTGATCATGTTCGTTAAATCTTCCTGAATTTTATGGTTCCAGCATTTTACAAGCAATTCATGGCTTAGTGTTTTGTTTTCCAGAATGAAGCAATTGATGGCAGCTGTGTGGGAACTAAATGCTGCGAGCTGTGCATCAAAGATTATTGTTTCAATTTTTATGTGATTAATGTGTCTATTTCAACTTCAAGTTGTACCCCTCATTTACCTTGAATGGTTTTCTATTTGATGAGTCTTTCCCCTTGCAGATCTTGAACCTGGGACAAAATATTATTACAGGTGTGGAGATAGCTCGATCCCATCCATGAGTGAAGAACGCACCTTTAAAATGTTACCATTGCCTATGCCTGATTCATATCCTCGTAGAATAGCAGTTATTGGAGATCTAGGTTTGACAAGCAATTCATCAGCCACCATAGACCATGTGATCTTTAATGATCCATCACTGATTTTAATGGTTGGAGATTTAACATATGCAAATCAATATCTTACAACTGGTGGGAAGGGAGCTTCATGCTTCTCATGTGCTTTCCCTGATGCACCTATAAGAGAGACATATCAACCTCGCTGGGATGGTTGGGGAAGGTAACATTTCTATTGGAATCCTTGGGGGATCAAGTTTTGACTAGGGATAGGAATGAGGTAAATAGATTAACAAAATTCGGTACTTGTAAGTTTTATCAGATTAACAAAACCGGATACTTGTAAGTTTTATATCTTTATTTTTTCCGATACAAATTGGTGGTATACTGATGCATTTTTTACACTCTAGTGGTGCTTCAAAATTGATATCTCAGTGTAGTTAAAACAACTGGCTTTCCGGGCTTGTCATTAACACTACTTTTCAGAAGTTCAGGTTCATGGAGCCACTGATTTCAAGAGTTCCTATGATGGTCATTGAAGGAAACCATGAAATTGAACCTCAAGCTTCTAGTATAACTTTCA
Organism: Erythroxylum cataractarum; assembly: GCA_024703695.1. Lineage (NCBI taxonomy): Eukaryota > Viridiplantae > Streptophyta > Magnoliopsida > Malpighiales > Erythroxylaceae > Erythroxylum > Erythroxylum cataractarum. The sequence goes on from JANJEY010000235.1 coordinate 51,923,487, forward strand.
GATCATATTCAACTAGGTTTGCTTTTCCATCACAAGAGTCCGGCTCCAACAGTAACTTCTACTATTCTTTTGATGCTGGAGGTGTACACTTTATCATGTTGGGAGCATATGTTGACTACAACGTTACCGGTTTGTCATTTCATTTCTTCATATTGCCATTTGAAAATTGAATTTACATGATTCAGGAATTTTAAGTTACTATGTTGTGTAGCTCACTTTCAAAATTTATTGCAGCTTTTAAAGTAAGCTACATTGTTATTAATTCCAGGTGCTCAGTATGATTGGCTAAAGAAAGATCTATACGAAGTGGATCGTACTAAGATCCCTTGGCTTGTAGCTGCATGGCATCCACCTTGGTACAATAGTTATTCCTCACATTATCAAGAATTTGAATGTATGAGGCAGGAAATGGAAGCTCTTCTTTATCAATATCATGTTGACATTGTTTTCTCTGGACACGTAAGTTGGACCCCTCTCTAGTTAAAAGAACATTGTTGATCGTTTTCATGTGAAGCTTTCTTGTAAAGTGGTTTAATACAGTAAACAATTTCTGGATTAATTTCACAAAAGATAATGGCGGAAGTTGATGTGACTATTACAGAGGTTAATCACATGGTTTGAAGCGTAAATTGCTACATTTTGGATTTTTGTAGTTCTTGAACTCCTGAAAGAAATTTATGTAGGACAAACAGAAAAAGAACTAACTTGTAGCTACAACTCACAAAATTAGTAATAGGCTGCTGGAATATCAAGTTTTAGGTTTGGATTTCAATTTGGAATGCTAAAATTTAAGATTTGGTATAGCTGGGTTTTTTGTGGCTTTGATTGTTGGAAATTTAGGCATAGGATTTCGGGATTTAATATGGCTGGAATCTAAGATTTTGGTTGCTGGAATTCCAGGTTAGAATTGCTGGAATTTAGTAAGGAATACAAAGAATGGAGGGTAGGAAATTAGTAATCACTCGCTCATTGAAGAAAGTATCACACGCTCTAGTTAAAAACTCAAGTTTGTAAAAAGAATTTCATATTGTTATTCTTGAAGGGCTAAATATACATATTTTTATAGACAGGTTGTTAGAATCGTATTCTAGTGGGAAAGGATTCCTAACAAATTTAAATCTTAATCTAATATAGATTTAAGTCTAAAACAACTAGGATAAGCTATCTATAGAATAACATATTTAATTCACCACTACTTTTCTTGTCTAATAGGAAATCGTAACATAATCTAAATTTTAGCTCTTTTCTTTTTCCTCAACTCAATTTCAATCCTCATCTCACCAAATTAAGGCTTGTGGTTGACTAATTTTTTCTCTTTTGCTTCTTCTATAGGGTTTAAGCTCTTTTATATTGATTTCCCCCCAAAAGTCTTCCTCAATATAGAAAGTGATAAATATTGATTATATAAGTCTGGATTCAACTTCTAAAATTTAGATTCTAAAATTCTAGTGTTGTTAGAAATCGATCTTCTTTTCCACCTGACAAGAAATTATTGATATTCTCCATCTCTAATGGCAATAATGTGTTCATTAAGAACATCAACTATCTCCTCTTTAAGATGAGGAATTGTTAGAATTCTCACAACTTGAGGAGGAGATTGCCTATCATCATATCCACGATAAATAGTTAAGTCCACCAAAGATAGGACTAATTCCTATGTCACTTGGTAATTCCAAAACATAAATATTAACACTTATTTTCTTGATTATTTTATAAGGTCCAATGCTCAATGAATAAAGTTTCTTATATTTCCCTTTTGGAAAATGCTCTGGACGAATCCTAACCATCACCATGGCCCTTTAATTGAGTTCTACCAATCGACTATATTGATCAGCATATTCTTTATAAGATAAGTTGCTGGTTGTTATCTTTTGTTGTACCTCCTAAAAGATGTCCCTCATGTTTGTGTAAAACCTTTAGCTTCAACATTCACTTGTGTTGTTTATGGTAAAGGAACTGGGTAAATAGGCTTCCTTGGTTGAAGTCCCGAGAATATCTTAAAAGGAGTTTTAACAGTTGACCTATTTATAGAACTGTTGTATGCAAATTTTGCCATAGGAAGAATTAGGTCCAAACTTTTTTCATTGACTCAAATCAAACATCTTAATAAGTCTCCCAAGCTTCTCGTCACATCTTCGTTTTTCCATCAATTTGGAGATGGAAAGAATTAGAAATTGAAACTTAGTGTTCATTATTTTTCATAGAGTTCTCCAAAAACAACTCATAAACTTCACGTCATGATCATAAATGCTTGTTAAAGGTATTCCATGGAGATGTAAAACTTCTTTGAAGAAGAGTTTAGCAATATGGACAACATCATAAGTCTTGGATCATGGAAAGAAATTACTCATCTTGAAAAACCTATCGACAACTACGAAAATAGAATCATAGCCTCTTATAGTTTTAGGAATTCCCAAGACAAAATCCATACTTAAATCCTTCCATGGTTCATGAGGCATGGGCAGTGGTGTGTATAATCCACAATTTAGTTTCTTTCTTTTAGTTAATTGACATGTTCAACATTGTCATATGACCCTAGATACTTCCCACTTTAAAGAACTCCAATAAAAGTGATCTTTAACCATTATGATGGTTTTATCTCTTCCAAAGTGACTTGCTGCCCCTCCTTTATGTAATTATCAAATAACATACTCCTTTACAGAAGTATGGGCTAGGCAAAGTCGATTTCCTTTGAAAAAGTAGCCATTGTGGATCACAAAAGGAAAGTATTGGTGTCTTTGTCCAGATGTAATTTCCGAATAGATTATTATAAAATCTTGATTTGAAACATATTTTCTTTTTATTTTATCAAATGCTACAACTTTTACTGCCAAAGTGTTAAACAAATAGTTCTTTCTACTAAATACACTTGTTGCCTATGCTTAATAACCAAGTTAAATTGCTTCACAAATTCACTCCATAAGGTGTGCCTTTTGTTCAAGTTCTTATGAGAATTGAAGTGTTAAGGAGATTCATGATCTGAATATAGAATAAATTCCTTGTATGAGAGATAGTGACATTAATTGTAAAGAGCATGTACAACTGTATAAAATTCCTTGTCATAGGTCGAGTATCGTTGTTTCTCTTCTCTTAACTTGTCACTGAAGTAAGCAATGAGATGTCCCTCTTGGTTGAGTATGCCTCCAATTCCCACATGAGATGCGTCACAAGCAACTTCAAATACCTTAGAAAAATCTGGAAGTTGTAAAATAAGAGATTCAATGATTTGTTTCTTAATTTCTTCAAATGCTTTAGTTGTTGCCTTCCTCCAAGTAACTTGTCCTTCTTCCTACAATTAGTAATAGATGACATTATGGTGCTGAAATTACGAATAAATCGCCTATAAAATGTTGCTAGACTATGGAAACTTCGTGTCTTGTGTACATCTTTTCGAATAGGCCAATTAAGGATGACCTTAATCTTCTCAGGATTCATATCCACTCCACAATAGGACATCATAAAACCTAAAACTAAAACACTTGATTGCATGAAAGAACACTTCTTTAAGTTTATATAAAGTTTCTCTTGCTCCAAAACTGTCAAGACCTGTAGATGTAATAGGTGGTCTTCTTTAGTCTTGTTGTATATTAATATATCATCAAAAGATACCATAACAAATCAACCCATAAGTGGTCGAAATACTTGATTCATCACTCTCATAAAAGTGTTAGGTGCATTAGAGAGTCCAAATGGCATCACCAACTATTCATAAAGTCCCTCTTTAGTCTTAAAAGCCATTTTCTATTCATCTCTAGGTCTGATTCTAATTTGATGGTACTCACTTTGTAAGTCTATCTAGGTAAAGATAGTAGCTCCAATCAACATGTCTAACATGCCATCAAGGCAAGGTGTTGGAAATCTATACCTTATTGTGATCTTATTTATCGCCCGACAATTAATACACATTCGTCAACTTTCATCTTTTTAGGAGTCAATAGTGTCAAAACCACACATGAATTAAGACTTTCTTGAATAAATCCCTTTTTCAGCAATAGTTTTACTTTCTAGAATTTTCGAGTGTATGTCATTTATTCATGTTCATATTAGAGAGAAATTAGATCTTATGGCTCTAAAATGTGTGTTTTTGGGCTATTCTTCGACTAAAAAAGGATATAGTGTTACCATCATTCATCAAAACAACTCTATGACTCAATAGATGTCTCATTCAATGACCAAGATTCTTATTTCAACAATCCTTGTCTTCAGGGGGAGAATTCAATTGGTTCAACAACCCTTGTCTTCAGGGGGAGAATTCAATTGGGGAAGACAATGGAAGTTTTTGGCTTGATCTGATTCCTCTGTCCAATTCTATAGCACCAACCTTACCTTTTTATTCATCCTGTTGAAACCATATGTCAAAACAACCATCTAACCCTATTCGTGAACAACCCATATTTGAACCCTTTCTTTAAGAACAAAGTGAAGCACAAGAAAAACCTGATTCTACCCTTGGAGATTTGAGATTTCGCAAAGACAAGGTGTTCACAAGAAAAAAGACGGTTGTTCCTAAACCTACATAAGTCCAAGAGTCCAACTTAGATTCTCCACTTGAGGTAACAATTTCTAATCCTACATTACAAGATAAAACTAAAGTTCTTTTGGATAATGCTATCAGAAAAGTAACCGGAGAGTAGGCATGGCAATTGGGTCCCAACCTGGCCTGACCTGAGAGTGTACAAAATGACCATTATACACTCTTAAACATTTCTTATCATTTAAAAATTTTTCACCGTCTCACAAAACCTTCCTTGTGAGCCCAAATACTATTACCATCCTACCATCTTATTTGAGGTTTTATCTAATGAAAAGTGAAAACAAGCTATGAATGTGGAGACAAAGGTAATGGAAAAAAACAAAACTTGGGAATTAGTAAAGTTACCTATAAGAAAGAAACCAGTGGGTTGTAAGTGGGTATATATGGTGAAATATAGGGTAGATAGATCAGTTGAAAGATACAAGGCGCGGCTAGTAGCAAATGGCTATACTCAAACTTATGTGATTGATTACTTGGAGACTTTTGCTCTTGTCGCAAAGTTAAATGCAGTTATATTATTTTTGTTATTAGCAACTCATAATTGGTTGGGAACTGGAATAGTTTGATGTCAATAATGTATTTCTACATGGAGATCTAGAAGAATTTTATATAGAAGTTCCGCCAAGTTATAGGAAAAATTTGGCTGCTCATACTGTGTTTAAGTTAAAGAAAGCACTATATGGCCTTAAGCAATCGCCTTGAGCATGGTTCGGAAGATTTGCTCGAGTTTTATTAGCTATCGAATATAGGCAAAGTCAACGAGATCATACATTGTTTATCAAACACTCTCCTTTGAAGGGAGTAACAACTCTTCTAGTATATGTTCATATAAAGTGACAGAGGATGATGGTAAAGAGAAATAGTTTTTGAGTCAATGATTAGCTATGGAATTGGAGATTAAGGCGTTTGGAAGGTTGAAGTATTTCCTTGGAATTGAAGTTGCACATTTTAGGCAAAGAATTTTTATCTCGCAACAAAAGTATGTTATAGTTCTTCACAAGGAAACAGGCAAGACAACATGCAAACCTGCAAGCACCCCTACTGATCCGAATCTTAAGCTTGACAAAGAAGAGGAGGATGTTGTAGTAGATAAAGAGATGTATCAGCACCTAGTAGGAAGAATAATTTATCTGTCTCACACACGACCGGATATAGCATATGCAATAAGTGTAATTAGTTAGTTTATGCAAAGTCCGAAGGAAGTTCATCTGCAAGTAGCTTAAAAAGTACTTCAATATCTTAAAGGAACACTAGGGAAAGGTATTTTGTTATAAAGAAATGGATGTTTGATTCTTGAGGCATACACTGATGTTGATTATGTTGGATCTATTGTTGATAGAGGATCAACTTCAGGATATTGCACTTTTCTTGGTGGGAACCTAATGACTTGGAGAAGCAAAAAAAAAAAAGGTGTAATGACTCCATCAAGTGCAGAGGCTGAGCTTTGGATGATGGCTCAAGGTGTGTGTGAACTACTTTGGTTGAAGATTATTCTTGAAGATTTGAAGATTAAGTGGGACGGCCCTATGAGATTATATTGCGACAATAAATCTGCAATCAACATGGAATGATTGCTTGTATTTGATTAAATTTTCTATTATATTAGAATATCCCATAAATCATGAGATTAGATAATATCCCATAAATTATGGGATTAGATATTGTACTAGAATTATTAGTTTTCACTTATACTAGAATTTTGTATATAAGTTATACCTGCTGCAAACGTTAGAGATATGCAAAAGATATAGTTCCTATTCAAATTTTAACACATGTATAGGCCATGCAATTATAAAACAAAAGCTGCTGATGATGCTTATCGTTTTTATCCGTAACTAATATTTCAGTCTTAGATACTAGAAGAGATGTACTATGGCGTATAATTCTGCCTTTCAGGTGCATGCCTATGAGCGGATGAACAGAGTTTTTGACTATACTTTGGATCCATGTGGTCCTGTTTACATAACAGTTGGTGATGGTGGAAATATTGAGGAGGTTGATGTGAAACATGCAGATGATCCTGGAAATTGCCCTTCTGCTGGAGACAACATGCCCGAGTTTGGAGGGGTATGTCATATAAATTTTACTTCAGGCCCAGCTCAAGGCAAGTTTTGTTGGGACAAGCAACCAGAGTGGAGTGCGTTCAGAGAAAGCAGTTTTGGGCATGGAATACTTGAGGTACAGTTTTATGATCATAACTCAAATCCCTTTTATATATCTTTGATATGCTATCCATACATCTGATAGCAAGAACTTTCTGTTACTTCATGTAACTAATACTGAATTTCTCTCATGATATGCTTATTACTTGGTTTCATTTTTCCTATCATCATCTACAATTTGGTCCATATGCCCCACGGCTTATCTAATATGCATCAACATGCATGTCTAACATTTCCTTGAAAACGGTAGCTATCATATTATGTAGACATTGTTTTTTATTGGTGAACGAGTATATATATGTCCACATTTTGGTAATTTACTGCCTGATGTGATTACATGAGATTGTTAAGATTTATGTTAGTAAAACTAAAATGTTGAACTTTCCTGTATTCCATTAAGTTCCTTGTCAAGAGAGTATACAAAGTAAAACGTGACTTGTTTTATGTCTGTGAGGAGCTTTTTTATACGACAAAAATCTTTCTTTGCTTCTATTCTATTTTCCTTGAGAAGCTAGTCAAGTGACACATTACCAAAGCACAGTAGTGTTAAGACGTAATTCACTTGACCTCAAAAGGGATAAGAAATCAACATGACTTTAGACTACCACCTGAAACGACCTCTGTCTTCATTAAGTGACTTCTGTTGTAGCTGTAATCTATAACTTATCGTGCATGCCTCTTTTTATATTCCTCGAAACAGGTCATAAATTCTACATATGCATTATGGACTTGGCATAGAAATCAGGACATTTACAAGGAAGACAGCCGTGGTGATCAAATATACATTGTGCGACAGCCTGAATTTTGTTCGTCTCATAAGCTATAAAAGTAATTCTTTATGCTATTTTTTGAACTCGGTGAAACCCAATAAGATATGCTATTCTTATTGAACAACGCAACGCATAATTTTGTTCATTAGTATCTAGGGATGTTCGAACTAAAGTCGAAGGAAGAGCATGTGGTATGTGCCACCTGTGCTAGCATTAGCTGATGCGTGTTTATTGTCTATTATATACCAATTAGTTGCTGTTGAAAGAAAACTACCCTGATAAAATATTAATCAAGGATTTAAAAATCAGATTGGATTGACCGATTCAACTTGAAAAAGTATGAACCAGGTAGCTTTTTAGTCCGGTTCATAGTTATAATCGTTTTAATAAAAAGCCAGCTGGTTTATTATTTAATCGTCTGGTTGTTCCTAAAACGTAAGTAAAAAAAGAAACCGTGACCTAATCATCTTCGTCACTCTTCTTCAAGTTTTGATTTTTTAGACTCTAGATATGACCAAACTTCAATCTCTTTTTTTTTGTTCTATCTTGAAAGCATTTTCAGTCTCTATCTCCAATCTAACTCAACCTCTTTGTATAACTCTTTAGTTTTGTATCTTTTGTTCAACCTGATCAACAACAAACAGGGAAAACCCAAGATTAGGGTTCTTTGCCTTTCACTTTTTAAGCTTCCATCGACGTAATGAATAGGGTATTTCTATTTTCGTACTTTAATTTTCTTTCTTATTGTTTGACCTTTCTTCCTTGATTCTTTTATTCATTTTACTAGGTAATGATTCATGATTTATGAATATGTTGTAATACATAACGGGACCTTAGTTATGTATTCTGAATCAAAAGTGAAAGGGAAATAAATGAATAAATGAGGAAAATACCTTATTTTAGTTTCATGACTTCAAACGAGCTTTTCGAAGTCGAAACGAGTGCGAATCTACCAACATTTTCAGGGAAACTACTTACCGAGATGCATTAAAGCCTTTTTGTAGCTTTTTGCATATGTGAACCTCAAAATAAGTCATGGTATCCTTACGTTCACGATCTGCTACAGCAACGATAGAAAACCTTAACTTTCTTTATGTAGCGTGTATATCAGGTCTCCTCATCAAAGGCTCAATATGAGTTTGGTCCACACTGACTGAATCTATTTTTCTCCCAAACTTTGGCCCATTAATTTAGATCATTTATAAAGTCACTTTATTACCTTTATCTAGATCAAATTTACGTAACTTAACTGATAAGTTATTAAAAAAATGTTAAAATGCAATTAATTTTTGTTCACTAAATGGGAAATTTTCTAACATTCTCTTCCTTAGACAATAAATAATTGTGATAATGACTCAAGTTGAAAACCAATTTAAATTTTTGGTTAAGTCACATTACTTATTGATCGATCAAGTTTAAAAACAAAACATTTGATTCAAAGATAACAAAAGTTCATCGTTCCGTCCCACAAGGCTTTTGATATATAAAGATATTAGACACATGTGCCATGTATGTGTTGGAGTTATGTAAATATAATGCCCTGGAAAGCAAGTGTATTTACATGTAACTTTATCTTCTTCAGTTACAGTTTTGTAATGAAAATATTTATTATT
>JANJEY010000235.1:52076508-52095952 GCA_024703695.1 Erythroxylum cataractarum
ATATGAAGGAATACCTCATAATATATTATTAACAAGTCATAATGTTAATACATGAATCACAAATATCCATTAGCCTAGGGCACACTACTAACAAGCACCACTTATAACTTTTCTAGAAATTAAAATAAATGGATTTCCAAAACAATATGGCTAGGCCTTAAAAATTTATGTACAAGGAAAATAGTTAGGTTCTACATAACTTACTAAACCAACCAAAATTACAAAGCCAAAGATACATACCAAAGGTAACTTGTAACTACTAATGTTACTATAAATGACACTTTGTATAGGTAGAAAAAGTTTTCAACTCATATAGAAGAGGTTTTGTTTTTAGTTTAGTTACTTTTTTGCCCATGACTATGAATGGTCATGTATCCAATTGTGTATCTTCATGAGCTTCACATTTTTTGGGTTGTATGATTGGATGCACATCCATGCACCAAATACCCAAAAACCTATTTTTTGCTATAAATTGACATTTTAGGCAGCCAAAAGGAGTATAATCATTTTAGGACTTTTTGAAGGGGTAGAACACGTACTCTTTAGAGATCCATTGGAGGGTTAAGCTTCCTTCTTCTAGTTTGAATACTAATCACCACTTTTGGGCATATTGTCATTGTGTATTGTAATAGTTGTATTTTGGATTCAAGTGCAGCTTAGGGATAACGTAACATAGGCTAAATGACCCGAGCTTATATAGTTATTGCCTAGATCGATCTATTTTCCTTATTCGTAATATGGCTATCTAACTAAATCTATAGAGCTTGTTTTAGGTTGTTCGTATTACAACTAGAAATATTCAAATACACAAGTTACAATAATTATGGAAGACTCAATTTGATACAAAAATAAGAAATTACAAGTGTAGATGCAAACTGATCCCGACCTCTTTCTCTTACTTGAATACAGTGGGTATATTCTCGTTTTCCTAACGAGGTAACTCTTCTGAGCTTAAAAAAATATTATAAATTTTGGGTGAGTGTTGCAAACTCAGTGAGTGGTCATCCTCGATGGCTCACTTAATCACATAACACATATCATCACTTATAAACACATAATTCACGTCTTTTCATTTACAATCATTTGAACACTTATCATGTTCAAAAATCAATCAAACTATTTAAATCACACATATCATATGCATATGCAATGCTTATGAGACTCACTTTTAATTTGTTACTTTGTTGTGACCGAGTGTCTATGACTGTCCCATATCCATTGTGGATACTGGGCTCATTAATAATTATCTCATATCCTTTGGAGATACCGAGCTTATTTTATATAATGAGCCTTTGTCTCTTAATCACTTTTTGAGCTCGAGGCTCTTTTTCACATTCTGGGCCTTAAGTTCTTTTTCGGTAGCTACTCTAATCACAACTGCCTTTATCTTTCATGCATTTATGTAATGAAATGCATTAATCACATATAATCAGTTATTCACTTTCACATATCATCAGAACTTAGTCCACCATTCAACATTAAAGTTGAGAATCACTTTTTGTTCATATGCAAATACACATTCAGAACATATTTATCATCAGTCCGTGGTCCGACATTTAGCAATCAAATTGTGCACACTTATGTCATCCAAATTCACATATAGGGAGCACTTCAATATTCTCAAATTCATCAAACTCCTTGGACATATATTGTCTAGGTCCAATACATTCACATTGCATAACCATTCAATTCATAATATAAACAAAACAGCAATAAAGTAAAACCATCTAGGTTTACTCACATTATGCTCCAGATTAGCATTTGCTTCCAAGGTCTGGAAACATTTGGATGATGGTGCTCTATATGTTCCTCTATATCATACAAAGCATACACATATTACAATTTTTTATAAATTGTATAAGTGTCTATTGATGCACACATATGTATATTAAATATTACAATGCATGTTCAAATGACATTCCGGGGTGTATATACTTAATACATGTCCCATAACCAATTATCAAGATATTTGAATCATTCCCTAACACCTAGAACACTCTCTTTATGTTAATAACTCAATCCTACTTCAATTAGGCTCCTTTAATATCACCAACAAGCCTAAAATCTCATTGAACAACATTGATAAGTCAATCATTCAATAACAAACATCTCTTGGGACAAATGCCATAAATTTTGCTTTATATCTCAGATTAATTTCATCTTAGGATGGTTTTGAAGAGAACTTCTAAATCTACAACTTCTATGAAGACTCTAAAAAGAGATTTTGCCATTTGGGGGGTCAAAACAGATGATGATGTGAACTCACATGGGTAGCTCGTGTTTCTTAAGGGTTTGGTGGTGTTTTTGCATCAGGAACACACGATCAATGTCAATTTTTACGGCCTGACGGTGTATCCATCAAGTTTTGCTCAATTCTCCTTCTCCAAGACCCCTCTAATGGATTCTAGACCCATTCTAACATCACTTTCACTCACAATCTTCCCAAATTCACCTCTTTTAATGCAATATCACTCTATAACAATTCAAACACCAATTAGATTTCGTTCACTCTCAATTCTCAACTCATTTGATTCATCATCTCAAGTGGATAACTTCTTCAAATAAACCTAATTTGAACTCAACATCATCCACACACATTTCATATTCCCCACTTGATCATAAACACTCAAAATATAACACATTCTTATACACTCACAACATAACTCAATATATACATTCATCCAACAATGTACTGTACCCAGTTCTCAGTTTCATGTCAAATTTTGGGACTCCTAAAGATAGAATTTAAATTTGATGTCTTCATGAATGTAGCCCTATGTCTCTATTTTAATCAAGAATCATCCCATTTGGATAACTAGAGAAAAAGTTATGGCTAAAACATTGAAGCATACTTAAAGATCATGTTGCTGCTACAATTTTCCAGCTCAACTACCCATTTTGTTTCCAAATCTTACCCTAACACAACTCATACAAAGATCACCTTTTCTACTCCATCTACTCCTCATTCTTAACTCATTTCTACACTCATCCATTAACACAAACAGGATATAAAAGTATTTCTATACTCATCAATTTCCAAATCTCATTACAACATCATCTTTAAAACATGCGAAGCATAACTCATAGTTTGTTGCTCATCATATACAACATCAATCATCCATAAACAACTCCTAACCCATTATTTAACGTTTATATGAAACAAAATATCAATATACATATATATATATATATTCATTTCTTCACCAATATTTTAGCATATACAAAACTCCTTGCCATGATCATTCAACCTCTAAAACATTTCTGTAAATCATTACTCATCAATAAAACCTCTTCACCATTCACGACACCCACATACTCAAAACACAATTTAATGACATTAACCTTTAACTATCATCACAAATGCTTCATATCCATAAAATTAAAACATGACTTACTTGATTTACATACCAAATCTTCAAATTCTTCAAGAAAATAAAAAATCCCTAACTTTACCAACATCCTATGATCATCATCATCTTGCGGTTGAAAAGCTTGGGTTTTTAGCGAGAATGAAAGAGAATGCAAGGTGAAATAGTAGCATGAAAGATGAGAGGGTTAGGTTTAAGGTGAATGGAGATTTGGAGAATCAAGTTCATGAAGAAGAGGAAGAGAAGAGGAGCTACGAAAATAATGGAGGGATCCAAAATAAAACACCAATTGCCCTTTTTAGAGAGAAGCATCGTGAAAGACAACAAAAAGTAGGCGTCTTTGATTTAAGACAAGGTTGGGTACATGTCCAATTCCTAATGCATTAGACTAGGTTCTTTCATTTAACTAGTCCAATCTACTTCAATTCCTACTCCAATTGTCCCCCAATTTTCAATGACACTTGTCAATAAATCCTAAAGTCATTTATCAAAATTTATGTTTCTATTAGACAATAATTTTTACTACCATTTAACAATTGTTTTATCAATTAGCAATTTTTCTAGTTCAGAATTGCCCAACAATTTCCAAAAATTCCAAAAAAATTTAAATCAAATTATACACTCCCTAAATCAATTTTCAGTATATAAAAACCACATTTCTCAATATACTCACATTAATAAACAATTATACCCAAATATTGTCAATGAATGCGTGTACAATTATTTTTATGTGCAAAGATTCAATATTCACGTGTATGTGCATATCATGTAATGCATGAGCATAAAATGTGCTTCCTAATTTCTCAGTAATCTCTCAATTTTACTATTTTAACCTTAATATGGGTAACGGGATGTTATAATTCCATAGCTAGTTTTAATTAAAGAATTTATTTTGATTAAATGCGATCTAAGGGAAAACTGGGGTCAACAAAGCTTGTTGTTAATCTACGATCAACAGTTTCTAAAAAAGGTGTGAAAACAATATGACAATGACGTATGTTTAATTACGTATTGTTAATCTATGATCAACAGTTTCTAAAAGAGGTATGGAAAAAATATGACAATGACGTATGTTTAATTGTGAATAGGTTGAGATTAAGCCAAGAACTGGATTCTAAACGCATTAATCACTTTCACCATTTTTTTACTGTTTTGTTTAATTTGTTTTCATTAGTTTAATTTTTCTTTGTTTTCTTAATTACTTCAAATCAAACCCTCCTTCATATCCTAAACATCAATTCTTCTCATTAAAAAAGCTTTACACACACTCTCCATAGATGCGATCCCTACTTACCACTACTATAAAATTAGTTGTGCAAAGTTAAGTTTATTTTATGGCGCATTCAAGATGCATCAACAAAAATCCATGTATATATTTAAACACTATGGGTTTTAGAGATGATGCCATGGATCTACTCGGGTCATAGTGGCCCTCCTCATTGATTGTACTCTAGAATTGGCAAGAAGGCATCCTATATAAGAAGTCTATCTACAAGGCTATGTAAGTTAGCATTCCTATAAATTTTGGTCGTACAATTCCATCATGATAGGGAATTTCAAATAGCTCATACGGACCATCTCCCTTAGCAACTAGAATTGGATAGTGTTTGGTTGGTCCCAGTCATGACTTCCTTTCTCCACAATGAATAGGGAGAGAACCCTATGCGTTAACTCCCATTATGTGGGCTCCATGATCTCGAAAAGTTAGGAACATGTTCCAACATCGATAAGGTCTCGAATTTGCTGGACCAAACTGACCTACCCCAGTGCTTCCTAGTTAATGTTGCAACCTATTACAAAATTCTTCTTCTTGAGTCGTAGATACTACTCCTCATGTGTCGTGGCATTAAAGAGTAACATCTAAGGTTGCTCCAGTGTTTGGTATGTGCGAGCTCCCCTTGAGTCTCTATAAGACCCTTCTCATCGTTACTGCTTCCTCGGATCACAGTCTTGTAATTGTGCTTGAAACTTTAAATAAATGTAAGAAAATTGCAAATAAAGAACAAAAATAATTGTTTCCCCACACTTATTTTTTATGCTTACTAAATTGATAAACATAAAAGAATTAGAAAAAGGAAAATTAAACACATAGCAAAATCACGAACAAATAATCTAATGAAACAAACAAATAGATAAATAAAATGAAATGAAATAATTATAAAATTAACTAATAACATAATTAATCACAAAATTGAAATTAACAACACTATAATTAACCAATAAAATTAATCTAATTAATCAATTACGAAATAAAACCTAAATTTCAATTTAATAAACCTAATATGACAAATTATCGAAAATTAGCAAAAATAAACATTGACTTAAACAAGAAAAAAACTTCAATTAACTATAAAAACATCTAATTAATTCTAATTTCATGCAAAATCATCACAATTTAATGATTAGTGAGTAAAATTGCATATACGTGCAATTCCAATTGAAATCTCTTCCAATTTACATGCAATTCATCAAATTAAATCAATAAATCATATGGATAAGGATAAAACTCAACTATTAATCCACAATTGACCACAAAATCAAGAAAAATTATACAAAATCACCAAACCCTAAATATAGCTTTTTTTGGGATGAAAATCCCTAAAATTGCAAAATACCCTATTATTCATGCATAAACAAGTAAAATAGATGAGAGTACTTACTTGGGTATTGAATTGGAAAGAAAAAAGTAAAAAATTAGGTTAGAGAGGGAGAGGGGAGAGGGAGAGTGGAGATGGAGAGAAAGAAAATGAAAAGAATGAAAGAGGTGGGGCAATCAAAGGTTGCCATGAATTTACACCGTCTACTACATGATTATGTAGCTAACCATGTAATTCAAAAACTCCTTAAAATCTAATACAGGTTTATGAGTGATTACAAACTTACACAATTTTGTATCTGATCATGTAAGTTAACATGGGCATGTTTGTTGGGTATGTAAGTCAACACAGGCATGCCTAATGGAGTTACTATAAATGTGTGCAACATGAAAAGTAGTTGGACAACTTTAAAAACTTTATACTCAAATTTACGAAACTTTACCAGCATACCCTAACATGATAAATATGCACAATCTCTTTAGGATTCTTAATGTACTAAACTAACACACATCAAAACTCAATAAAATCCTATACTAAAATCAAAATAGAAACAAAATGAAATAGAATTTAAAAATAAAACCTAACTTATTTCTTAGGTTGCCTCTAGAGTAGCACTTGCTTAACACTATTAACTTGACGTACCTTTAATGCTCATGGAGGCTTATAAAAATTGGGTTTTGATTGTCTTATTGTTAGTTCCATAACCTCTAAGTAAGCTACTTGTTTTTACTTATTGTCGTGTTCTTTCTTTAGTTAATTACCTTAAACTTGTAAAAGTTTTAGTGAACCATTAAAGGTAAAGTCTTGCAAAATATCCAAAATGAATCTTAACATTACTTGCTAGATTCATTATCATCAATAAGCTTAAGTTAGGATTCAAAACATTAGACATTTTAAATTCAAACTCTTCATCCCCTACCCTTAGTATTAATGTGCCTTCACCAACATTGATAATTGACTTAGTAGTTGCTAAAGAGGGTTGACCAAGGACTAGAGTTACCTCTACATCTTCCTTTATGTCAAGAATCACAAATCTACTAGGAAGATAAGGTTATTAGCCTTAATAAGAATATCCTTTATAACGGCCCTATGATGTTTTACCGATCCATTTATTACCTATACACTTATCCTAGTAGGTTTTAGTTTACTTAATCCCAATTTCTTAAATAATGAGTAAGGCATCATATTAATACCAACCCTAGGTCAACTAAAGCCTTATCTTTTTTTAAACTACCAATTTCAAAAGGGATAGTAAAACTCCCTGGACCTATGAGCTTCTCTAGTAGCTTGCTTTTCATAATTTCCAAACACCTTCTGCTAAACATTATAGTCACCAACTCTTCCAACTTTTCCTTTTTTGATTGTAGTTCCTTTAAAATTTTCAAGTGCTATAGCATCTACACAAGAGCTTCAACAAGGGGTAAGTTAATCTGAAGTTGCTTAAATATTTCGAAGAACTTATCGAAATGTGCATCTGATAGGTTTTTCTTCACTTTAGCAGGACAAGGGATGACAAGTTTAAATTCCTTGAATTTTTTAAGGAGGCCTCCACCTTCAACATTTACTTGACTTTTAGTAGTCTCCTTCTTCTTTTGGAGTTCATTTTCTTTTAGAAGCTCTTTTTCACTCTTAAGGGTGATTGCCATTACATGTTTTACAAGATTTGTCTTTATGGTACTAAGCGAACTCCCATATGGTCTTTCATATACTAACTTTGTGACTTAACCAATTTGAACCTCCAAGTTACGTATAGAAGCCTTTGTTCACTGATTTCTTGCATCAAAATCTTGAAAAGTTTTATCATCATCTCTTCTAGAGTCAGCTTATTAACTTGAGATGGTTATTGCTAAAATCTTAGAATAGAGATGTTCCTTGCTTGCCCTTAATTTCCTGAAGAGAAATTGGGGCAATTCCTCCATCTCAGATTATAGGTATGGCTATATGGATTGTTTTGGGTTTAACAACATTTTCCACATAATCCATATGTTTGGGCTATAATGCTTAAAACTTTTGACTAGAATATTCTAGCCCACTCACCTAACACTAGATAACTTGACATTATGGAATCATCATCAGTCTATCAATTTTTATAATCAGAGCTTTCTCTTGGTTGCATCACTTCATCCACTTCATATACTCTTGCTAGCTTATCAAGTATGGCTTGAGAAGAGCAACACTAATAATTGTTCATTGTTGTGTCTTTAATAAGGTCGTGAGCTACATTTCGTTTATTATTATGGCGGAGAGTTTAACCATTACTTCACCTTTCCCTTTAATGAAAACAAGAATAATTGAAATCTTATTGCATTGTCATTAACCTTATTGATCTTGAAGGTACCACAAATCTCTAGAAAATTTTATATATGTGCATTCGAATCTTCATCTCGTAATCTATCAAATTGAATAAATCATTGCTCCATTTGAATGATACTTGGCTTGATCTCAAAATTATTGGCATTTATAGTAAATCTAACAATGTTAGACTTCGCTTATATCAAGTCTGGTCTAGCATAATTGAACATCATTTTTTGTTGGTCTACCATGGTTTCTGGTTCTTTAGTATCAATTAACCTCTTAAGTCCTCTATTTGTCAATATAACTCGAACTCTAAGTTGTGTTGTGCATGGATTTTTACAAGTTGTTTTTTAATTTTTGGATCTTTGTCCACTAAGCTCATTGGATTACTTCGAGTCATAAACTGACCAAATAGTCAAATTTTGTGAGAAATACAAAAAATTAAAGAGTAAATAAAATAAATAAAGAAATTAAAGACAAATGTAAGATAAAATAAAGTAAAAATGGCTATACTAATAGAATTTAGGTTGTCCTAATATTACTAATCCCTAGCAACAGAGACAAAAACTTGATTGATTATTTTTTATGCTTACAAAGAATTATAAGTTTTAATTGCAAATGCACGATGTAGTTATTGCTCGCACTAACAAATATGGGTTGATCCTAAGAGGATTGTAAGTACTAGTATTAACCTTTTTTCTATTATCTAAACTTCAAACCATATTGTGGATTTGATTAAAAATTAAACTAAACAAACTAAACTAAGATTGAAATAATAATGAACTTAAACAAAGGAAAATACTACGAAATTTTTATATCAAGTAAATAGTAGCTAGGTGATGAAACTCCCCAAGAATTAATAAATATTAACCCTTTATCATCCAATTAAATTATTAATTACTGGACTATGTAAATTCCAATCTTATGTTAGATATTAATAATTAAACCCTCAGTTGATTGACTGAAATCTCTTTCAAGTTTAACTAAGATTGTATTATTGATTTCTGAATTTTACTATTAGGTTTAACCCTAATCTAGAAGATTTATGTCGACCTATCTCTAGTTTTGCATGCAACTCCTTCCAACTTTGGTAGATTTATTCACACAAAAGGATTTTTCAATCTCATTCATATGAAATCAAATCATGGACTAATATTACAAATATATTAGTTCAAAAATATAATGTATAATTGAATCACAATGAATTAATCAATAAAATTGCATTAAATAAAAGATTAATTCATATGGTCATCATAATTTAGGGTTCATCACACCTTGACACTAATAAATTTAGTTCCCACTCATAGAAAACAAAACCAATAACAAATATTCATAATAACAAATTGAAATCCAAGAAATCATATTCTGAATCTCCCTTTTTTCTCTAATAAATCTTTTTGCAATTTGGATTACATGATGGTATTGATCAGATCTTGTGATTCCTTGTCCTTTACTCAAAACTACCTCTTCTCTATGTTTCTTAAGACTAAAAATGCTCTAAAACTTGCCTCTTTCTATTTTGCCTCTGATAACGTCCTTTTATAGTAAAAACTAGGATTTTGGGGTATACACAGTCACTTACTTAGTTGTGTAGGACAACATTTATCCCCCAAAAATACCAAAATTTGTGGTTTTACATGAGTATAAAGACTTATATAGGTAACATAAATGGCCTTAAACAATACTTTCAATTCTCCACATATTTATAAAGACCTACACAGTTACTATAAACAACTGTGTATCTCTAAGTTAGTTCAAATATTTTTTTGTGTCAATTTCATTTAAATTCTTCTCCTTTTGGTCCAAGAAAGCAATTAGCACCTATAAACACACTTGAAGTGAATTAAGTACCAAAAATACTATAAAACACATTAAATATAGGTATATAAATCATCATCATCACCAAGTTCGAAACCCCGTAATGAAGTGGGGTTTGGAGAGATTTGATAGTACACAACCTTACCCCTATATAGTAGAGAGGTTGTTTCAGACAGACCCATATGCAAATGAGAAAATATAAGAGTGATGTAGGTTACAGAGAAAATAGGAAAAACTAGCACCGTAAATTATTAAGAAAATAAAATTACAATAAAAACATCAATAAATAGAAATAATAATAAAATAATAAAATATATAGATATATATAAAATAATGAAAATAAGACTAATAATAATAGTACTAAAAATGTTAATAATAATATAAATAAAAACCAATACAACTACGAAAAGACAATAAATAATAAAATAGTAATAAAATAAAACCAAGCTAAAATATTACAAGTAGAACCTAGATCTCCCAAATATAGGTAGCCAAAGAAGAAGAAGATTATCCTACTAGACAAACACAACCTTGGAAGGTTAGTTTCTACCACGATCGCCACTAAATGCCAAAAACGACTAACAAAAGAGACACAATAAGAATAATCAAAATCATAATAATAATAAAAAATCATTAACAATGAAACAAAAGGGATGGGGAGCTTATCAACTTTAGGAGAATCACATATAAATCAAACCTTCCCAACATTCATAAAAAAGAAGCATTCAAAAATTAAAAGCAATATTCAGAACATATGTAGCAATAAAGATGAAAAACTAGTGATAGAGATACCACTACTAAAGCCTTTATAAACCTAGAACCTGATACGGTCAATTGGGACTAAAATCGAAGACGGGCTCGTTTGTATATCTTATAAAAATCCACTTCACCACCTGCAAGAAAATATGTGAAGGAAACTGGTCTAAAAAACTAAGTGTTGTCAACTGCCTATGACATAAAACAAATCCCTAACTACGACTTCACGTAGCTTGAAATACCAAGGAACTGTCTGTTAGGAGAAAGAAGAAGCTAAGGCGATATGTTTGTATGGAAGGAACATTGACACATCAGTGATTTCTATCGGTAAAAACATAGAGAGAAAGAAAGAGAGGAGGTCATTCACCCCCATGTCTTGATAAACCCTGTAATTTTCCTTTTCCATAACAAAAGGGTGCAATAGTTAGAAAAACAAAAACAAAACTCGATATGATCCAACATCCCAAATCCATAACCTACAATAATCTCCATGTGCAAAGCAACAAACGAAAGAGTAAGGCCATACAATAAATACCCAGATACCTAATAACCAACCAAACCCATCCAAATAACACATAAGGTGATTGAAACAAAGGAAACCCAAGAGGCAAATCCCACAAAAGGAATTATCTTTGAATAAAAAACGCAATACGGATTTTTAGCAAGCAACCTCAAAAGCAAAAACACATAGAAAAGAACACAAGGGGTTGCATATACTCAAGCCAGCATCATCTTCAATACGTAGAAACCCAAACCGGACCATTACAGAATGAAACTTTCGTAAACCCGAGTGCAAGAAAGGAATCAGGCATAGGTAAATGTCAGGCAACCTAGAAAGAGCTTAGGAGAATGAGCTACTAGTTGCCCCAAGAAGGGAAGAATCAGCACCTCCTCAAAGGATGTTAATGCTTATGATTGACTTTTGGTGTCTCACATCAAGAAGTAGAAAAAGCAAAAATGCTCAAAGAAGAGAGCAGAGCGTAAAAATGTCGGTACTTTGAGAAAGTAAAAAAAATTAGGTTAAAATACAGATTTCAGTTGACAGATAGATGATCTGGTTCATGAAAAGAAATAGAACCGGTAGAGAAACACAACAAAGAAAGAGTGGAGTATTCGGATCCGACGCACGAAGATGTAATACGACATAGAAATTCTAAAAACATTATATCCTTTTTCATTCACAAGAAAAGCCCAAGCATATGCCCCCAAATCAAAGATGACAATAGAGTTTTAAGATCTAAACCAAATAATTATTAAAAAAAAACCTTAAGCCAAAAACCCTAGATCTGGATTGAAGACAAACCAACCCAGATAACCTATCAAAGCGAGAGAGAACAGAAATAAAAAGGAAAATAGATGATTGAGACGTAAAGAGTGAAAAAAAAAAGAAGGGAAGACTTAGCTAAAGCAAAGAGATGAGATTGAAGTCTTTGGCGATAGGGCTGATGATATTGAAACCTCAACCTGAGCTAAACTCGGAAGAAGGGAACTCCAATCTGAGGGATCAAACTTTGTGAGCCCATCAGACTGGTAAAAATTGAACTGTTTGTCAATGGTTCTGGGGTCATGCTTTTTTAGGCATTTATTTTGGGGTAGGTATATAAATATAGTCAAATAATCATTCATTAGTTATCCATCTTTATTTGGCACATAGTTGGTAATGGTGAAAGTACCTGGTTCTAGTATAACTTTATGTGTCTGAATGGTCTTCTTCATATCCTCCCTAATGCTTTTAATATGGTGCTTAGAATCCCTAGTTCCTTCAAAATAAAACTAATTATTCCCAATAATGCTTGGAATGGGTCACTTTCTCATCTGAGACCATTTTCGTCTATTGCTATTGCAACGCCTAACTACCAACCTAATTATAGGAAGGAAAATAAATTCCTTTAGAAGAGACACAATTATAGATGTTTCACTAATAGATATTATACAAGTATCTTTGAGGATTTTCCTCTATGAATGCCATAGTCTAACCTAGTTTGGTCATCGAAAAATTTACCTAAAGCTACTTTTGTCCTTTGCCTAGTAATATATGAGAAACTTAGCACTAAGGAAATGTTATTCTTTAGCTTTTTCAACAATTAAATCAACTTCTTCTAATATTAATTCTCTAGATAAGCTTGATCATCTCTTCTTTATTATACAACTTTGTCTAGGCAACTTGGGAGAAAATACTCCATTTTTGTTCCTTACACTATAATGGTAGCTTTTAGAGACAAATTATTGTTTGGGCATGCTTTATCAATGATAGAACTAAGGACAAGGTTAGGATATTAGAATTTCCTTAATTTTTGTGGTGTACTCCCCATGGAGGGAAGGAATCTTATAATTTTCTCTAATTCATCAAAGAAAGCTTACTCCTTCATAATGGAACACTATAGGATAAGCTAGAGAAATCATTCTTTTAAGGATCTTGATGCTAGCAGCTAGCCAAAATCTTATGTTCCTGTGGATCGCATAATACTCCAACTGCTTGCTTCCCTTCGGTACTTTTTACTTTAGTAACATCATGATGAAGTAAGACTCCTTATTTAGAAGAAGCCACTTAGTTTTTTTTTCTTTTTTTCTTCTATTCTTATGGGATTATAACTAGATACCTTATACTTTTTTTGTTCCTTTCTTTGGTTTATTACCTTTGATTCTTGTTGTTAGGTAGTTTCCACTACTAAGTCTTATTCCCTCACTTTTTTATTAGACTTAATTCTTTCATTTCCATTAAAAAAAAGATTTCTCAAGAAAGTTATAATCTTGCATTAAATAAAAAAACAATCTAAAACAATAGGCTTAGGACTCATCCTAACTAGATCTATATCCTAATTAGTTTACATTTGAAGAAATTCTCATAGATATAGGAAACAAGATTGAATTCTCATGGATCTTAAATCCTGAATGTTTTTTTACGAATATTCTTATTTTTCCCTAACATTGTTTTCTTTGTTAATCTTAGATACTTTTTGTTAGCTTCCAATTATCTTTTTTCAGTGTTTTCAATTGAATTTCCTTTTTTTCTATCATCCCCTCTTTTAAGTATGAAACCCTAAAAATTCTAACTAAAATAGGTCAAATATCAAACAAATTTAGGACTTTGTAAATATGTTAGCTCCTACATGCTTAACATGCCTCTTTAGAACTTGTCTATAATAATTACTACAAATACTGGTTAATATATGATTGTGTTTCTCTTATATTGGATAACATAGGAAAAATATAATAGGATATTGGAAGAAGCGTAAAGGAATAAAATGGCTTAATGTTGAATATGGTAGAAACATAGGTCCGTGCGTATGCTATATAGCTCTTATAGCAAACTCTCCCAAAAATAGAATATGGCATGATGGAACATGAGAAGCAATATAGTACTGTGTTGGTATTGTGTTCTTAGTTATTAACTTAAAATTTGTTGAAGTTACTACACCTTGACTCAAGTATTCCCAATCTTTTTCCTTCTTCATGGAGGGATTGAAATAAGACCAAAAATAAATATAACTCATTTTAAGTATCAAATTGATATTCTAAAAGATCATTCTAAAGATATAGTGTAATTATCACTCATTAACTAGAACCTCACATGGTCCAACAAATTCTATTTTTTAATTTAATAGATACTTGTTTCATATATTTAATTTAAGTTGCAAAGCCCCCTAAAGAGATGGAAATACCCATATTAATAGTAGGCCTTATTCTGTGAATAAATCGACATATAAGAACATTTTTCCATTTGTAATATAAATTACATTAGTAGGAATATAAGTCTAAATGCCTTCCAAATAACTCTTAATTATTTTTAAAGCAATCATACTTCCCTCACCTAAACTAAAATTTAATTTGGTGGCCTTTCCTGAATGTAAATAAAAAGATATATCCTAGATAAGCCTCATAACCTAGTGGTCTTCACAATAGAAGGGACATTTATCATCAGGCATACATTTTTTAGAAAGATCATTATAAATGATTATAGTGTGTCATGAAAAAAAATATTCAGCTAAAGACACTTTTGTATAAGGAACGAGATATTGTAATATAGTTAGAGAATCTACCATTTTCAACTATAACAATAGTATCGTTAAGTTATCAATATATGATTTGTCACTTTAAAGTAATTAGTGAGAATATTTTATTATTCTTTATTAGAATTGATTTCATAAATCTTTGACCAAGGTATAATGATACTTGAAAATAATTTAAAATGCCATTAAAAAATAATTACTAATAATAAAGAACTATTATGACTGAACTCGAATAGAGTGGCCATTAAATATATACATTATTTTTTATGAAAACAAAATATTAATTTATAAGAAAAAATCATGTACAAAGAAGGTAATTAAAACTACTTTACCATTTCTAATATTTGGGTGATTGTGATACATTATTAAACTTCAATCTTGCTATATAGAAGTAAAATTATATCTAATCCTAAGAAAAATTTATGATTTGTAATATATTTGTGTTGTCAATATATGTAAGAATCTAACGAGTCTCATATAAAGAAATATCGAAGAGAGTAAAAAGGTAATTTAATAAAAATTAGAGTTAATCGTAATGCTTGATAAATTTTAGGATCAACTATAAAATATTTGATAAAAAGGAACCGCTATTAGACATTGTACTTTATTGGGAAAAATTAGCATTTAATTGGGAATAACTATAATTTCAGTTAAGGTTTAATTTGAACACAAAATTATATTTTAATTACAATACTAAAAGATAAAAACTATATTTTAAATAAGTGTACTCTCTATAAGTGCTAACAATCATAATATAAGCCTTCTACATATTACTTGTAAAAAAAATTCAACTTTGTTTTTATTGGAGATCAAAAGCTTATGTAGTTATTATGGTATTCAATAACCTATATCTAAAATTGATTTTGTAGGAAAACTGAAAAAAAAAAAACTTTCTGCTAAGGTATGATTTACAATTCATGCTTTGTTATATTTGTTGATTAATCATATTATATGAACTAAATGAGATTAAATTTAATTTATTTCACATGCTCACATATCAATTTCACACTATAATATTCATTAAATATTTAATCATTCAAAGTAAAAACTTCTTGTCATTTTTCAATTTTTTAAACTTAATTATTTAACAAGGTAAATGTAAATCTCACTATTATTTATTTCATTTATAAATGTAGCCCCCAGTCAACTTAAGATTAGCTTTTTAAACCTAATTTACAATGTTATTTTTATAATTTTTCTCTTTGTTTTTGTTAATGAAATGATTTGCTTAGTGCAATTTTTTAAGCTTTATGGCGTTTAATATAGTCATTAAAGTTTGCTTATAATAAGAAAAAATCTATATCAATTTCTATAGTCAAAGACTTCTTATGTTCATGAAACTAGTATAATAAGTGAGAATGTGATTATTTTTTATATAAAAACTATTACATTTGTTAAAATACTTTCAAAGCAGTTCTATAATTGTGTGCAACAAAAGTTAGGATAAAACTATATATTTATCATAAAAATATTGGTTTATTCTCTACAACCATCCAGTTTGGTTATAGTTTAGTGATAAAATAATTTAAAAATATTCTTTATCTTGTACATGTTTAGATGTATATGATAAAGTTCATGAGATGATTAAACAATGTAAATGAAATTATAATGAAACTATAACTATGAGATTCATATTGCATTTATGTATTATCTCTTAATTATTCCTAGTTATTGTTCTATTACGATTGGAAATTCATAAAACATGTTTTGTTTTTCCTTATGAAGGCAGTAGTTGTTGGACCCCGTTTTCGGAGCTCAACATCCGGAGTCATAAACCTTGGGCTTGTGCAGTACCTTATGAGGTGATTTCCAGTAACCTTGAATAATCATCATCCTATCAGAGTGGAGGCCCACACTAGTCAAACACCAAAATTTTTCATTAAAGAAAATCTGCAGCTATGAAACTCTGGTTCATTTTTAAACTAGGAATCACCTCAATCGGAGCTCTATAGCTTGAGATATACCTAGAAAACTAAAGCATGCACATACCACAATTATGCTCTCCCAACTGAACCCTCACTTTCTCTCTAACAAAAATAATCATGCCAACCCCAAAAGATACAATTTTTTTTTGAGGTATAGGCAAAGATGCTGGAAAACCATTGCTTTAAGAATCACTTTATTTGGAGGTCAGATGAGGAAGTTATGACTAAAAGAATCCAACATGCTTATGCCCTTTACTTGAAATGTACATGTCTTGTCGCAAATACCATAACCTTTGCTACAGATGTTGGATTGAATTCATTTTAAAACCATTTGAAGGAGGGCCTCAAAATATAAAACTTTCATGCAGCACTCAAAGTGAGTTTCGGCCTCTGAAAGGGTCAAAAAAAGAACAGAAGAAAGAACTAAGACGATGTTGACGTCATGAGACAAATCGCTGACGTCATATAAGAATATTTAGAAAAATAGGCATAACTTTTTGTATAAAACTTAGATTTAGGTATTCTTTATATGAATAGAAACAAAACTTCAGGATCTACAACTTTTATGAAGAACATAAAGACCAATTCATTCATTTAAAGGATCAAATTTGGAATAGAATATGTTCTCGCCAAAATTAAGACGATGTTGACCTCATGAGACGAATTGATGATGTCATATAAGATGATTCAGAAAAATGGGCATAACTTTCTGTACAAAACTCGGATTCAGGTGTTCATTAGATGAATAGAAAGACGACTTCAAGCTATACAATTTTCATGCAGACCTCAAAGACCAATTCTATCACCTAAAGGATCAAATTTGGACCAGAACATATTCTAGCCAAAACTAAGATGAAGCTGACGTCATGAGATGAATCGCTGACGTCATATAAGATGATTCAGAAATGTGAGCATAACTTTCTGTACAAAACTCAGATTCAGGTGGTCTTTAGATGAATAAAAATAGAACTTCAATATATACAACTTTGATGAAGACCTCAAAAACCAATTCTATCACCTAAAGGATCAAATTTGGACTAGAAGATGTTTTGGCTAAAACTAACACGATGCTAAGGTCATGAGACGACTCCTTGACGTCATATAAAAAGATTCAAAAAATGGGCATAAATTTCTATACAAAACTCGAATTCAGGTTTTGTTTAGATGAATAGAAAGAGGACTTCAAGATCTACAACTTTCATGCAGACCTCAAAGACCAATTCTATCATCTAAAAGATCAAATTTGGACCAGAAGATGTTCCGGCCAAAACTAAGATGATGCTGATGTCATGAGACGAATCGTTGTCGACATATAAGATGATTCAGATAAATGGGAATAACTTTCTGTACAAAACTTAGATTCAGGTGTTATTTAGATGAATAGAAAGAGGACTTCAAGATCTACAACTTTTATGCAGACCTCAAAGACCAATTCTATCATCTAAAAGATCAAATTTGGATTAGAAGATGTTCTGGCCAAAGCTAAGACGATGCTGACGTCATGAGACGAATCGTTGATGTCATATAAAAAGATTCAAAAAAATGGGCATAACTTTCTATAAAAAAAAATTAGATTCAGGTGTTCTTTAGATTAATAGAAAGAGGACTTCAAGATCTACAACTTTCATGCAAACCTCAAAGACCAATTCTATTATCTAAAGGATCAAATTTGGACCAGAAGATGTTCTAGCCAAAACTAAGACGATGCAGACGTCATGAGATGAATCGTTGATGTCATATAAGATGATTCAGAAAAATGGGCATAACTTTCTGTAAAAAAAACTTAGATTCAGGTGTTATTTATATGACTAGAAAGAGGACTTCAAGGTCTACAACTTTCATGAAGACGTTAAAGACTAATTCTATCACCTCAAGGATCAAATTTGGATTAGAAGATATTCTGGCCAAAACTAAGACGATGCTGACGTCATGAGACGAATCGCTAACGTCATATAAGAGGATTCAAAAAAATGGTCATAACTTTCTGTACAAAACTCTGATTCAGGTGTTATTTAGATGAATAGAAAGAGGACTTCAAGATTAGTAACTTTCATGAAGACCAATTCTATCATCTAAAAGATCAAATTTTGACCAAAAGATTTTCTGACCAAAACTAAGACGATGCTAACGTCATGAGATGAATCGCTGATGTCATAAAAAACTATTCAGAACAATGGGCATAACTTTCTGTATAAAACTTGGATTCAGGTGTTCTTTAGATGAATAGAAAGAGGACAGTAAGATATACAACTTTTATAAAGACCTCAAAGACTAATTCTATCATAAAAATGATCAAATTTGGACCAGAAGATGTTCTGGCCAAAACTAAGACGATGTTGACGTCATGAGACGAATCGCTGACGTCATATAAAACGATTCAGAAAAATAGGCATAACGTTTTGTGCAAAACTTGGATTTAGGTGCTCTTTATATGAATAGAAAGAGGACTTCAAGATCTACAGTGTTTATGAAGTCCTCAAAGATCAATTGTAACATCCCGTTACTGTTAGCAAGGGCATTATGGTAATATCAGGATAGACTGATAGGATTTCACTGCATTCATTGACTGAGCATGTTACTGGCCTCTGATTATAGAGAAACTGGTTTACTGCATATGCATATATTTATAAGTACATGCATTCATGATTTTCCGGTATTTAATTGTGAATTGGAAT
>JANJEY010000235.1:52170742-52182064 GCA_024703695.1 Erythroxylum cataractarum
GAGCAGGGATATAACAGAGTGGCAAGATTACTATGTACATCGTCCTGTGACTCGATCCATGTCTAAGGGACCTAACAGAAACATGCTACTTAGAGGTCATTAACGTTTGATTTTTAGAGTTCTGCAAACCTTGTTGAACATCGTGTAGCCAAGTTCAATAGAACTTTTGAGAACGAGTTATTTTTTCTATTAGATTTTGGCAAGTCATAGCAACAATTTTTCCCTAACATGCAGCATTAAGCATTTAGTAATTACGTTTTCTCCTTAACATTCTTTACTTACATGACTCTTAGGATATGTGTTTAGAGTTGAATTGATTTCTCATCATTAAAATTCACATTGGTAAAGCTCCAACCCTTTACAAGTTCCAATTTTCTAGTTATATTGTTTTTGGATGCAGTGGTTTGGTTTTGAAACATAGAACTATCTAGTTCCCCCTCCACACAACACAATTGGTTATGAATTATTGCTACTTGGTCAGATGGTTGGTTTGCAAATTTTTGGCCTGATGTGGACAAGTTTATTCCCTCCTTAACTAGATTACCTTTTTTATCTGGAAAATGATTTTAATTAAACATCATCAACAGTTAAGACTACATATGTATAGCATTCAGCCACAAATATGGAATCTGTTAGTTTTGAACAACTATTGCCCTACAAAAGATAGATAGGTTTAATTATCACATTTAAAATCATCAGGATCTGAAATTCACTTCCTTTAATTACTATCAACTACATATTCTTGTTATTGAGCCCTTTTACATCATTTTAAACCCTGTTAATTTCTAGAATCTTGCTAGCCGTTCCCTGGTTGATGATGTGCTGAAAAAGGTCAATGGACTGAAGCCAATTGCTGATGAGCTAGGTGTACCTTTGGCTCAGCTTGCAATTGCTTGGTGTGCTGCTAATCCAAATGTATCGTCAGTTATTACTGGAGCTACAAAGGAGTCTCAGGTTAGTAAAACCATTGTCGGATATCTTTCTATGACCATTCTTATTGAAACCTATTGATTCAGGTGTGATTTTAATCCATTAAAACATTTTGTGTGTATTGTACATACCCTTTAGCAGGCTACATTACGCTCCTTGGCTTGGTTTTTTTCAGCCATATCTTCAAATTAATTTATTATTGATGTTGGGTATTACAAATTTACTGCACTTTTTATCAAAATGAAAAGTAGTTTTAAATTGTCTTATAATATTTTTTTGTTATTTCTTTCAAATTTTTGCATATGGTGACATTACAATCTAATGCAACAATTACAATTTTTGAAGATTGTTGAGATTTAATGTTGAAGATGTTGTAGATTTATTGTTCTTATAGTTGTTATGATTGTAAAGTTGAGAAAAAAATCATGAATAGCTTGAATACTATATCTTATATATAATCAATAGTTACAAATATAACCCTAATATATGTGGAATTACTACTACTATTATTATTGTACCCCATTTTATATTGGGATATTATGTGTATTCTATTATAATAGTTTAAATGTTCTATTTAGGAGTATTAATAACTCATATTAGCCTACTATTATAACATAGGTTAATTAAACTTAATAATATCATATCCTAGGATCTTTGCAATCCTTGTATTCATGGATGTGGACCTTTCAACTATACCCTAGTCTTTGTAGTCCTTATCTTTCTTATCTTTTTTGTTTTAATATTTTACTTTATGAAACGTCAAAATCAAAACCTAACCTTGTTTTTGACTCACTGATACTAAAAATCTGTTCAACCCTAACCTGGCTTTTGACTCATTGATACTAAAATCTATTGTCGATGCCAAAATCCTAAGTTTTTGACAATCTGTTACTGTTAGGCAACAACATCAAGTCCATATTCTTGAACTTGATTTAGTGAAGGTGGTGCCTTTTGTCAAAATGTAGAGTAGGAAGTTCAAATGACTTTGCAATTGGTGTCTAGAAGATTGTTTTCTATTCTGATAAAGGTCTGTTAGTTTGATACTAGATTTTGTTTGAAGATTATGTCTTTTATTCTTTATAAGGGAATTCAGGAAAGTTATAAGAAAGATTTTATTCACTCAAAATAGTCTAACGAGCTTTATTCCTTTCTACATAACTAGGTTGACACAAAAGGAAGTGTTCTAGGCCGAGTTTGTTAGCAAGGCTATTAGGGGACTTCCAGCTACATGTTCTTTTAACTAGATCTAGAAATAGGGACCATAACAATTTGGTAACAGTGCAGTTGGTGATGGGGTACCTTTGAACCACGTAGATATTGAGGATTTTGTGGCCACGTACTAGGAGGATTGAGTAAGGGATCAAGTTGAAAGGGAAGGAGAGAAGAATGAGATGATGACTAAACTAGATGAAATCACTAAAGAAAATCATAGAGATGCTGATATTCAAGAGGAAGTAGAGAGCAGATGGACAGAGAATAGCAAAGGAGGGAATTTCGTATCTTAGCACACAGAAGTTGGATTTCTCTTGATATGATGTATGAGCCCCTTGATGGCTAAGTTGGTGTGAGCACTTCGTCTGCCATCAACAAACTCCTGATGAGGAAAAGGTGGGATTCAGTTCTTTCGATATGGGACAGGATGCTCAGTTCTCATTCATCTAGTTGGAGAAGGATAGGCTGCAATTGACATGGGAAGAATTCAAAACTACCATTAAAATTTACATTTTGGGTTGACAATTTGTAGCAATCTGGGAGAATTATCAAAACTATCTAAAACATGGAATGTAGAGTACTGTAGGCATTTTGAGTAGTTCGTTGCCAGTGTTAGCTCCCTTCACTGTGAGCAGGAGGTGGAGATCTTCATAAGTGGGTTGAAGGAGGTGATTATGGTGGAGGTGGAGCTGAAACAACCAACAGACTTGACCAACACTTTGAGCAGGATTAGGTATCGGGAGGACCTGCAGAATTGTACTATAACCGATAATACTGCAAAAGCTCCTTATGTTAGGCTTTTGAGTGAGGTAGGGCAGCAGAGAAAGGACAAAGGACTATGCTATAATTGTGAAGAACCATATAAAACTAAACATTAGTGCAGATGTCTTTTATTGTTATGTAAAAATAAAGGCTCCAACCTTGCAATATACAAATTGTTTATCTATAGATACTAGCATTTCCAATGGAACAAACTCAAGTGACCAGTATTAAGATATACTAGTTAGTAATAATAACTAGACTCATCCTATTGTTTGTTTAAACATGTATGAAGGCATTAGTAAGACCTTAAATGTAAACTCGAGTATTTGATACCAATTCTCAATTGATTACAACAAGAATTATTTTCAGTTCTCTCGATCATAATTTTGTTTAGATGGCATAGGTTTTCATGAAAGTGATGCCAAAGGAAGATAATAAATTTGATATTAATCTTCTATATGTACTTGAACGAAGCCATGGCTTTAATTGTGAGTTCATAGTTGAATATCGGTTCCTATAATGCAGATTCAAGAAAACATGAAAGCTATTGATGTCATCCCACTACTGACTACTGCTGTGATGGAGAAGATCGAGGCTGCTATTCAAAGCAAGCCAAAACGTCCAGATTCATATAGGTAACTGGACACGTAGTATTTGTTCTTTATGCATCAGATGCTATATTTTAATATACTGGAATTCCAGCCTCAAGTATTTGTACTGGTATTCTTTACCATGTGCGTTGGTATCAAGCTTTATTGTATTGAAGATATGAATCCAACATTGGATTGTTATGTATTAGTAGCATCATTTCTAATTGTTTCTGCTTGTTAGGTTACAAATTTGTGTATGTTTAAGTTTGTTAAAAAGTCTATTATCTACTTGGTTCCCGATTTTATGCTTGCTTTACCCCTTAGTTTCATTATCTTCAGGTTCTTTATTCTAGCCTTTCTTTTGTTGATTACAATAGCAAGGAAAATGGAAACACAAAATGTTTGCTGCCTGTGGTGTTTTGATTCTTTCCCATTGATAAGGCCTAATTTTTTTTGTTTTTACTTTTGTTTGGGGCATTTGAATTCAAGTTTATTGGGCCAAGAGCTTGGAAGGAATCTTCACACCTTTATCAAGTTTTCCGGGTTGTTTTCCTTTGAAACCTATAGAATTATATTAGTCAAGGTAAGAATCACAATTTCAAGGAGGAGTTACATTTGAAGTTGCCAAGAAGCTTGGCTACTTGATCAACAGGTCATTAAAACAAAAAAAACAGGACAAAATAGCATATTACTTATTCAAAGCGAAGTCAACTTGAAGTAGACAGTGCAGAAAACATCCATTGCTTAAGAGGTTCCATCTTCTTGCCATATCAGGGGCTAGTTCTAGTGTTTTTCCCCTTGAATTTGCTGTCTCTCTTATTCTCTTGATGCTGCACTGTGATGTTGCAGGCGTGTCCTGAATTCTTCTCCCACTATATGGTGTATGTAGTACAACCAAAAGCTATTTTGAATAAGTTATAATCAGCCTTACCAACCTGATGAGGATTCGCAGTCCAGTCAACTACTCTATTCCAATCATTTTCTACATAATCTGAACATCCTTCCACAATAAAAGAAGAGGTGATTTATAGTCTTTGGGACTTCCAAGCATAATTTGCAGCTAGGATTTGAGATAGGTAATGGGCGGCCTTTAAACCTGTCTAGTGTGTTTGGTAATTGAAATTTACACTAGACTAGCTTGAACCAGCTTGCTCTTTGAGCAAGAATTCTAAAGAGATAGATTCATCAGTAAACATGCCAGAATGATGGTTCAGCCAAGTAGCTCTGCTATTTTGATCTTGATTAGGTTGACAGGAGGGAAGCTTCTAATATAGGGCACACTGATTTTGTTACTGCACTCCTGTCTACTCTCGTTTACTAGTACTTTTTGACTCCTACTTTATCTGGATACATTGGTCTTAAATTTTGGAAGTGAGGGAGAAGATAAAAGAGGGCTAGTTTACTTCCACGTATCAAACTGAATCCAAGTACACCAGTCCTAACTTTGATTGAGGATTGTAAGTTGCCCCTTCAAAATTTGTACTATACTCCATGTTTTCTCTCTTAGGTTTAAGAATCCAGACGTTTCTCCTCTCCCAAGAAGTGCCCATGAAGTCATTTTGCGCACAAGTCTTTTATTCTCCATACCCGTTTTGCTAACAAAACTTTTCTAACCACCTGCATTGAGTGGTTGCCTAAGCCCCCCTCTTCCTTAGGCAAACATATGCCTTTTCAACTAAACATAAGGTTTCCAATGTCCATCCCTTGTCCGAGGGAAGTTCCTAAGAAGCTTTCTCTATGTCCCCACACAATTTCTTAGGAAGAAAAAAGTGACAGGACTAGTAAATATACCTGTTATTAAGCACTGAAATTAGAATTCAATCTAGTAAAGCTAAGGCATTTGTTGCTTCAGTGGCTTAAGGCATTTGTTGCTTGAATGGCCCAATCTTCATCTTACCATATCAAAAGAGAGGCTGGCATTCCATGCAAGTGATTCTTTTAGAAGTGATTGATATGCTAAGATACAATAAAGGAGTTTTAACACTCCCCTGATGTATCAGCCAGTTCTTGAAAAGTCCTTTCAATACAATGGAGGAGTTTTAACACTCGACCCTGATATATCAGCCAGTTCTTGAAAAGTCATTTCAGCATCATATGAAACCGTTATGAAGCTCTATTGACCCATTGAAAATTCTATCCTTCTATTGAGAATTTGATATATTTGGATTAAAGCTTGGATTCCATTACGCCTGTAGCTGAGGTTCAAGAGTCATTAGCCATATTAAAGTCTTGCTACTTAAATGATCATAGTTCTTGAGAAATACATGAAACATCAAATTGGGACTTAAGGTTTCATCGAAGTCCTACATTTTCACACTGCATGGAGAGGCTTCCAGATCTATAATCTCCATTTTAAAGCTATTTGATTGCTTTCTTGGAGACCAATTTGATGGATAGAAATCTACTCCCTGATTGAATTGAGTACCTCTCTTTGAAGTGCAACTATCTGCGTATGTTTCTATTGAAATATTCTCCTATTCTTCTCCACCTATAGACCATACATAGTGAACAATAAGGTCATCTTTGCTTCCGTTTTTGTTATTTCGAGGTAGGAGAAAATATTCCATAAGAATTGAACCCTGTTTCAAATGACTGAAGTGGAAGAGCATTTAAAGATCCATTTTTTTTTTCTTTATGGCAAAATACACAATCATCATATATGTTTACAAATTAGGTTACTGTGTTTAAAGTGCTCAATTTCTATTTTAGTGCTAGCCAGTATATAAAGGAAACTCTATTCCTCCTCTTTCGATTTAAGGAGATTCCAAGGATCTGGATTTCAAGTTGGAATCTTATACATAGCGCAACAAAATATTAAACACTTCTAATAGAAAGTTGAGTACGTTACCTAACGTGGCTTTCTATTTGCTGTGTGTGAACTAGTGATTTAAGCTTGTTAACTTATTTAGGAGAATAAAAGACTAGAAAGACTTGATCTCTTTGAGTGAATAACACATCCATAACCAAACAATTTATGAATTGATGCCTCTTTTATATGATGAAATGTTATACCAACGGTATTCAAGAGGGAATGTATTTAGCAACTCCAAAAATATATATTCGTTTGGCATTTAACAATCATTTTATTGAATATGCCAGTCTTTTAAATGTGAAAAATGTCATTATTATGCATTATGATTAGTAAAGTATATGTTTAAGATAATAACGACGTCTCATTTGGAATGTTATCCAAGTATGGAGCTTCTAATCGGCCCTCTAGTTGAAATGGCATAGTTCAATGGATCTTGAATTCTCCCGGAATGATTGCGGATGACATATTACTCCTTTAACTAGCTTGGTCTTGTTTAGTCTACTAGATATGGCAAGAGAGGAACCAAAGGCCATTTAAGAACTACTTAACTGATAGCTTGGAGATCGAAATTAAGATTATCAATTTCGTCAGGAAGGCAGCTCTAATCATAGGAGCCCAGTTGAAGTTTTCCAACTCTTTGTATATAAGCTGGAATCTCTAATTCTAATATTGCATTGGCTTAATCCACTATTGTAATTTTAAGCCCTCTTGTGTAAACTCTTACAGTGAGGGCTGTTTTCCTTGATTAATACTATTTATTCAATTTTGAAAAAGAAAAAAATTAACGTTTAACTAGAAATCTCGATAAGATGCGGAGGATAAGGAGTTTTAGAAGTACAATCTTACGCATAACTTGTTGAGAGATTGTTTTCGATAGACATATAGAAAAAAAGAAAAATATTGTTGAAAATGGTTTCAAGAAAACAAAAGTAAAAAACGTAAATAAATAACTGCATAAAAAAGAAAATCAAAATAAAGAAAATCAAAATCAAAATCAAAATAAGATAAAAATAAAGATAGAAAAACAAATCAATAAGTAAACAAAAAAGAGAAAAAAAAAGTAAATAAAACAAACAATTGAAAGAAAAAATACGAAATAAATAAATAAAATACCTAAAAGGTACTTCAGCTAAATATAAAACAAAAAAAAAGATTGAAAGTCTTATAAAAAGGGAACGACTTCTTTATATAAGATTCTTTATTTAAATTTTAATTCACCAAAAATTCCTATTAAGGGTCAAGTTTTAGGTATGTTTTAATAAGGTCATATCATATCTGATCACTTCTCCTCAATTCTTTTAAGGTCTTTCTCTTCTTCTCTTATAATCCCTAAATACAATTTTCTTGAATCTTCTTACTGTAGCATTTTTCCAATATTGTTAGCCATCCCTAACTTGTCCCTTATCAATACATTTCTGACCTCATCTTTTTTGGTAAGATTGCCCATCTAATAGAGTATCCTCATTTCTGTCACCATTAACTTATAATTGTGTATCTATTTGATGAGCTGACACTTTTCTCCATAAAGTGTGACTAATCTAATTGTTAAACAATAAACTTTACCTTTTGGCTTGAATTGTATCTTTCTCCTGGTGTGTTACTTCATTTAAGTAACCTTAATTTGATACGATGAACTATGTTGCCATCTATCTATTCATTGCTTTGGATGCTGAATCTAAGATACTTAAAACAATCTTTTTGTGGTATAAGTTTTGAATTAATTTTTATCTCCATATTGGATACAACCATGTGGCCTCGAATAGTTACACTCTACCCTAGCACATCCCTCGAAGGTTGTAGCTTGATATTTTCTTCCATTAAAACAATTTCATACACTAAGACACATATCTTTGGATATTCTTAACAAGCTCATCTATAACTATTACAAGCAGGAAAGGGCTCAACGAGAATCCTCGGTGGCTTGTTGTTGATAGAAAAATGTTTGCTGTCCTTACTCTATTTTTAAAACCTTCACACATATCCCTAATAACCTATATATAGGTCACAAGAACTCCCTTAACTTCTAAACATCTCCATATGACTTTCCTAGGTACCCTGTCATAAGTCTTTTCTAAGTCAATGAAAACCATGTATAAGTTCCTCTGCCTGTCTCTATATTATTTCATAAATCATGTAAGGAGGTTTAAAGCTTTTGTCATGGATTCTCCTTGATATGAAACTAAATTGGTTTCCAGAGATAGATGCAGCCTTTCTGACTTTCTTCTCATTCACCCTCTCCTATAACTTTATGGCGTGATCGAGTAGCTTAAGCCCTCTATAGTTGTTACAACTTTAGATCTCCAATTTGTTCCTATAGAGAGGGATTAGTGTGCCAAGTTTCAAATCACTTAAACATTTTGGCAGAATTGAGGATCACTTTAAAAAGTTTGGCTAACTAATTAAGAGCCTTTTCTACCAAGTTTTTTCACATCTCTATTGGTAACTTATTAGGTCCTATTACCCTTTCACTTTTCTTTTTCCTAAAAGCTTCTTCAATTTCTTCTCTCATGATCTAATGGAAACAAGTGAAGACATGTCATTTCTAAGAAGTTCTAAGATCACCTAAGGAAATGTTATCATCTTCTTCTTCGTTAAAAAGGCTATAGAACTATATTTACCATTTTCTCTTGATGTCATTGTCAACTATGAGCACTCATTGTACTTCATCCTTTATATAACGAACTGGATCCAACTCTCTCAATTTTCGTTCCCTTACTCTCTCCAACTTAAATATATACTTTTCTCCATCCTTACTTTTTAATTGTTGATATCATTTCTCTTGGGCTTTATTTTTAACTTCTAAGACTATCTTCTTCACTACTTTCTTTGCTAGCTTGTAACTATCTCTATTAACTTCTCTCTATAAATCTATGTTGCTATCTAATAAAGCTTTATAGGCACCCTTTTTAATCTTTATCTTTTCTTGTACATCTCTATTCTACCACCAAAACTCCTTCTTACTACCTTCACCTCCTTTAAAAACTCTTAAGATTTCCTTAGCTACATTCCTTAAAATAGTTACTACGCCTCCCAAATTGGAAGGAAATACTAACCAGATGTTAGAGGGAGTAAAAGCTCTTTTAAGAAATGCACCTAAGGACATTTTGGGAGTTTTTAAAGGGATAGAGGTAGTAAGAAGGAGTCTTGATAGTGGAATGAAGACATATAAGAAAAGGTGAAGATCAAGAAAGTTGTTTATAAAGTTGTAATGGATAGCAACATGAATCCAATAAAGCTTTAGTGATGATGCCGAGGAATCTTTTTTTCAAAATGCCCTTATAGTTTTAAATGTTTTAGGTTATTATATATACTAGTAATAATCATTATCCTATTATCTAGTTTACACATTTGGTTTTGATTTTGTACTAAAAAGAAAATAAAACTAAAGTAAGATAGATAATGGCAGTAAGATTGAATCAAAGAATTAATAAAGCACTTAGTAAACTTTCTATATTAGAAAATTAGTATCCAGGTTTTGAATCCCCCTAGAAACCTTAACAAATTGATCTTTTACTATAAAATTGTTTTATTAATTTATTGGACTTTCTAGATTCCTATGGTATGCTAATTAGGCCTTAAGTCTAATAGTAACTAATCCTAAGATTTTTAACCTAATTACTCAGGTCAAAGTTTATAGGATTGCTTTACTAATTTGTGATTACATTTATTAGGTTATGATATAATATTTCAGATCTATCAGATTATAAATAAAAAATGTAATTGGATCACAATGTATCAATCAATCCAATTACATTAATAAAAGAATCAAAACATGTTAAAGTATCAACATAGGGTTGAAGTAAATCACTTGTTAATATAGAAATCATGTATGATATGTAAAAGTCACAAGAAGGAGGGTTGAATTGTGTATTCTTTTCGAAAATATTAATCTTTTAAAACTTCTTATGTTGGTAGTGGCGGAAAGAGAAAACGAACGAAATCGAATTCGAAAGAACGGAACATGAGGCGAAAGTCAAAGTATGCAAATGAAGACACAACGAATCGAATCGAAAACATAAGACGGAAGAAACGAAAGCGAAGCGAATAGGAATCAAATTATCGAATAACAAAAATGCGAAACACATATAGAGTGAATTCAAAGCATACAAACGGAGCAACTGAACTGAACAAAGGCCCGACATACGAGAACAAATATATTAGAAGACTATTATGTTGGAACCCACTAAGACATTTAATCTAAACCAAACAATTCCGGTATAAATTTTTTTCTTTCTTTCTCATCTTATCCATCTTTATTCAATCTTATACAAATCGAACAATATAATTTCCCCTTTTTGGAAATTCATCCTTAAACAAAAACTCAATTTATTTGATTCTTCTTAATCATGCAATATCCCAATCTCATCTTTAAAACAAAACATCTATCTTATTCTTGTTTTTCTTTTTCTTTTGCCAATAACACTTATCCATATACTACCATACAAAAATCGGGCAGCATAACGGATGTATTTTACAAAACCCAAAAACCTGCAAATAGTTTAAAACTCACTTCTATAAACCAGCTCAATCAAACCACACAATTTCTCGAACCCCTGTCCGGAATCCAAACTCAATCCAAATCACATTATCCATATCCAATTCACATTCATTTCTCAATTCAATGTACAAATCATAAATCATCATACACAATTTCATAATTTAAGTCCTTATACAAATTCATAATTCGATCCAAACACAACCCAATCACATTCATATACAATTCCATAACTCAATCCAATATACCAATTTCATATACCATATCCATGTACAATTTCATACTCAAGTTCGGAATTCATTTTCATTCCGAAATAAATATACTACAAACTTTAATGGCATTCCACGCCATATACAAAAACCAATACCAAAATCCATCATTCACGTTCCAAAAATAAATACATTTCAAACCTTAATGGCATTTTCAAGCCATATACAAAACTAAAATCCCAAATTGCATAAAACACAAAACAAGTACGATTGAACAGATGCCTTGACTTCCTTTCATCCAATCTGAAAACC
>JANJEY010000235.1:52329996-52346566 GCA_024703695.1 Erythroxylum cataractarum
ATCTCATTTCACAAACTTTACACACACTCTCTGTGGGATCGCCCTAGACTTGCCACTGCTACAGTAGTAGTCTAGTTATTTTAATTTTGACTAGCGAAACGACGCGCGGTCAGTTAGCTTATTTTTTAGAGTTGTGATTTGAAGTTAAATAGGTAAGGGAATTCTAAACTTGATAGAATGTATTAATACAAGTTCTATGATGACTGAATTGGCATAGAACATGTGTTATGATGATGATAAATGAGTGATGGAAAAGTGAGTTTTTTATGGAAATTTCTAGTTTGGTTTTGATGCATGAAAGACTATGATTTGTGACTGCCTAATGAATATCTTTGAATTGGATTTATACATGAATTGGATGAGGAATTGAAGCATAAGCAAGGTATAATTGAGGTGAAATGAATGGATGTTGATGAATGTGTTTGAGATTTGGAAGGAAGGAGTTTAAATATGAAAATTTCAGGAAATTGTGCATCCCACGATTATGGCACTCATCCCACAATTGTGGGCAAGGTTTTGACACAAAAATTTCTGTTTTTTGCAATTGTTGAACCACATAAGGTTAAGACACTTTATAATGTAGTATTTGAATTTAATTATGGTTAGAAATAAACCTAGTTTGATGTTTAAAAGTTGAATAAGTTTTAAATTGTTAATTAAGGTGATAACTTAAGGAAGATGTTGTTTGTTATCAAAATATCTAATGTTGGAATATTTGATTTGTTCAAAGGATAAATGTGTTCTTATGGAAACAAATGTGGTATAAAGGATATAAGCAATGTGTTAATTATGAATTTTAGTGAACAGGAACTTCTGTGAATACATGTAAAATGTAATTACTTTTGTATTCATTGGTGCATTGTCTTATATGTTTATGTTTGTAAGGCATGTTAAGTTTGATCAAATGTGAATGAATGTGTTCAATATGAGCAAGATGGAATAAAGTCATATGTTTTGCATTACGTCTTTTACATAAGATTCTAAAATTTGAAATGGTTTGTTTTAAAACTGTCAAGTCCTAGTCATGGGTAAATAGGCATGCCTAGAAGGATCTATAGCTGCTCATATTCTTAGACAGTTCGATGTGTTCTGTACTCTGACACTATGGTGTCTACTGTTCTAGGACACTATAGTATTTTCTGATTTAAAGAATTAAATCTCTTTTGTTTCTTTTGATACTAGTCATTGGTATCCTCTGTTTTGTTCTTGTTATCCACTTCTGTAAAAAGAACTAGTAGGCTAATCTGTTTTATGTTCTGAAATATGTTTAGTTCTGAAACAAGCTAAGTTTTGATTTGATATAGGTTATGCCTTGATTTAATATAGGTTATATTCTATTCTAACATAATTATATCCTATTTTGAAGTAACGATATTCTATTCAGATACTTATATGATTTGCTCTACTGTAAGAATATTATGTTTTGATGAACTATATTATGTTTTGATGTTTTTAATGGTTTAATTACTATTTAATTTGAATAATTAAAGATTGCTTATGATATAATCTGATTTAGTACATGTGAATGTTAGACGACTGTTAGAAATAATCGCTATTTTATATCTTGTTTAGTTATTCCCCACTAAGCTTTATGCTTAGCATGGTAGTTTTGCCTCCATTTAGGTTCTGATACGAAGATTTAAGACAGGGACAATGATAACCGTAGTAGTTAAAGAAGAATGTGTTTTGTTTTGGAAAATGTTCAGTTTGTTATCGAGTTATACTCAATATGATAAGACAATTTTTATTTTTGTGTATATGGTTCGCAATAACCTTAATTCAGGATAGATTTACAAGTTAAGGCATGTATTTTGAAAAGTGGTGTATGATGTATTCTATTTATTAACTCAACCTATAATGAAATGTAATGTATGTTTGCCCGAGTTTCTTTTAAGGAAATTTTGGAATGCATTGGTATAATTTAGGTATACTTTGTGTGACATCTGTATATCCTTTTAGGGGGTATTTGGGTATTACATTTTGCATTTTTCTCCTCTAATTTTTACGATTTAGCTGCTAACATTTTATCTTTATTTCTCCATTTTATCTCTTTTTGTGATGCATTTTTCTTCCTTTGGTTCTGTATTTTGTTTCATTTGGTTTGCATTTTGTTCCTCTTTATGTTGGGTTGGATCATGGGCTAAGTATTAGACTACTACTTTTCTGCTAGGTTGTTTCTTTACTTTGGGTTGTTTTATTATTTTGGGACTTTCTCCTGGGTTGAATATCATTTTGGGCTAGATTTTCTTCTAGATTCCTTTCTTTAAGTTCACCGAACCTATAAGAAAAATTTTAGTTCAATTTAAACCCCTTTTAGAAATAAAATATGGAGCTAAATGACTTGAATTACTAATAATAAAATGCAACAATTTATGCCTAAATGTTCCATGTAAATGATTTTTAAAAATTTAAAATAGGGTTGTAAAATATTTTATAATTTATACTTATCAAATTTCCTACAATTAGCTTTTGGTCGTCCTTTATCAAAATAACACTGTAATGCAAAATATGAATCTAGTTTACCACCATACCACACATAGAAGAAATTAGATTAAGGAAAATTGAACGACAAATTAAAAAATTTATTTAAGAAAATCATAATATCTTAACATATTCGCAATCAGTTTAATCATCAATATAACATCTTGAAAATTTTAATTTGAAAGAGAGAGACCATATTGAGTCAATGATCAAACCAAAGTGAGGTGCCTTGTCCATCACCTATTTTGTGTTTGGTAAGTGGTTTTGTCCCATTCCAGCAATTAAAAATTTGCTAAAGGGTATAGGTGAAGTTAGGGGTTATCTTAGCCTCCCACATATTGGATTGAAACATAAACCTGACAATGCTTTAAACTGATTTAGTATATTAAACATGAGGTTAATAAATTCAAAGGTTAAACCACAGAATAATAGAAGATTATCAACAAAAGATAAATGAAATAATCTTTTTTTTACTTCTGTCATGAAACTTTAAATTG
This sequence comes from Erythroxylum cataractarum, assembly GCA_024703695.1. NCBI lineage: Eukaryota > Viridiplantae > Streptophyta > Magnoliopsida > Malpighiales > Erythroxylaceae > Erythroxylum > Erythroxylum cataractarum. Next base: position 52,332,975 of record JANJEY010000235.1, read on the forward strand.
ACTTTGTAAAATATTTTAAGGTTAGTTAATATGGTGAAGATCTCCATGCTAATGGAAAATAGGTAATGTAAGAGAATATCACCATACCTTAGGCCTTTGACTACTTTACATACCACGATGGGCTCTCCATTGATTATAATAGAGTATGATGTAGTAGTGATGCATTTCTTTGTACATTTGATGAATTTTCATATAAAGCTTATAACTTACGTAGAATTGAGCAAAAACTTCTAATTAAATGAGCTGAATTTAGAACACCATTTTTTATTGCTTTTTTAGAACTATAGCTTTAGATGAGTTCTTAAGCTACCATGATATTTGCCTATATTTATGATATTAATGTAAATAGTTTGGTAGGGCTTAATGATCTATAGGAGCCCTATTTTTAGTCTATTGGTTAATATCCTAGAAATTAATTTATTGATTAGTGACTAATATAATATATGTTTCTCCCTAATAATTGGTGATTAATGTTTTGAAATGCTTAAGATACTTATTTTGGTTCATATTAGGTTTTAGGTACAAGTTGGAAGCACAGGAGCCAAAAGCGAGCTAAAAACTCATCCTTAGAGCCATCCTTTTGAAGTTCAACCTTATTTTCCTTTATACACGATAGATGCATATTTGAACATTTTTATACCCTATATTTGATGTGTATTTGCTTGATATTTTATAATTTTATCATATATTTGATACTTAATTTATTCCAATTATGTTTATAGGTTATAATTTCCTTCATGGACTTAAAGGAGATGAATTCGGATGAAAACATGACCTGAAATGAAAATTTGAAGCAAAGAAGGGATACCTTGTTATGCATTAGCCACTGTACTTCCTTTAGGCCATGCAAGATCATGAATTCTGGGTATTTTGAGTTATACACTGTCTAGTACATGACTTGTGTATCAGAACATCCTTCACCTAGAACCACCTTAAAACTTATTATAAAAGGACGTGTTCAGAGGAAAAACAGGAGATTGAAAATTAAGAGGTGATTACAAAAACTAAAATCATTCAGAAGGGGTAATTTTGAGTCAGAGAAGTGTAAAACATGAAAAAATCATCAAAAGATCTATCAGAATATAAGTTTAAACCTCTGCCTTGCAAGAATATTCAGTAGAAAACAAACAAGGGGATTTAGAATTATGAACCCATTGTTTCTAATTCATTCTTCCTTATGTTTATGTTTGTTTTCCTACTCTATAATGTGGAACTAAATTCTTTTAGTGCCTAGGTTAGATGAATATTTTGTACAATAACAAGTTTTAATTCTTTTATTAATGAAATTGTTTGGATTGACATATTGTGTTTCAATTATGTGTTTAATATAATAGATTCAAAATATTATTGCATAATCTGATTCACAACATAGAGATTAAGAAGTCCTATCTGTGGACAGATCCATCGTAATTGGAAAAAACTGATTGTAATCCTAGAGATAGGATGACATAAATCCTCTATATTAAGGTTAAACTTAGTAGTTGGATTAACAAATTGGTAAACCAATTATATAAACTTTAACCTAAGCAATTTCGTTGATAACCTTAGGATTAGTTGTTATTAAACCCAAGAGTGAGCTATTAGCATATCATAGGAATCTCCATGGTCCAATAAATTAATAAAATAATTACTTAATAAATGATCAATAAATTCAGGATATTTAGGGGGATTTGAAACCTAAACACTAAGTTTTGATATTGATAGTTTTCTAGGTAATTTCTTAATCCTTTGTTCAATCTTGTTGCCTATTTTATTTTAATTTCTTAAATTTTCTTTTCTTTAATTAAAATCCCTGGTCAAACTCGTAGAATAGATAATTGGCTTACGATAATTGCTAACACTCATTGATTGGCCCGTACTTTTTGGTACTAGTTATAGCTATGCTATGCACTTATGGTTATTTCATAATTGACACATATAAAAAGTTCAATCAAGTGTTTGGCACTGCTGTTGAGGATGGCGATATTCAGAAAACCTTAGTTTTGTTAATTTAGTCATTAATTTGTTTTCTTTTATTTGGTTTATTTTTATTATATATTACATTTTTTTGTATAATTTAGTTAGTTTATAATTAAATTCCTATTCAGTTTATGACCTATAGTACATCTTAGCACTTAGTAGAAGTAGATCCTGAAATAGAAAGAGCAGCGTAAGGAATCTTTCTAGGACTAATTTGAGATGGTTTGAACTAGATCGTTGGATAAAAGGCTTAAGAGGTCACGTAGATACAAAGGAATCTAACAACATGGCAAAGAAATCACACACGATGTTCGAATATGCTTGGTTAGACCTAATTGCTATAGAATCCAATATAGTGAGTTATTCAGGAGCACAATTTTGAGATGAAGTCGAACATCATCTAGATGGTACAATAGCCAGTCTAGCTTGAAGGACTCCAAGATAAAAACCCTAGGATCAAGCCAAACGTCGTCTATATGGTGTAATAGTCAGTCTAGTTCAAGCTACTTGAAGACAAAGACCCCAAAACATATATCTCTAACTTTATAGAGATTTGCAATACATTTAAGATTAATGGAATGAACAATGATGCAATTAGAATGCATCTATTGTCATTTTTTTCTGAAAGGAAAGGCTAAACAGTGGCTGAATTCTATGCCACATTCATCGTTTACTACATAGGATCAAGTGGTAGAAACTTTTATACTTAAGTACTTCCCCCAACAAAGAATGTAAATTTAAAGAATGATATCGCGTCATACTCCCAAACTGGCGATGAATCCAATTATGACACAAGGGAGAGATTTAATGAGAAGCTCAGACGATGCCCTCATCACAAACTACTATTGTAGATGAAAATCCAAATTTTCTATAATTGGATAAGTCAAAGTACGAGGCAATGAATGCATGTAGCAACTAGAAGGACTTTGAACAAAAAAACACCTGAGCAGCCCAAGAGTTGATCGAAGACATAGCCATGAAAAACTATTAGTGGTGCTTGGCTAGAACATAAACTATTAGGACAATGGGAGTTGATAAAGTAGATGCGGTGGAACGATTGGTGAGTCAAATGGAGGCTTTGAGTAATAATATAGACAGATTAACAATGGATCTAAAAGGAAGGGTGATGCAGTGTGAAACATGTTGGCTATATCACCAAGGACAAAAGTGTCGATCTGTTTAGGCCGAACATATAGATTATTTGGGGAACACTCCGAGACCCTAAAATAATCCTTATAATAAATCAAATAACCCTTGATGGAGGAACCATCCCATGTGAAGGATAAAAAAGAAACAATCCTCCACTTTGATATTAGTAGTGAGTATCATAGCCAAAGAAGCCAAACATGGAAAAAATGATAATGGAATTTATTTAGAATCAAGAGCAAAACACAAGAGGCAGCAAACATCCATACGTAAATTGGAGTTTTAACTTGACCAACTGATAACAATTTTAGTTGAAAGGAAAATAGGAAATCTGCCAAATATATTTGAACTTAAAACTTATAAGCATATGAAGGTAGTCACACTTAGAAGTGGAGTTACAAAAAAATGCAAAATCCCAAAATGAAGAGGAGGATTGCGAAAAGAGTTAACAAAAGATGAAAGTTATGGAGAATCCTCCTAAAGCAAAGGAATTTCAGCCCACCACACCATACACAGTGAAGTTAAAGAAGGATCACATGCACTAGCAATTTGTTAAATTTATTGAATTATTTAAAAACTTTATATTAACTAACCACTTGTTGAAGCTTTAACACAGATGACCATATATGAAATTTTTTTAAAGGAGCTACTGTGTAATAAGAAGAAGTTGGAGGAATAGGCTACAATGCAGCCAGGCAAGGAGTGCTCAACAATCCTACAAAACAAAACACCAAAAAAAGCATAAAGATCTAGGGATTTTTACTATGCCTTAACTGATTTAAGGGTTAGCATCAACTTAATGCCTTATAAGTTATTTATGAGCTGGGATTAAAAGAACCTAAACCTACTAGGATGACCATTCAATTAGCTGATAGATCTATTAAATATCCTAGGGGAATCATCGAGGATGTGTTAGTAAAGGTTGATTAGTTCGTCTTCCGAGTTGACTTTGTTAAACTTGATATAGGTGAAGATGTAGAAGTACCTTTAATTTTAGGACGCCCTTTTATAGCTACAACTAAAGCCATTATTGATGTTAGTGATGGTAAACTAGTTTTAGGGTGGGAGAAGAAAAAGTAACTTTTAAGATATCTGATGCAATGAGACATGCTCTTGATTGTGATTATTACTGATATTTTATTGATGCTAATGATTTTGTAACTTTAGACATTATGCAAGAAATTATGTTTAATGACATACAGGAATTGTTTATGATTCAATATAAGGATGAATATGAACATAATAAGCTCTTCATGAGAACAAAAGAAGGAAATTCACAAAAATTCAAAGACAAGGTTAAAGTCCTCCATTAAAGAACCACCAAAGTTAAAGTTGAATACATTACTTGATCATTTAGAATATGCATTTCTTTAGAAGAATTGGAAATTGCAAGTAATTGTTGCTTCAACTATAGAGGTGGCACAAAGGAAAGATTACTGAATGTGCTTAAGGAACATAAAATGGCAATTACATGGAAAATCTCTAACATAAGTAGGATCAACTTGTCTTTTTTGCATACACAAAATTTTAATGGAGGAAAAGTTTAAACTTGTGGTACAACCTTAAAAAAAGCTTAATCTAAACATGAAGGATGTGTTAAAATCTAAGGTAATAAAACTCTTCGATACTGGAGTGACTTACCCCATTTTTGATAGTCCTTAGGTCAAGCTAGAGCAAGTTATGCCAAAGAATGAAGTAATGGCAATCATCTCCAACAAAAGAATGAGCTAATCCCTAAGAGAACCATCACTGGATGGAGAGTGTGCATTGATTATAGGAAATTGAATAATGCAATAAGAAAGGACTACTTCGCTTTTCCCTTCACAGATTAGATGCTAGAATGACTGGTAGGTTATATGTACAATTACTTCTTGGATATACTTTTGGGTTAACTTCAAATCCCAATTGTTCCAAAAGATCAAAAGAAAATGACATTCACATATCCCTATAGCACGTTCACCTATACAAATATGCCAATTAGGTTGAACAATGCCTCTGCTAAATTTCAAATGTGCATGTTGGCCATCTTTAATAATCTAGTTAAAGATATACTGGATTTATTTATGGACGATTTCTCTATGTTTAGTGATTCATTTGATTTATGCATCCATAATTTAAAAAAAGTGTTGGAAAGACGCAAGAAGACAAATAAGGTGTTAAACTAGAAAAAAATGCCACTTTATGGTTCAAGAAGGTATAGTTTTAGATGATAAAATTTCTCACAGGAGCATAGATGTAGATAAGGCCAAACTTGAAGCTATAAAGAAACTACCACCCCCTTCCTCGGTTAAGGTAATAAAAAGTTTTTAGGTCATATGGGCTTTTATAGAAGATTTATTAAGAGCTTTTTTAAAATTGATAAGCCCTTAACCAAGTTATTAGAGAAGGACATACACTTTACATTTACCAAAGAATGTTTAGATGTGTTTAACAATTTAAAAGATAAGTTAACTAAGGCCCTAATTATGGTTACACTAGACTGAAATTTACCTTTTGAGATAATATGTGGTGTAAGTGACTTTGTCATAGATGCAGTACTTGGAAGGTGAAAGGACAAACACTTTCAACCAATCTACTATGCTAGCAAGACTTTGCAGATGCTCAAGAGAACTACACAACAACAGACAAAGAATTGTTAAATATAGGTTTTGTGTTTGATAAATTTCAATCTTATTTAGTATTATATAAAATTGTTTTTAATCCTAGCCGCTATGCATTGAAATACTTGCTGAATAAGCTAGATGTTAAACGTCATTTGATTAGATGGATTCTACTATTTAGAAATTTCATTTAGAGAATTAAGATGTGAAAGTGGTTGAGAACCTGGCAATAGACCATCTCACTTGGAAGATCCAAATTTCGAAGAACTAAATGACGAAGGCATTGAAGATGTCTTTCCAGAGGAATGCCTCTACAATGTGAAGGAGTTAAGTGAAGTTTTGATCCCTTGGTTTGCAGATACCGCAAATTATCTTGTATCTAAGATCTTGCTAGAGGGTCTATCTTATTAGTAAAAGAAGAATTTTTTTATTGATTTCCAAAAATATTTTTGTGAAGATTCACATCTGTTTTGTATATGTATAGACCAAATAGTGAGGAGATGTGTACCTCACTCTGAGGGGTGGAAGATTCTATAACACTATCATGTTGGATCCACTAAAGGGCACCATAGTGCAAATAGGAAAGCTCAGAAGATCCTAAAGTCAAGTTTTTGTTGGCCATCAATTTTCAAAGACGCCCAAAGGTATGTAGCTTCGTGTGATATATGTAAAGATTAGGTAATGCCTCTAGTTGGGCTTAATTACCCCAAATTTTCATTATTGTTTTTGAAGATATTTGACTTATGGGGGATTGCTTTCATAGGTACATTTCTAAGTTTGTTTGGCAATAAATATCTTAGTAACTGTTGACTATGTTTCTAAGTTGGTGGAAGCATAGGCTTTACCTATAAATGATGCTAGGGTTGTTGTAAAACCCTGTAAAGGTTTATTTTCCCATTTTGGCACACCTAGGGTGATTATCAGTGATAAGGGTATGCATTTATGTAATGTGTAGTTTGAAGAAGTACTTAAAAGTTATGGAATTAATCACAGAATTGCCACCCTCTATCACCCTCCAACTAGTGGAAAAGTCAAGGTATCCAATAGGGATTTAAAACAAATTTTGGATAAATCTATAGAGTCTTAGAGGAAAGACTAGTCAATTAAATTAGATGATGCTCTATGGGCCTGTAGGATTGTGTATAAAACACCTATTAGCATAACACCTTGTAGGCTGGTTTATGGAAGAACTTGTTGTCTACTTGTTGATTTGTAACATAAAACATATTGCGATATTAAACATATGAATTTTGATCTTCAAAGTGCAGGTGAAAAGAGGAACTTCCAAATTAGTGAATTGGACGAATGACAATTGATGGCTTATGAAAATTATAAAATACATCAGGAAAAAGTCAAAAATTATCACAACCAAATGACTAGGCAATCACAAAAATTAAAGGAGGGAGATCAAATTCTTTTATATAACTCTTTTCTAAGATTATTTCCTAGTAAGCTTAAATCAAGGTAGTCTAGACCATTCATTATGGAGAAAGTATCTTCATATAGCATAATCGAGGTAAGTCATCTACACAAGAGTATTTTTAAGATTAATGACCATTTAGTAAAGTTATTGCTTAGAGGTGAGCTCGATAATAATAATGAAAATATCAACTTAACTAAGCCACCTTGATCATAAAAGATATGTTGAACTAAAGATGTTAAACAAGCACTACTTGAGAGGCAACCCAAGAATTATGGTTTACTTTTGTTATGTCATTTTCATATTTTATTTCTTAATTATATTTTGTTATTTTTATTTCTTTTGTTTTTATTCCTTTTTCTTATATTTTGCAAGATGTAGTTTAACATTGGATAGGTTAGAAATTAAAAAAAAAAGTTGCTTCTTTAAAAGTTGCTTCTTTAACCATCAATACTCTATTTTATTGTTAAATATTGAGTTGAATTGGTATGTAAAAGTTTAGAATAAAATTGCTTCTTTAAGTCATATTTTTATTCATCATTGAGATAATCAAATTGAATGAAAGTGCATATTATTTACACATATAATCCATCTTTTTTGTGAGCTTTGAACCTAAGATGAAAATTTTAAATTTTTTAGCTCTTATTATTCTTTCGTGTATGTTATCATGTATAATAGAATGATTCTAAAACTTGATTTTATTATAGATATTGAGATCATATTTGATAAATTAGAAACATTAACATGATAAAGGTAGTAGCCTATTTCTTTGATGTTTTCAATACCCATAATTTTATCCTTTAGGAATAACCAAGTTGAGCCTTAGCCTTTTTAGATGTTATTAAACCACATTGTTAACCTTTATCCTATTTTCTTGAATACCTTTTTATTATTTTAAGGTTATTTTATGTTATTTAATTTTTGAGAATTGATTTTTTTTTAAGATACATTATTTCGTTAATTGTGGTACTGAATGCTTGAATTATTGTTTAGATTCAAAAGGAAGAGAGCATAAAAAATTGTGTATATGGTACCAATAGAGTTGTACTAAAAGTACCTACTGTTTTATAAACAAGTCTTGTAATTTTCTTATAGTAAATTTCCTTCAATTTAATCCTTTTTGATATCCTGACCATACCATAACTAAAACCCACTACAACTATATAAAGACCTTTTGATTTTTGTTCTTAGTTTATACATAAGTGGTGTAGATGTGATAATATTGCAAATCTATGGTAAGAGTTCTATTATGCATTAATTGAGAGTTTTACTACGTGTTGATTCAGAGTTTTAATACTTTTCACCCCAAACACTTGAGCGCATTGAGTGAAATCTTAGTGAGGGTTTAAAATTTTATGCTTTTGATTTCAATGCAATTATTCATTTGGTTATTATTAATATGGACTTACAAAGTTACCTTTAGGATGATTTGATTCTAATTGTATTTTAATTTGGCTCAATAGGATATGAGGATTTATAGTATGAATGGACAAGTTGAGATTAATGAGGGATTGATATTGTAAAATTGATAATTTTGATTATGGTTTGCTCGAAGACAAGTAAAAGCTTAAGTGTGGGGATATTTCATGGATGCATATTTGCTCATATTTATACCCCATATTTGATATATATTTGATTAATATTTTATATTTTTATCATATATTTGCTACTTAATTTGCTCAAAGTATGTTTATAGGTTATAATTTCCATCATAGACTTAAAAAAAAGTTGGACTTAAACATAATATAAAACAAAGATTTGAAGGAAAAAAGGGATACACGGTCATGCATCAGCCTGCGTACTTCTCTGAAACCATATAGAACCACGAATTCTTGGAATTTTGGGTTAACGTGATTTAGTAGACAATCATATATTAGACTGTACATCACCTACAACTCTAAAATTTACTATAAAAGGACATGTTCAGAGGCAAAATGAGAGAGCATGCATTAGGATCTGATTACAAAAGTTGAGATCATTCAAAAGACACAATTATAAGTCAGAGAAGTGGAAAACATAAATAAATCATCAAAAAGTCCATCAAAATATAAGATCAAACCTCTACCTTGTAGGAATATTCGATAAAAGAAAAACAAGGAGATTTGGAATAATAAACCCATTACTTTCAAGTCGTTTTTGCTTCTGTTTATGTTTGAATTTATGTTCTACAATATGTAACTAAATTCTTTTAGTGCCTAGTTTAGAATAACCCTAGTTTTGTGAAACAACATGTTTTGATTCTTTTATTAACGAAATTGTCTAGATTGGTATATTATGATTCAATTACATATTTAATATATGTTTTAATAGATCCAAAATATTAGTGCACAATTCAATTTCATAATATAGAGATTGAGAAATCCTAAGTGTGAATAGATCCACCATAATTGGAAGGAGTTGAATGCAAACCTAGAGATAGGATGACATAAATCCTTTAGATTAAAACTTAATAGTTGAATTCAAAAAATGGTAAAGCTATTATATAAACTTTGGCCTGAGTAATTTTGTTGATAACCTTATGATCGTGGTTTTATGATATATGTAATTTTTAATATTTTAACCTTGATAATCTGCAAGCGTACTAGTCATTCACGTTGTACCTAAGGTGTTGATCCTATGAGGAGGGTTAATCTAATCCTAAAGTATAAGATCGGAAACTATTAAATAGAAATTAAGCAAACAATGAATTTAAACATGAGAACTAAATAAATCATATAAAACAAAATTAAGTAAAAAAACACCAATTGACAATTAAAACTTAACAAGAACAATAAAAAAACAATGATTAACAAATTCAGATTGATCATGGATAATCATTAATGAAAATTGATTTATTTATTGAACAATGATACCACAACCTAGAATTCAACCTGGTGAATTAACCAAAGAGAGAAAAGGAAATTATATATCCTTAATGCTAACCTTACTGATTAAGATTTATCGAATTATTGGTTTTAGATTATCCTAGGTTCAATTATTATCTCCCAAGTTATAATTGAACCCTAAAGCATAAACCTTAATTAGATTATGGGAAGTTGTAATATCTTAATTAACAATCTATCCAAAACCTAATTAGTTCTTAAATTATCTAATAAACAATTGGAAACCTATATGTGATCTCTCTATGCAAGTTTACTAACCTAATTTAATTCCAAATCTATTAAATTACCTAACTCTCATTAGTCCAATTTAATTTTTTTCTCAGTTCAACCTCTCAATTTATTATTGAGACATGAAGTGTAGAATTAAACCACAATTAATTCAATAAACACATAAAACAGTAAGATTTCATTAAATCAAAAATAACATTCTAGAGGTGAGTATAGAACATCAATCAACAATTCAATTCTATCATCAAAGTATATATTCCAATTCTATAATCAAATAAAATTGAATTACATAGTAAATATAACTAGAATGGACGAAGGGAGATTGCATCTTCAAAAAGTTTCTTATTCTCGGAAGCACGTTGAGTCTGCATCATCTTCCTCTTCTCTCTTCCTTCTTTTCTTTCTTGATCTCTCAAAGTTCTCTCATTTAGGGTTTCGTTATGGTGGCTAATCAAAAAATTCCTTTCCTTCTTTGTCTTGTTCTTTATATACCTCTTTATGTTCTAGACAACCTTAGGATTTTTTCGGGGTCGAAAAGGTCTAAAAAATCCCTTAAAACTTGACTTTTCTTACTATCTACATGTCTGTCTGATGTAGGCCACGATTGTGGGCCATATCTTGGGCTTCTATCACAATCGTGGCATTTAGGCCATGATTGTGGGCTGTCTCTAATGCTTTTGTCACAATCGTGGCATATGGGCCATAATCGTGACACGTTGTTTCAACCTGAATGTCTCTGAAACTTCTTCATTCTTTAATATTGGCCTTGAAACATTAACAAACACATTAAGGTACCTCAAAGACATAATATTTAAGCTCACAAAGTTGTACTAACTCATAAAAAACACTTAAACACAATTAATTAACACACTAACACAATTCTAACCTAAAACATGCTAAACGATTAAGTTAACAATTAAAAACATATTGAACTAAAACATGATGCAATTCACACTATCACTTTAGGATTAGTTGTTATTAGAATAAAGAGTGAGTTATTAGTATATCATAGGAATCTCCACGGTCTAATAAATTAATAAAACAATTGTTTAATAAAAGGGTATTTGGGGGGATTCGAAACCTAAACATTAAGTTTTGATATCGATATTTTTCTAGGTAATTTCTTAATTCTTTGTTTAATCTTGTTAGTTGTTTTATTTTAATTTCTTTCCTTTAATTAAAATCCCAAATCAAACTCATAGACTAGATAATTTGATAACAGTAGCTACTAGTATTCATCATCTTCGTGGGATCAACCCATACTTGCCAATATTAGTTACAGTGATGTCGTGCACTTGCGATTATTTCATAATTGAAACTTAGAAAAAGTTCAATCAGTGGAACAAGAAGGAGACAAATTAGGGTGAAGATGGGATAATAAAAAAATGAAATTAAGTTCTTGCAACCTACACCACCATGCATAGGATTGTATAACTCTCTAAAAGCGTGTCGGATCATATCATCACCACATACAACTGTGTAAGCACATACATGGCCATATAAGTGAGATACTATAGAAGCATGAAACCAGGGAAAAAGTTACAAAAATGATTAGATGCAAGCCTATGTAACTAACCATGAATTTCCTAAAATCCTAAATTTTGTTATATAAGGAAATTTGAGTGGCCAAACATAAGATGAATCATTTTTAAAAACACAAAAGGGGGTAGAACTCTTATTTCTTTGAGATATAAGGACAACTAACCTTCTCTTTTTCTTGTAATGTCCAGGAATTATTTTTGCTATTATTTTCTTTATGTTTTAGGTATTCATATACGAATGATTAATGTTTTCATTCTCAAAATTTTATTTTTGTATGGACCCATTGTTAGAATCTAGATTACAATATGTGATTGTTGTAACTTTGATTCATTTTTAGTAACTAATAGTTGTGAATCATTAGGGATAATATAACACCTGTTAAATGACCCAAGATTACGTGATTGTTGCCTAGATTAATCCATTTTCCTAGTTCATAATATAACATTCATACTAAATTTAGAGAGCTTATTCTAGGTTATTTGATAACTAGTTTTAATTAAAGAACTTATTGTTGGAGTTATGTGAATATAGGGATCTGGAAAGCAAGTGTATTTACATGTAATTTAATTTTCTTGTAATTACAATTTTGTAATGAAAATATTAATTATTAATGAAACAAAAGAGTTTGGTTTTACATGTATGAGAATTATACATCTAGTCAAAAGGTACCGAGATTATTTTGTAAGTAATAGACATATACATAGAGATGTATGGGAAATATGTATATTTTAAAATATAAATTAATTGATTCACAGTTGAATAATCAAGTTGATCGCTTAATTATGGTTTAGACTATAGTGTTGTGATTTATCTCCATATAAGTAAAAGAGTTCACAATCAATAATGGAACTATTAAATGAATTTGGAATCAAGTATGTTTTAAAGAACAAAGTGGGTCATAACTTTAATCTTAAAACATACAACTTAAGCATTCACTTATTATGGACCATAATCTTAATGAGTAGTAAACTCATATGTGATTCATTATAATTCTTGATATGATAAGAATGGATTTTTATAGATATTAATCCAGTGTTTGCATGTTAGAATTATTAATTGAAACATGTATAACGGAACATTCACTCAAGCAAAGAATTTATAATGATATCATCCCTTCTAGATGTTTTACGAAGATTTGGTGATTAAACTAGTGTTAGTAGTTTGATGGACTAGCTGCCCATCAAGTCTTAACACTAAGATGAGATCTTGTTTGTTAATCACCATATAAAGTAAAACGGGAGATCAAGAAAGAAAAACACCCTTTGTTGTATGGATGGCTATAATAAGGTTCATGATAGGGTTTACAATTGCACATATTATTTAAAATATGTGTTCTCATAATATTTAATAGTTCAAGAGTTCAACTATTTGTCTTTAGTGGAATGACATTTAGTTAATAAGCTAGAATTTATTCTAGTGAGATTAAATTAATTATGGGCTTATTAGAGCTTGAATTATCTAAGTCGAGTAAGATTCTCCACTGGCTTCAAGGAAGGTTATCAAGCAAAGTAAGAAATATAAATTGAGATTTTAGAAGCCCATAATTGAATGTTGGGCTTGTACTAATTAATGGTTAGTTAGAAGCCCAAATGTACACTTATAAATGGGCTAGACTTTGGTTTAATTTGATTTATTGGATTAATTAAATTAAAACAAAAATTTTAAGAAAGTAAAGTGCAATTTTGTTTTTCATTACGGCTGAATGTGCAGCTGCACATTTAACATTAAATTGCTAAACAAAGATGGTCTTTATTATGGTTTATCATCATTAAATGGAGTTATGAACTTACCATTAAATAGTTTAATGGTTATCTT
>JANJEY010000235.1:52382193-52397975 GCA_024703695.1 Erythroxylum cataractarum
ATGAAATATGCCTTTCTTTATTTCTTTATAAAGAATGTACACAAATTTGTACAAAATGCGCTAAAGGCGATTGCCTTTAGAGCACTACTCTAACAAAAGGCTACAACCAGATTGAAGGCTTAGATTATGCAAATAGTTTCACTCCTATTGCTAAATTGGTAACTGTAAGATTGTTTCTTGCTATTACATCTGCTAATTCTTGGCCACTACAATAGATTGACATTAACAATGCCTTTTTTCAAGGTTTTATTGATGAAGAAGTATACATGTTACCTCCGGAAAGCTACACTAAAGCTAAATCTGATGATGTATGTAAACTAGTAAACTCCATTTATAGACTCAAGCAAGCTTCTAGACAATGGAACCTTGAATTTTCTACTAAGTTGCAACAATTTGGGCTCATACAATCTAAACAAGGTCATAGTTTTTTTGTTTTGTTTTGTATTCCAATTCCAATTTTTTAGCACTTATTGTCTATGTAGATGTTATGTCCATAACAGGATTGGCTGAGAACAAGATTTAGTCTATCAAGCATTTTTTGCATGACAAGTGATGCAATCATATTTTTATATTTTTTTAGTACCTTATATTTAGTATCTTACGTGTGTTTTATGGCAATCTATGGCCTATTTATCATGTTTTGTAATTGTTAGAGCTTTAGAAACATAAAATACAAAAAGTCATTAATACGTTGAAATTAACACTATTTTTCAGTTTGTGGCATATTTGAACTTTGGACCTTTGGGAATTTTTATCTCGGGATTGGTGCATTATAAAATTCTACAATTTTGCAGGCCTAATCTTGACTCATTGAAGGATGTTTCCACCAACTTTCAGAATTTTTTTGGAGTTATCATTTGGGAGCAGTAAATTTTTGAAAACTGATGTAAGTTGGAGACGTGGAGTTTGACCTCTTGTGCTTCAAAAATTCATATCTGAAGATCCACCCGTTGGATTTCTATGATGCAATGCTCAAATTGAAGCTGACTCAATGTTCTTTCGGATGACCAATTTTGAACCGTCAAAATTCTATATTTTACTTTTTATGGTTAGTTGAAATTGGTCCAGAAATAAGACAGCATAACTAGTTCGAGAATGATCAGAGTTTGGGCCAATTTTGAATGGTTTATAGTGACGAACCAATCCGTAGACGACTTGAAGAGAGACCCATCTTGATATAGAGCAAGCCAAAAAGAAATCCCAGAATAGCTTAGCCCATGAAGAAGCCCGAAACAGGCTCACATTCAAGTCTTAAGTGCAGGAATGTGTATAGAGGGTAGCACAACAACACAAAAAAACGAAGATTCAAAAGACAAAAAGCGCAGCAGCAGGAGAAGCCAAAAGGAGCAACCCACTCACAGCATAAAGGAGACTTTGAAAACGCACATAAGGAGGAGTCCTATTAAAAGTCTCATTTTTAAAGAGACACATCTCTTTGGTGTTGAATGGGACGTGAATAACCTATTTCGAAGAGTCCTTTCTTTCTTTAGGAAAAAAACCCTAAATCTCTTCTTCTTTTCTTCTTTTCTTCTTTTCTTCTTTTCTATAGCCGAATATTATACCATGGTTTTGAACAAGATTTTTGACTTTGCTTTAATTCTAGACATGAACTAAGTTTTCTTTTCAATTGCGGAGGTTAGTAGCTAATTCTTATGAGTTGATTTTATGAGATTTTGTGCTTAACTATTGATATTTTATAGTTGAATATTTGTGCTCATGGATTACATGAATGCTGAATTATGTTGGGTATTTTTGAAGTCTAGAATTCAATTTATCTTGCATGATTTGTTTACCAATTAATTGAATTAGGTGTTAGTCATCAATTTGATTAAATAAGTGGCATTAATCTATTAAATTTTGAAGTTATTTGTAGAATTTTAATAGGTTAGTTCTTAAGCATATAATTATTTAATGTATGTTAGTCATCTTTGAATAATTTTATATTCGATAAAAGCCATCTAATCTTAATGTTTTCATGTGTCTATTTTTCATGTTAGTTTTGAATTGATGCTTGCATGAAAAGGTTTTGCATTACATGTTAGTCATGGATGCAAAGAATATTATATGGTGAATCTGAAATTTGATCATAAATTGGATAAAATAAACTCTTTGGTTTCAACGATTAAAATCAACTTGGGGAATTAACAAACTCATTTACAATTGATATTTAATTAATTTGAATTTTTATGAAACTTTTATTACAAATTTTTCTTAAAATGTTTCGGCACTTTCTCAAATTTTCTGTTTTTAATTCATGATTCTTCTTTCTTTTTATGTTAATTTGACGCAAGTAAAACCCCCCATAATTCGACTTCATCATATAGTTTAGTACTAGTTTTTTGAATGACAATTAATTACATAGTGCATGCATATAAGACATTTGCATCTTAGCTTGCATACCTGTCACGTAATTCACCTTTCACATTTTTCAATCTGCATATATTTAGCATCATAGTAATCAGACCAGAAACGCATCTTTTACATCATAAATCACGTGTCTCTGTTTTATTTTCTTTGCCATCCTTTTCATGCATGAATTTGGTATGCACTAAAGGGTAGTTTACATTCTAAATCTTTAACTAGGTCTTGTGTGCCACATGCATTTGGCATCTTAGGAATAAAATATTGCAATTTGTTCATCTTAGTTATAATATGCATTTAATTTTTATTTTCCCCTAGCATACACACGCTTACTTTTGATTGAAAGTTAGATTTGTTTCTTGTGTCTTGATCTCTGTGGCATGATACCCTTAATTTATGTAGGGGATTAAATTTGTAGGCTAACGACAACCTACCAGTAGGTTAGAAGGGGAATGCCAGGTGGGTTAGGTTTAAGACTCAAGGAGTTTCAAGTGAGAGGTTAGAATATATCACTTGTTTGCTATATTTTAATTAGGTCTTAGAGAGTTCAATGTTATCCATTAACTAAATGATTAAATATTTTTTTAGGAATGAAAGAAATATATTAATCAATTAGCTAAAAGAAAGGGATTAAGTTCAAGTAGATATGAAATAAGTTGCAACTCTTAGAAGATCCAAATATACAATAAAGGTTTATATTTGATGTCAATTATATACTACTAGAATAGTTAACTGCAACAATCTTTAAAGTTTCAACAATCTTTTATCAATTGTGGCGTGATTCATCCATTTTTCATTTTTTGGGTTTTCCTTACTATAGAGAGTTTAGGTAATCTTTAGGAAGTTGATTTTTACTTATAACAAATTTTAAATCAAGTTCCACACCTTACTTATCACTTTATTAATCAATTGTTGAGAATTTCAAAATGTTCTCATATTACATTTTCTTCAAATCCATTAGAGGTAGTTGCCAAGTGTCATGTCAAAGAGATCCTTGTGTCATTTTAAGGGAATCTACATGTGAATTCCTAAGTAAGGATGCTATCAAGGTTGTTTCAATAATAACTAAAGTTGCTGCATCTCAAGGATTATTCACATATAATTTTGAAAGTTTCATAGATAAGGAAGAGATGGTTTCGGAATTGTTGTTCTAGGTTACATAAGTTATAAATATTGTTTATCTTAATCCCTTTCACTCTTTCCTCTATTAATAGTATAACTTTGGCTACCATCTATAGAGGCAAAAAATATTAGTTATAAGGTTATTGATTGTTAGAACTCCTACATGCCTAAAAGTTTATTTAGCTTTAGTCTATTATGAAAAGTATGAACATCAACATATTGTTGATCAGGCCCTAAGATGACAATAGAACTCTCTTATAGATTGATTTTTAAATCTTGTTGTCATTGAATTAGTTCATGTAATCCATTAACATCTTGATTGGTTTAACTTTAGCTACAAATAAAAGCAAGAGATCATCTACAAATGTTAAGCCATTTAAAGTATGAACATTTGGGTGATAATCAAACTATTTTAGTTATTATTTTTCTATTTTTGACTTCTGATTACGAAGCTAAAATAGTTTATGTGTTAAAGGAGCACAAAAATTCCATTGGATGGATAATTGCAGATATTAGAGGGAAAAGCCCTTTTTATATGCATGCATTGCATTTTTTAAGGAGGATGGAAATTCCATGAAACAAGTATAACATAAGTTGAATACTCTAAAGATGGAAGTTGCAACGAAGAGAAGTATTGAAGCTTCTCATTATTGGAGTCATTTATCCTATCTTCGACAATTAGTGGGCAAGTTTAGTACATATGGTTTTGAAGAAATTTGGAATCATGATGGTCGTTATTCAAGATTATGAGTTGGTTCCCACCTACGTGCAAATTGGGTGGTAAGTTTGCATTTATTATAGGAAGTTGAATGTTGCAACTCGTAAAGACCATTTCCTCCTTCCATTTATTGATCAAATGCTAAAAATATTTACTAGATATGAATATTACTATTTTCTAGATGGATTCTAGAGTTATCGTTAGATCTTTACTGTAGTAAAAGACTAAGACAAGACAACCTTCACATACATATTTGGTACATTTGGTTATCAAAGAATACTATTCATTTTTTGTAATGCATCTGCCACTTTCCAAATATGCATGGTGAGAATTTTCTCTAAGTATGTTGAGAAGATCATAGAGGTATTTATAGATGATTTTAGTATCTATAGTTCTTCTTTTGATGATTGCTATAACGAACTTATTTTGGAAACTTGTATTGAAACTAACCATGCACTCAATTTAGAAAATTTCCATTTCATTGTAGATCGAGGTACAGTTATAGTCATATTGTATCTTCTAGGGGTACACAGGTGGACATGTATAAAGTTGATCTCATTTATTCTTTTCCTTACTCCTCAAATATGCGGAAATTTTGTTCTTTTCTTGGTCATACAAATTTTTTCCATAAGTTAATCAAGGATTCACAAATATAGTCTTCCCTCTATACAAGTTGTTACAACAAGATGTCCCATTTGAATGTGACAAAAAGAGCTTTTATCTATTTTGTTTGCTTCATTAAAATTTTAGTCCTATTTGTTGAGTAATAGATTCATTGTTTACTCGCCCTGACCATACAACTTTGAAGTACTTTCTCACTAAAAAGGAAACAAAGTCGAGGTTAATTAGTTAGATTCTCCTCCTTTAAAAGGTTGATTTGGAGGTAAAAGATGAGAAAGGGGGAAAGAATATGGTTGTTGATCACCTCAACCGGTTGATTAGAAAAGAAGATGATATTTCTTTAAGAGAAATGTTTCTAGATAAACATTTATTTTCCACCAATTTCACACCTCCAAGGTATGTAAATATCGTAATTTTTTTATTTCTAACAAAATTACCTGTGGCTTTTCAAAAGCTTAAAGGGAAAATTTGAAGAGTGAAGCCAAGTAATTTTTATGGGATGACCCCTTTTTACGGAGGCATTATGTAAACCAAGTCATAAGAAGGTTTGTTATTAAGCGTGAGTCACCTTCTATTTTAAAATTCTACTATTCGTACACTTGTGGAAGGCACTTTATGGTAAAAAAGACCACCTATCAAGTTTCAGAGAGTGTTTTTTACTGGCCTTCATTGTTTAAGGATGCATATATCTTTTGTAATTCATGTGATAGCTGCCACCGAATAGGTAACTTGTCTTATGTTTCACTATACTTAACACTACCTAAACATGTCACCTGTTAGTATATAAGGTTTCTATAGTATATGGTATATAGTGGACGCCTTAAGGTCATCTCACAAGAAAGATGTTAATTGTAATAAATCGATTAAAAATAAGAAATTAAATAATCAAATTCAAAAAGGTACGGAGGTTGTGAAATAATTAAATTAAACAAATGAATTACTTGCACAAAATTGATAAAAACCTTTCAAAGGTATCCTAAGGTTTGCACTCAGTTCCAAATTCAAGCTTAAACTCTTTAAATTCCCACTAATATAATCTACTACTGTATTCTCTCTTCAATCAAATTGGCAACTATCGATTTAATAGTTCTCATATCCATAAACTAATATTTACCAACTGTTTAAAGTTACGAATTAAGCAATCCCTAGAACTTATATTTCTGATTCGTTTTTAGGGTAATTAATTGTTTAGTTATAATATCAAGTTCATCTTTCGATTCTTCTCTAAATATTTTAAGACTAATAGATGGCCAATCTATTAACCTGATTTTCAACACAACATAATCAATCCAGGTATGAGATATATTAGTGTGAATTATTGAATCAAGCAATTCAATTAAGTTTAGATGCAAACCCAAAGTAAGAATAATTTAACTCATATTAGTGAAATTCAAACCATTAAATTCCACTGTATCAAGTCGAAATTGAAACAAAAAAAATATTAAATCAAAACAAAAGAACCCTTGAATGATGACTGGGAGTCAAACTCTTGTTTTCTTTCTCCATCTCCCAATCAATGTTGATGAAAAAAATAAATTGATTCTCCCTAATTTGTTAAAAAATTTCAGCGCTTTAAAGAAAAATTAAATAAGAAAGAATGAAGAAATTTTTCCTATCCTATGCGTCACCACGTCTTCTCTCCTAAAAAACGTTTGAAACTTTAATTCTATCTTGATACTTCTTCTATCATTCTAACCTTGATCCCTTCATATTTAGGTCACTATCTCTTCAAAGAAATGGGGGCTCCCCCTCTTAGATTTCCAATGGATGTTCTTTTTCTTAAAACAAATCCCTGTAGGTAATGTTATAGGGAAAAAACTAAGGAAAGGTTAGACTGGGTCTGGATAGATTTCGTATTTCATTCTTAGCCTTTTTAGCCCCTTAAAACAACACTTTTGGGCCATAAATTTTACATAGTAATTATGTCTCAGGATATTGGGATGACTTTGACCTTTTGAATCACCTCATTTTGATCTCATAAACCCAAATACGTCTTTGTAAAACTCCAATGGGTAGGCTGCCAATTCTGTAGAAATAAGTCTTACATTGAACAAACGATTGCTAGTCTAAACAAATTTACATAGCTACAAATCTAGGATTCCTTAAAATCTTGACACGTACTCTAAATATTCTCTACAGACTATGTTTAGATTTGGACTCTCCATCTACGTCGAAAACCTTTGATAACCAAAATGCTGAAATTGTTGACATGGCCATGTTGCTAAGATGTGTCTTTGTTTGTCTTCTGTTCTTTCAATTACGTTCTCCAAGACGAAGGCACAATCAAGTTTACTCTAATTGGCCGTATATTTTTTCTATCTCTGATCTTTCTAAATTCTTATCATACAAGTCTTTAAAGCTTAATCTAAACCAAAAAAGCTAACAACAATCTTAAACAAAGAAATTAGAAAAGACTAAAATTGAACAAAAACTATTTCAAACCTAACATAAAATGCATTATAACAACTACCCCACACTTAATGTTTTACTAGTGTCCAAGTAAAGTTAAAAGAAAACAAAAACAAACAAGAAAGAATTTTATCAAGTTCAAAACTTATCAGATAAAATTATGACAAACCTTTCAATAATTTCCACAATTATTCTCAAATCAATAAAAAATTATACTAACGCAATCCAATAGCCCTTCCATGCATACCAAAAATGTCACTTCCTCACAATATCTCTAAATTGTTTAATCATGGAAGTGTTTACACTCTTTACATTCAATGACAATATATCTCAATCGGCTTACTTATTAATCAAATATCCATCATTTAACCACAATCAAGTACCAATTAAAAGGTCTTTTCATTCAGTTGCAGTGGGGTTAGGGTAAAGGTATGTCATTTGGAAAAGCGAGTTACTCATTAAGTACATCAATTCTGAGAATTAAGTGATTAAGCATAACTGTTACTTCACAAATCCCCAACACAATTTTTTTCAAAGACTTTCACCCTTTTACTATAGTGGCTTATAATTTAAGGATCGAGTCTCTCTTGCATTATTTTCATTCTTGTTTTTATTTATTCATTTTTTGAAACATTATTGTAAAAGCCATGGCTGAGCTCATTGTCACCTGGCTGTGTGGAACAAAAATTTCTTTTCTTTGATCCTTTTTTTTAATAAGAAAAGACTCATAATTGTAACAATGGTACTCTATTAAAAAAAATCAACTCCAAATAACATGGATAACCAAATTAACCCTACATTTTAATTTTCACAATGATTCAATCACTAAATTCCTCAAATGCTCTTGTTCTTAATGGAAGGTAAAACAAATTGACAGAAAGTGATAAAATGATTTATGGCTCATAATATTGTGTAAAAGAAAAAACTTGGGATCAAAAGCTAAAAATTGGCTCACTAAAGATACATAAGAGGCTATCCTTTTAAGTTAAATGGTTAAACCTAATTGCCCTAATCATTTTAATTCTCAATCGTAATTTTAAAGTGATCTTGAAACACATACTTAAGCAAGTTCTAGTAATATACCAATAAAAAAGGTTCACTCAAAAGAATAACCATTTGAAATTCAATCTTAAAGGCTTAAATTCTAGCCAATTGTTTAAAGTAATGCAAAAGGATGACCATCCTAACTAACAATTATTACTCACTCCATTCAATTTTCAAACTCTTGCTTCAAAAATTTTTAAGGCCATCTATCAAGAATCTGATTAAAAACACTAAAGCCTTAAATGATCTAAACATTAAATAGTTTGAAAAATATGAAAATAAAACGTGAAAACGAAACCTTGTAAACATTAAAAAAATAGTAAACAAAAGAAGTTGAAATTAAAACCTAAATAATGTGACCATGTATAGATAGAAAAGGAAAAAAGAAGAGTTAAGCAGAACTTGATTTCCATCATTGCATAGTTTGATACAAAGCCTTGATTCGAACTGTCTTGGCATAAACAGATAAAGGTAGGGCAAAGTTGACGTATGGCTTTTGTGAGGTACATGACATTAATAAAGTAAAGCACGACTAAGTTTACGTGCTTTGATCTTGTGTTTGGTTAAAGGAATTGATGAAGCACGACTAAGGTGGGCAGGGGCACAACCAATCCATGTTAAGGCATAGCCAAGATAATTCCTTGTGTTTGCCTTTGCCAAATACAATAAAACTCCTTTTTCCATGTTTGCATCTCATCAAAAACAATTAATAAACTAAAGCACCTGTTCTAAATAAAATTTACTCAAAAATTTATTAAACAAAAAAAAAATGAAATTAAAATTAAAATTGTCCAAAAAACTATTAGAAGGAATTGCAAACCAACAGGTTACCTCTCACTAAATACTTCTTTAATGTCATATTATCTTGACTTGGTTAGATCAAGCATCAGAAATGAGGACACTTTTAATGACTTGGCTTCTCAAAATTCCTCCATATAAGGTTTCACTCTTTGGGCAATAACCTTGAATGTTTCATTTTTCTTCAAGTTTAAGAGCTCCACCACCCTGTATGGAAAGAATTGGATGATTTCAAACTATCCAATCCATTGAGACTTCAATTTCCCAGGAAATAACCTTATCCTTTAATTGAGCAACAAGAATTTCATTCCAAGTTTGAAGGTTTTTCCATAAACCATTATATTGTGTATAGCCTTATTTTTATCTTTGTAAATCTTTTAACTTTCATAAGCTTCATTTCTGAGCTCATCAAGCTCTAAAATTTGCAACATTCTTTAGTCCTTTGCTTCATTTAGACCTATAGTTGTAGTTTTGATTACCCACTAAGCTTTATTCTCTAACTCCACTGGTAAGTGGCATGCCTTCTCGAAAACTAACTGTTATGAGCTCATCCCAATAGGAATTTTGAAAGTCGTTTGGTAGGCCCAAAGTGCCTTATGAAAATAGATTGCCCGATCTTTCCTTAACGTGCTGACCATCTTTTCCAGGATTCCTTTGATTTGTTTGTAGGAGATTTCAACTTGTCCAAAGGTCTGAGGATGATATGGGGTTACCACCTTGGGTTAGATTCCTAACTTTTTCATCAATTATTTGAACCATTTGTTCCAAAACTGGCTTTCTCCATCACTTACAATAGCCTTGGGTGTCCCATATCTACTAAGAATATATTCCTTCAATAACTTCAAAATAATGTTAGCATTATTTGTCCTAGTTGGGATGGCTTCCACCCATTTGGACACATAATCATCAGCAAGCAGTTTATATTCAAAGTTAAAAGATTTTGAGAAAGGCACTATGAAATCAATACCTAGACATAAAAAAAGTCTATACCATAATAAAGTTAGTAAGATGAATTTCATTTATTTTGTTTATATTGCCCACCCTTTGGCATCTATCACATCTAACACAATAATCGTAAGAATCTTTAAAAAGGGAAGGCCAATACAAACCACTTTGAAAAACCTTATTGGTGGTTTAATTTCCTCTAAAATGTCTTTCATAATACATGTTGTGGAAAATTTATAGCACTTATAATTTCTCCTCCTCTGGCATACATCTACGAATGATTTCAACCTTACAAATCCTGAACAAATAAGGCTCATCTCAAATAATACTTTCAAAAATGTAGAAATCTTTTCTTTTCCTAAAATTTCATGTCATTTCTCAAGATACCCTAAGTAAGATAGTTAGCAATATCAACTTATTGTAGGACTTGTGAAACCAAAAATAAATATTCATTAAGAAATAGTTCAAAAGCAATCTAAAGTGTAATGTGTGCATTATCATCATTAGGGTGTTAGCTAGAAAGGCAATTAGCTACTAAATTCTAACTACCTTTCTTGTCCCTAATTTTCACATCAAACTTTTGTAATAATCAAGAACCCATTTCGATATTAAGGGTCAGTTGATAACCTACAACGGAAGGCATTCTACCCAATAAGGCAGATACCTTAGATCCTGCTTGTACGAAATGAAACTATCACATAGGAATGGAAAGCATCATGCTTCTGATTGTTGTTTCATTAACCCTTTTAGGTTTTGAATCAAATAAGCACTTAATGAGTTTAAGGTAACGTGTCATAACACTACATAAAATAAATAAACTTAAAATTATAAGTAGTGATAAGTTTAAGCTAATCACACAGAGAGTGTGTGTAAAACTTTCAAAATGAAAAGAATTAGTGTTTAAATTATGGGGGTGGGGTTTGGTTTGATTTCAAATAAGAAAAAAAAAGTGAAAATATACTAAATGATACTAAATTAAAGCAAGAGGGAAAAATGATAAAATTGATAAATGGATTTTGAAATCTGGTGCTTGGTTCAATCTCGGTCTTTGCACAAATAAGCATACTCCATTGTCTTATTATTGTCGTAGCTCTCATTTGAAACTATTAATTGTATGTTAGTAATAAGCTCTGTTAACCCCAGTTTTCCTTTAGGTCAGGTTCAACTAAAACAAGCTCTTTAACTAAACCTAGCTATCGAACAACCTAGAATAAGCTCTATAGATTTAATAGGACAGTCACATTACTAACTAGGAAAACAAACTAATCCAGGAAAAAACCACACAAGCTCGGATCGTTTAACTTAGATTATGTTATCCTTAATTATTCAAATCCATTAGTTACCACAGACGAATCTAAAAACAATTATTATGAATTGTATTTAAGATTATAGTAATGGATTTACGTAAAGACAAATCTAATAGAGCATTAAGATCATTCTTACACAATACCCAATTCAATAAAGATAGGATAAAAACAATCCCTAAGAGTGAAAGATCACAATGCAAAATGGAGAGATGCCCAAAATGTGTCTTTAGTTTCGTTTTCACCTCAAAATCACAATAGGGAAGCTAGCCCTTCATGGGCCTCCAAAGGGTTTATGCTCTGCCCTTCATTTTCTTCCAAACTAATCCATAACTGTTTTTGTCGTCCAAATGTTCTATTTATATGAAAATTTAAGTTTTTGTGAATATACACGGTTTGATACATGGTCGTGTATCAAACCCTACATGTCAATTGAATTTGAAACTCATGAAGATACACAGTTGGATACATAGCCATATGTCTCCCAAATTTTATTGAATTGTTGTTCTTCTTGTAATTTCTTGTCCGATACTCGCCTTAATTAATCTCCTTCTTACTACATAGTGGTAATTGAGTTTAAACATCAAAATATTGGCTCAAGGAATGTGCTTTTACCCCATTTTATTTCTTGTGTTTCAAAATTGTACCTAATACCAAATATGACTGAAAATGAGTATCTTAAGCCTTTCATAACAATAATCACTAAATGCTAAGAAGTGAATGCATAAACAATTAAGCACACATCAAATTCCTGAACGTTTGGTTTTTGATAGTCATTAAACAAAACAACAAAATCAACCTCACAAAATAAACATTTTCATAATTTTCATATTTCCTAAAAATAGATAGCGATAAGTAAAGAGAAATATTTTTCAAAATCATATAAAGAAATCAACATTCAATGCTCTACTTATAATAAAATGACAAACATCAATTTTAGAAACTGAACAATCTAGTGGTAGTCTTGGATAAAATATTTTTAAATATGATAGATTCATGGGTACACTCATACACTATTCATGATAATGACATTCCACAACTTTGCATATCATTTCTTATCTCCACCACTAAGATTCATATGAATAATCATGAATCAATAGGACTTTTCAAGGATGTAACATGGTTAAAAGTTAAGGTGAGATGTATTGGGTTGATGTGGCATGAAAACCATCAAAGTTAGTAATGCAAGAAAAAACACATAATATAAAATCAAGCACAAAAACCAATATTCACTCAAAACTAGGTACCATCATCTATAATGAATGCAGGAATTATATTTCATAGCTCATATTCCATTCTTTACACCATAAACTACATGAAGCATAACGAATTAGAAGGGATCACTCACAAAAATAGATGATAATAATACATTGACACTATAAGGTGTGATCCTTCAAAGCACCATCTACCTCATATTCATCATACTCAAGTTACTCATTCCATACAACTGTAGGAGGAAAAACTAATCATTAGTAACTTTGCAAAACGAATGCATTTCCTCCTTGAAACTTTTATTTGAACATTTTTTGCTTTTCCTTTTTCGTTTTTTTCTTTTTTAAAAAGAGTGAAAGAAGTTATATTAACATTAAAATTCATTTATAAGAAATAAAGTGATATTTCAAAAATTATTACCAACTCACATATATGCACACCCCCACACTTATACTTTTATACATCCACGATCATCAATAATCTTTAAATGCTCCGCTAGGTTTAAGGCTTAGGTAGGAAATTTAGATAGATTAAAAGCATTTAATAGGGTTAACACAAAAAGGAAAGAAAAAAAAGCTCAAGTAGGCTTAACCAAAGGAAAATCCATATCAAAGGGTGGACTATTTGGCTAGTGTAATTAAAAAAAAAAAGAACGCCTATATAATTTGCATGCAAATACATGTGATAAAAATGTGGTTTTGAATAGAAAATTAAAAAAAAAAAGTTAGGATGTACATGTCATGAAGGTCACCCATAAACTAAAAGACAATGAGATTGATATAGAAGTGTCTATCTATATAGACTCAAAATCTCACTGGCTTGTGCTTACCAGTAGTCATTACTTTTCTAAAGATAACATATATTGAACAATCATAAGAGTAAAAATGCATGCTCAAGTTACTATGAATTTTTCTAGTCAATTGACTCTCTAATTATGACCATATAGTCTTAGAAGTAATAGAAAAAGAGAAATTGTTCATTTATTTGTATCGATTCTCTTTCTTTTGTTGGAAAATTTAAAAACACATAAGAAACAAACAAGCTTAAAAACACACATACATACAAGAAAAGAAACAACTTAAAAGCACATTATAATCCTAGCAAATCCAAAAAATGTAAAGGTAAAATGTTCCTTTATTTATTTTCATTGGCCCAACTCCTTGTTTTTTTAATCATATGACAAAGTTATGATCTTCATATGTCACAAATTATAGTTTCTCAACTTAAGGTTCTTCAAGATAAGGATTAAGTTGATGATCATTCCAATTCATTGCCTTCCCTATCTTCAAACTCTTGATCTCTGCTGAGTATCTAGACTCTTGGGATATCTCAAATATATCTTTACCCTTTTTTTCCACGTTTAATTTCTCTAACTTGCTAGGTAAATGTCAAGGGATAGTCTTAATAAAAATTAGGGACATAGTACTCACCTTGAGCTAAATCATATATCCCTTTCTCCTTTGAGCTTCTTATCAACTTCTTCTTCACAAGTAATCCATTCAATAGACTTCTCAAGATTCTCAAGCTCCTTTCCACTTTATAAGGTTTCTATGCTAACGTTCCTTAGGTACAACTTAGGTTGAGATAGTTCTTTCTCTTTGTTTTATGATTCAGGTGGTTAATAATTCCTACCATCTAACCCTTCTGACTTACCGAGGTCAAGAATTGAGACATTGCATCTTGGTAGAATCGTTTTACATCCTGATGAAATTGTATAATATTAGAAGCAATATTGTTAAGTAAGTCATCTAGGGATGAACCTGAGTTTTGATGGCTATCCAAATTTTAGATGCTAGACCTTGTATCTTTAAAAAATTACCTTACATCCTACTGAAAATTTTAAAGCGTTTGTTAAATCTTCCAAATATGTACTCTTGTTAGAATAAGAGGCTTTTAGTCTATACATGAATTGCTTTGCATCCTACAGCCCATCTAGGAAGTACTCTTACTGGCTATCACCTCTATAAATAAAATTCATATGATCACTCCAAACTTTGTTATAGTATTGGAAATATGAGTTATTAGAAAATTTTCTACCAATAGCATTGATAATATCTAGTAGTGACGTACTCCCTTCACTGTGCCCTTTTTATACACAAAACATAAAAGAAATGTGAAAAGATCAAGAAATAAATGTAAAAACTAGTTATGAACAAATATATATAAAACACTAATTAAAATCAAGGATAAAAAATAAAGCACCACACTCCCTAACAATGGTGTAAAAATTGATAGAACATTGTAACATTACAGAAAATAACTAAACTTAAAACTAGAGGTAGTGATAAGTCTAGGTGATCCCACAAATAGTGTGCATAAAGCTTTCAGAATGAAAAGAACTGGTGTTTGAGTTATGGGGGAGGGGCTGGTTTGATTTCAAATAAGAAAATAAAGTGAAATTAAACTAATGAAACCAAATTAAAGCAAGAAGTGAAAAATGATAAAATTGATGAATGGGTTTCGAAATTCGGTTCTCAGTTCAATCTTGGCCTACACGTGAATAAGCATACTCCATTGTCTTGTTATTCTCACACTTCTCATTAGAAACTATTAATGATAGGTTAACAACAAGCTCTATTGAATTAGGTTTCCCTTAGGTCTTGTTCAACTAAAACACTCACTTTAACCGAACTTAGCTATTGAGCAACCTAGAATAAACTTTCTAAATTTAATAGGACAATCACATTATGAATCGGAAAATAGACTAATCTAGGTAACAACCACACAAGCTCGGTTCATTAACCTAGGTTATGTTATCCTTAATAATTTAAAACCATTAGTTTCCATAAATGAATCCAAACATAACTATTGTGCATTATGTTTAATATTCTTATAATGAGTTTATATAAAAACAATCTAACAGAGTATTAAGATCATTCTTACATAGCACCCAATCAATAAACATAGGATAACATAAAAATCCCTAGGAGAGAAAGAATACAATGCAAAATGGAGAGATACCCAAAACATGTCTTCAGTTTCGATTTCACCTCAAAACTAGAATATAGAAGCCTAACACTTCATTAGTCTCTAAAGAGTACGTGCTCTACCCCTCATTTTCTTCCAAAATCCATCCATACCTATTTTTTCCTTCCGAATGTTCTATTTATATTAGAATTATATTTCTGGGCATATACATAGTTTGATACATGGTCATGTATCAAACCATATATTGTTAGTAGTGTGCCCTAGGCCAATGGATATTTGTGATTCATGTATTAACATTATGACTTGTTAATAATATATTA
>JANJEY010000235.1:52410443-52432402 GCA_024703695.1 Erythroxylum cataractarum
AATCCCTATCAATCTCATCCTATGCCAATTTACTACTTTACCCTTCTAGTCGGGGGTGGGATGTTACACTTGATCTAAGGTTTAGATGTGTTGCATTTGAGTTTGGGAAAGGATTGAAGTTGGAAACTGCAGGAAATCAGGTTTCTGAGTCGTTCTCCAGACCCACACGTCGCGACGTGTCGTGACGTGCGTATGAACACGTTGCGGCATGCGAGGAAGGAAAGCAACGTCGCGATGAATAAATGTTTATTCGCCGCGACGTGTGGCAGCTTGCTCTTCGCGAAATAACACATCCATTACAACTCTAGGAAGATACATAAACCATAAACAACCTTTCAACACATATGCAATTCCTCCTTGGTACATTTATTGTAAACATTTTTATCTCTTTTTTCTCTTTCTTGCTTTATTTTTTTTTCTTTTCGCTTTTTTCGTTCTTTTCTTTTCTTTTTATTTTTTCTTTATAAAAATTAAAATAAACTACATCAACATGGGAATTTCAATGATAAGAAATAAACTAACTTCCCAACATTATAATCAACCCTCATATATATACACCCCCACACTTAGAATTTTGTACATCTGTAAACTCAACAGTCACCAATGTTCCATTAGCTTTATAACTTGGGTAGGACATTTGATTAAGTTTAAAAGCATAAAATTCGGGTTATACAAAAAGAAAGGATAAAGCTTAAAAGGGTTGTCAAGGAAAAAATCATGTCAATAGGGTAGGTTATTTGGCTAATGTAGCTGATGACAAACAAACAATGCCTAATCATATTCATGTTAATGCATGTGATACAAATATGGTCTTGAATAGAAATTCAATGCAAAATCAAGAAGTACATGTCATGAAGGTCACACATCATCAAAAGGCAATAAGATTGATATAGATGTGTCAGTCAAAGAAGGCTAAAAAATCTCACCAACTTTATTTACCATTAATCATTACTCTTCTAAAGATATTGCACATTAACAAACCATAGGAGCAAAAGTACATGCCAAATTTTGCTATGGATTTTACTAATCATTTCACAATTTAATTATGATTAAATAATCTTAAAAGCAATAGAAAATAAGAATTTTTTTTTTATTTTGTTCGTTTAATTTTGAAAACTGCCTGAGGAGTCACATAAGCTACGATTAAGCTAAAAAAACATGCATCAAAACTAATGTACCCCACCCCCACACTTAAAACTTGCATTGTCCTTAATGTAAAATCAAATGCCAAAAATGGAGTAGCTAACAAAAATAACGTATGCAAAAATGTAAAAGATACAAATTAACTTCCTTTAGGTTGCCTCCCAAGCAGCATCTTTGTTTAAGGTCGTTGACTCGACCTCCAGTTGTGTGCTTTAAGTGACCCCACAAATCCTCCTTTTGGAAGCCCTCATGATATGGTTTCAAGCGATAAGCATTTACTCGAAATGCCTTGTCAGTTTTGAGGCTCCATATCTCCACTGCACGAAAAGGGAAGACATGAGTGATAACAAATGGACCAACCCAATAGGAACACAACTTACTAGGAAAGAGCTTGAGTTTGGAATGATATAGTAACACTTTCTGGCCCACTAAGAAACTTTTCCTTGAAATCATCTTGTCATGAAAAGCTTTCATCCTCTCCTTATATATCATTGCATTTTGATATGACTCATTCCTTATCTCTTCCAACTCCTGAAGCTACAACTTCCTATGCACTCCCACATCATCCAAATGCATGTTGCATCTTTTGATAGCCCAATATGCCTTATGTTGTAATTCCATTAGAAGATGACATGGCTTTTCAAACACTAGCCTGCACGACAACATTCCAATTGGTGTTTTATAGGCCATTCGATAGGCGCAGAATGCATCTTCCATTCTTTCATTCCAATCCTTCCTATTGGGTTGCACGATTTTTTCCAGGATTAACTTGATCTCTCGATTCGAGACTTCAGATTGCCCATCTGTTTGAGGATTATAACCAGTAGAAACTTTGTGCGTGATGTGATATTTTTTAAACTTTGCTTCCGTCACACTATTGCAGAAGTGGGTTCCTCTATCATTAATGACAGCTTTCGATATCCCGAACCTAGAAAGAATGTTCGCCTTAACAAAATTTTCAACAAACTTAGCATCGTTAGTCCTAGTGGCTTTTTCTTCCACCCATTTAGAAACATAATCAACCGCAAGCAATATATAAGTAAAGTCAAAAGATGGAGGGAAAGGTCCCATAAAATCAATTCCCCAAACGTCAAAAATTTCACAAAAAAACAAAGGGGTTTGTGGTAATTGATCCTTACGGGACAAGTTACCTGACCGTTGGCATCTATCACAGGATTTGCAGAAGGTATATGCATCTTTGAACAATGTTGGTCAGTAGAAGCTGTTTTTCAAAACTTTTTTAGCTGTCCATTTTACTCCAAAATGTCCTTCACAAGCGTACGAATGGCAGAAGACTAAAATTAATGATGATCTGTATAGTGCCTCCAAAGATATGAGTCATCCCATACATAGAACTTCATTTCACTTCATAGCTTATCCCTCTGATCCTTAGACAAACCAACAAGTAATTCATTAGTTACTAAAAAATTGACGATGTCTGCATACCATAGTGGCGTCGCGTCGGCAGAAAAAAAATTGCTCATCCAGAAAGCTTTCTTGTAAAGGGATATCATCTTCTTCCTTTATCAAATGATTGAGATGATCCGGCACCAAGTTTTCTACCCCCTTCTTATCTTTGATTTCTAAGTCAAATTCTTGCAAGAGGAGAATCCATTTGATCAGCATCGATTTTGCTTCTTTCTTTATGAGCAAGTATTGTAAAGCTAAATGATTAGAATAAACAATCACTTTAGCACCAAACAAATATGATCAAAATTTTTTCCAAAGCAAAAAACATAGAAAACAATTATTTTTCAATAGTGGAATAATGCAATTGAGCTGGATTTAAAGTCTTTGAAGCATAGTAAATGGCATGCAAAGCTTTTCCCACTCTTTTCCCTAGAACCGCTGCCATCACATAATCACTTGCATCACACATGATCTCGAATGGGAGGTTCCAATCTGGCGGTTGAATCACTGGTGGGCACGTCAGAAGCTCCTTAAGTTTGTTGAATGCTTCTTTACATCTCTTTTCGAACTCAAAGGAGACATCTTGATAAAGAAGCTTCCATAGTCGTGCGGTTATCTTTAAAAAGTCCTTAATGAATTTTTAATAAAAACCTACATGCCCTAAAAAAGAAGGCACTTCCCTTACAGTAGAGGGGTAAGGTAAAAAAGAAATGGTATCAACTTTGGATTTGTCTACTTCAATACCCTTAGCAGATATCACATGACCTTCGTTCCAATATAATAACAAGATTCTCAATACATTCATCAAAAGAAGACCTATACACACTAAAATCATCGATGAATAGCTCAACCTTCTCAAAATATTTAGAAAAAGTGCTTACCATACACCTTCGGAACGTGACAAGTGCGTTACACAATCTGAATGACATCCTTCGGTAGGCAAATGTACCGAATGGGCATGTAAATATGATCTTCTTCTGATCTTCCGGCACAATCGGGATCTAAAGATAACCTAAAAAGCCATCTAAAAAATAATAATAGTCATAACCAGCCAATCTCTTAAACATTTGATCAATAAAAGGAAGGGGAAAGTGATATTTACGAGTAGCAACATTTAACTTTCTATAATCAATACATACTCACCACCCAGTTTACACTCGGGCGGGAATCAACTCACCTTCCTCTTTTGTCACAACAGTGATTTCAGACTTCTTTGGAACCACCTGGACAGGACTTACCCACTTACTGTAAGAAATTAGGTAGATAAACCAAGCATCAAGAAGCTTCAATACCTCCTTCTTCACAATTTCCATCATTGGAGGATTCAGCCTAAGTTGAGCTTGCTTTGTAGATTTTACATCATCCTCTAACAAAATGCAGTGCATGCATATGGAAGGGCTTATCCTTTGAATATCTACGATGGTCCACCAGATGGCATTCTTATGCTCCCTCAGCATTCGAACCAACCTCTCCACTTGAGTTGAAGTCAACCCCGCCGAAATGATAACTAGGAGAGTCTGTTTATCTGCTAAATAGGCATACTTCAGATATGTAGGGGGTGGCTTCAATTCCAATTATGGGGCCTACACATCAGAAGGTAACAACTTTTGGTAAGCTTCAGGTAGTTGAATAGAAGCCAAATCATACCTTTTTGAAGAGCTTTCTAATGAGTCCAAGGCGGCTGTCACTTCCACAAGCTCCTCTCTCATCTCAACATTAATTTCTGCTTTTACTTCCATATTCTTGGTTAAGGCTATTTCCAAATGATCCCTGTAAGTTAATTTAAACATTTCTTGCACCAAAGGATCGATCACATCAATAGAAAAAAAACAATGATCATTAGGAGGATGTTTTATGGCATCAAAAATGTTGAAATGAATTACTTCCCCATCAAATTCCATTATGAGGGTGCCTTTACGAACATCTATCTTAGTTTGAGCTGTATTAAGGAATGGTCACCCCAACAAGATAGGTATCGGATTGCATGAGGTATCATCATTCATATCTACAACATAAAAATCTGCAGGAAACACTAACTCATTCACTTGCACCAAAACATCCTTAACCACACCATCAGGATAAGCATTAGTGCAATAAGCTAATTAGATGACTACATTCATTTTTTTTTCAAAGGGTCCAAATTCAAAGAAGCATAAATCGAATGAGGCATCACATTAATAGAAGCACCCAAATCCAGCATTGCTCTACTGATCATAGTATTACCAATTTTGTAAGGAATAGTAAACATATCTGGATCCCGGCATTTTGGAGGCATCTTGTTTCTGAATACTGCCGACACATTCTCACCCATCGTCACTTTCTCATCACCCCTTAATTTCCTCTTATGTGTACATAGTTCCTTGAAGAATTCGGCATACCTTGGCACTTGCTTGATTGTTTCGAGCAAAGGTATATTGACTTCTACCTTTCGAAAAGTCTCCATATCTCTTTATCCTTGTCCTCCTTGTTTGACCTCATTAATCTGCTCGGAAAAGGTGGAGGGTTAGTTTTAATAATATTGGGACTTTCGACATTTACCTTCATACTTGACGAATTTTCTTCCTTTTCCAATTCCTTCTCAATCTCTTCCTCGGTAGCAATCTCTGTTGGTGTTCTTTTAGGACCTTCAATCTCCTTTCCTCCCCTCAATGTTATGGCATTGACATTCTTAGGGTTCACCTCGGGTTGTGATGGCAATTTTCCTCCACCTTGCAATTCTAGGCGATTGAGCCTTACTGCCATTTGACTCATTTGGTATTCCATACTCTGTTGGCTTGCTTTCATATCATGTTGAAATTGCAAATTATTAGTAACAAGTTTATTAACAAGTTCTTCTGAAGATGCATCAGAACTTGAAGAAGAAGCTCCTTGTGTTCCTTGTTTCCTTGGTTGAAATTCTGGTGGTCCTTGCGGCTGATTCTAGAAGTGATTTTACTGTCAATTCGCTCCATAACTCAAGTTGGGGTGGTCCCTCCAACTTGGGTTATACGTCTGAGAGTATGGGTTGTATTGGTTCGAAAAGTTCCCTCCTGTAGCATTCACGTGCTCCATACTCCCTTCTTGCAAAGCTGGGCACTCGTCAGTTGGATGACTTGTGTTTGAACATATCCCGCACGCTTTCACTTGTGCCTGTCCAACTGCAATCTGTCTCAAAAAAGATGTTCGTTCATTTAAATGATGTTCAATAGATGAAGTGCTTACCTCATTTACTCATTTAACATCATTACGAGTGCTGAATTGTTGGGTGTTAGCCACCATCCGCTCAAGTAAAAATCTAGCTTCAATGGGAGTCTTCTCGTAAAGTGCCCCACCACTCGCCGCATCAACCAAACTCCTCTCTTTTGGCAGCAATCCTTCATAAAAATATTGGATGAGAAGTTGATTTGGTATGTTGTGATGTGGACAATTGGCACATAACTTCTTAAATCGCTCCCAGTATTCGTAAAGAGACTCCCCATTGTGTTGCTTAATACCGCATATCTTCTTTCGAATACTTGCTATCTTTGAGGCTAGAAAATATTTTTCCAAAAACAATCTCTTTATCTCCGACCAAGTATTCACACTTCCAGCAGGTAAATCAAATAGTCAATCTTTTGCTACATCTTTGAGCGAGAACGGGAAGACCCTCAACATAATCTGCTCGTCCGTCACCCCGTGAGGCTTCATGCTCAAACATACCACATCGAGTTCCTTAAGATGCTTATGTGCATCCTCATTTGCAAGGCCATGAAAGTTAGGCAATAAATGAATTAATCCAGATTTTAACTCAAAGGTAACATGTTCAGTAAAATTCGAAAATGTTATACATAATGGTCTATGAGTTAATTCGGGTGTAGCTAACTCCCTTAGAGTTCTCGAATTTTCCATTATATCTTCGGATTCTGCTTCCAATTCGTTTATCAAAGTTGACCTCACTTCCCTACGCAATCTCCACAATGTTCTCTCGATCTCCGGATCAAGTTGCTCAATTTTTCTACGAGGAGAACTGGTCACTACCATGCACCAACACTAATGGACAATAAAGAAAAATTAAAAACTAACAAAAAGAAGGCTTATAAACAAATATATTCACAAAACACCAAATAAAATCAAATTTGAAAATTAAGCTACCACACTCCTTAGCAATGACACCATAATTTGACAGCGCGTGTCAAATGCATTGCAAAATTTACCTAACTTTGCACACTAAAATTTATAGTAGTGGTAAGTTGGGATCAAATCCACAGGGAATGTTTGGTTAATTTTTGTAATGAAATTAATTGATGAAAGGAAAATAAATGGGGGGTTTTGGGGTTTCAAACAATTTAGAAAATTAAAGTAAAAGTAAACTATAAAAAATAAATTAAAACAAATAATCGAAAATGAGAAAAGTGTTGAGTATAAGTAAGATCCGATTCTAAGGTCAATCTTGGCCTAAACACAATCAAGCATATTTCTTCATTCTAAAGTCTTTACAATTCTTTTCGGGCTATTGATCTGAGACTAATAAAACGTTCTACAATTCTCGGTTTTCCCATAAGTTGAATTTAATCAAGATACGATCATTAATTAAACCTAACCACCGAATAACCTAGGATACGATCTTTAGATTTAATTAGGCAGTCGCATTACGAATTTAAAAACGATCAATATAGGCAGTAACCTTACACGTTCTGGTTATCCAACTTAAGTTATATTGTTCCTAAAGATTAATGATCCTTAGATGCTACTCACATATCAAAAGTAATGATTACGGATTACAATTAATATTTTAGCAATAGGTTCGAAATAAAACGATCAAAATAATATATTAAGACCATTAATCCTAAA
The DNA here is from genome assembly GCA_024703695.1 of Erythroxylum cataractarum. Taxonomy (NCBI): domain Eukaryota; kingdom Viridiplantae; phylum Streptophyta; class Magnoliopsida; order Malpighiales; family Erythroxylaceae; genus Erythroxylum; species Erythroxylum cataractarum. Next base: position 52,417,806 of record JANJEY010000235.1, read on the forward strand.
ACCATCAAAATCAATACTAACAACACAACAATCCAAAGAGAAATTACAACTTTAAAATGATAGAAATAACTTAACCATGACTTGGTGTCGATATTCTTGTTAAACCGGCGTCGAGAAACTAGCCTTCCATTTTCATTTTTATGCTCAAAAAATGGGTCATATTTATCATGTAATACGGTAGTCCAAGGTTACCTTCTTCTCCCTTAAATACTCACGGTGAGACGATTAAAATGCTGGAAACAAAGTCTCCAAGAACTCTAATGCCTCCTCCACTGTGACGTCGCAATGTGTTGATTTTATTCCTATAGTCCAGCAGCTCCTCGCCTTTGTTCTTTGTTTACTCCTTTGCGCCGACACTGTTCAATTGATAAGACAAATAAACATTCCATCCTCACTTTTAAAACCCTGCCTCTTCTTTAAAACGTACAGCTTGTGCGTGATCTAAACACAGCGTATGCTGCGCTACGTACGCTTGCGTAGTATGCAGCACACAGAACAACTTGCCCTTTTTTTGCTTTTTAAAATTAATTTGTGCCTTTAACTTGAAAAATAATTGTGCTTGCTTTAAAAAATCTTATCTTTTTTGTCTCGAAAATATATCAATATATTCATCCTAGCAGTCAACACAAATTGAACATTTTATCTTAAAAATAGAATTGAAATCACATGTAAATACATAAGAAAATATAAGATTATCCAATCCTATCAGCTGTAATGGTTGACTTTTATAATAAGTACCTCCAAAAATGCATTTGAACTTGGGTCGCATTACATCACATTGTCTCTTTGGTGGCATCTTTCTACCTAAAATTCATTGCTTATTGAATTTTCTAGAAATATAAGTATTTGAATTCAATATTTTATACAATATATACAAAAGGAAATAACGCGATTTATTGAATATCATATTCAAGTACAAATTTTGACTTACAAGGTTAACAATTGCTACAGTCATAGAATAAGAACAATAACAACCCACACTCAATAGGATGCAGCTTGACCCCTAACTAGTAGGGGGGTTGTTTGACAAATTGTTACAGATACAACAATAAATAGATAAATGACAATGATATAATTATTTTCTTAGATTCCAAGTGACATGAGAGTCGGTAAAAGTAAATGAGTCCCCGATGTCTAAATTCCCAAGAAGAGTCCTCGTATGTTCAAACACACCAATTGAAATTACGATAGTTCTTCCCTCAGGTGTGGGGTTTTTAACACTTTCTTACAACAATGTTTCCACTATAGCTAAACTTATAAATGATACAGTGAATGAGTTGCCAGATTTAGTATGGAAGACAAACTCTCCAAATGAACTGCCAGTACGAAACCGTTTTCCTAAATCACAATGAGTATAGAACATAGATATTGTCCGAGTACAAACCGTTAAATGAACTATGTGCATACATGTCATCTTCAAGATTCAAAGAAGCTTAAAACAATATATAGTATATACAATCAAATGTATATATATATATATATATATATATATATATATTAGCTTCATAAAAGGAAATAGGATGTGCATGATAAGGAAAGTGACGTTGTTTATATACTATGCTAAACACCTTAAAGCAAAAGATCGGCCATAGAAGGCAAACGATCATTAATGTATGAAACGAACATTTTTCTTGCATTGTTTATTCCTTCAGTGGAGACAATTTTGCCACATTCTTTCCAATGGGATGAATTACTATCATCCAGAACTAGTCGCCATGTCGATATTCCTTGATTAAGAATTTGAATTAAATATTTTACACAATATACTGAAAGGAAATAATTGATTTGTTGAATAAAATATTTGATTACAAACACAAATTAATCGCTATCATAACTTAATTGTAAATTACAATCATCTTCTTTTTTTGAAGAATAAGAATCAAAGTCCGACTCCTCTTCAGATCTCTGACCCTCGTCATCCTCTCCAAATGAAATTTTAACATATTCATTAGATGGATCGTTCAAAGGTTCATTATCATCATATGTGACACATGCATTTATTTCATAAACATTTTCCTAGAACGCTTCACTTTCAATTCTCTGTTCTCCTTTTCCATGTGATTCAAAAATACCTATAGGTTTAACTTTGCAAACGGCCAACTAATCTGACTTATCTCATTGTAAACTCATAAAAGGGACATAACACACCTGTTTCATTTGTGTTGACAACAAGAAGGGTTCAAATTGTCTCAATCTTCTTCGATTATTGAATTCAACTAAATTGTGTTGACTGTGCACTTTTGTTCCAACATTTAGAGTCGGGTCAAACCAGTCACACTTAAATATCATACTTTGCTTTATTGATAATGTAAGGTACTCAATTTCAAGTATCTCAATAATTTTACCAAAGTAATCTATAAATTCTCCCTGTATGCAAACTCCACTATTTATTGTTGTCATGCTATAACCATGATATTCTGTATGATATTTGTACCCATTAACGAAATACACCAGATATGATTTAATAGTTCGCAAGGGTACCTTTGTAAGATCACAAATGAACTTGTTCTCTATTGAATTTTCTAAGGCCAACATATAAGAAATTATCATATCAAAAAGTATAATGTCATTTGAACACTTAAATCTTATAATTCAATTATTCGAATATTTATAAGTGAAAACTTACATATCTCTCAAACCATAAAGGAAAGTTTCTTCCAACTTATTTATTTATATCATCTTGTGTGTTTTTCGAAATTATATCACGTAATAATTCCTCGTATAATCTAAATACATTATTATCAGTTATGAACAACAAAAAATTTGAAAATCGAAATAATCATTTCCAACTTACTACACGAAAGGTTGAATCTTTTAACAGTTCAATAAAATGTATCCATGGAGAGCCTCAATTTCTTCTTTTGTTAACATTCTTCTTGTTGCTCGTCCATATGTTCATCCAGGATATGTGAAAATGGATAAGTTATTATCAGCATCACTCGTTCCTCCCCTATCATCATTACGAGGAACTTTTCTTTCTCTTGTGTGAAAATACAGCTAAAAATAATGTGAATAAAATGTACTAGCTTCCTCCACTAAATAAGCATTACATATTGAACCTTTAACTATAGCCTTGTTTTTGACATTTTTCTTCAAGTTATGCAAATATCTATATTAGATAATATGGTTATTACAATTTACTAGTTAAAACATGTTGTTACTTTAATTACAATAATTTATTTGAATTACCTAAATTGATACATCCATTGATATTGAACTAGACCGGTTAGTTTTGTCTCTTGTTTTAAATGCACAGGTAGATGCCCCATACAGTTAAAGAAGCTTGGAGAAAAAATCCCTTCTAACCTACACAAAATTACTGGAATTTTCCTTTCTAGTTTTTCCATTTCAGCTAACTTGATTTCAGATGATGTTAAAATTAAAAAAAAAAACAAACTTATTTTTGTTATTACTTCCCAAAACTTATTTGGTAGAAACTCCTGAAATGTAATTGGAATTAGCCTTTACATAAACACATGACAATCATGACTTTTCAACCAAAATAATTTGTACTTCCTTATGTCCACACACGTTGCCAAATTTGCAACATAACTATTGGGAAACTTTAGACTTTTCAACCATTCACATAAAATTTTCTTTTGTTTTTTGTCCAAATTGTAACATGCTTTCGGATATTTACCTGTGCAAAGATCTTTATATAACTGATTCCTTCTGCAAAAAAGTTACAAATCAGCTTGTGATTTTGCATTATCTCCTTCCTTTAATGTTCATTATGGTATTGAACAAATTGTCAAAAATACTTTTTTCAATATGCATCACATCTAGATTATGACGTATCAAATTAGTTTTTCAATATGGAATATCCCAAAAGATGCTTCATTTTCTCCAACCAAAATTTTTACTAATGCTTGTATTTACTTCATCAGGTTCAAATTTTGTAACTTTTAGCATGCCTAATTGGTCAACCTCCTGCAAAATCTCTTCACTAACTTTGTGAGGGGGAGGAGATGTTTTTACCATCCTATTCTTAATGAACTTTTGTTTGTTGCATCTAAATGGATAATCTGGAGGAAGAAATTTCCTGTGATTATGAAACCAACACATTTTGCCCCAGTTTGGAAGATAAAACGAATCAGAATCATTGCTACAATAAGAATAAGCCAATTTTCTTATTGTGCTCCATCTAGACAAAATGGAATATGCCGAAAAATCACTAATGGCCCACATCAAAGCCACTCTTAACACAAAATTCTATTTCAGAGACATATCATATGTCTGAACACCATATTCCCAAAGATGTTGCAATTCATATATCAATGGTTGTAAGAAAACATCAATTTTATGCTTCAGATTTAGAGGCCTTGGCACAATCACCGTCAAGAACATATATGCGTCTTTCATACACATCCATAGAGGTAAACTATAAGGAGTAATTATGATTGGCCATGATGAATATTGCTAGCTGTATTGACTAAAAGGTTGGAATCCATCCATTGACAATCCCAACATAACATTTCGACTTTCAACTGCAAACTCAAGATGGGTGTCATTGAAATATTTCCATGCTAGTGCATATGATGGATGACTCATTAATCAATCTTCTTGTTTGTGTTCATTATGCCATCTTATGTGAGATGTAGTAACATCAAAAGCATATAGTCTTTAAAGTTTCGGAGATAGCAGGAAATAATACATTCACTTCCAGGGTACTAATTGTTGTTTCATAGAATGTTTTCTAGGTTTGAACCTAGATTGACCATAAAATTTACACTTTTTTAATTCCACATCATCTCCCTAATACAACATACATCCTAATTTGCAACAATCAATATTTTCAATAGGAAAACCAAGACCCTTATTAAGTTTCTTTATATTGTAAAATCTATCAACCATTGTATGATTAGGAGGCAATGATTCATTATATCATTCTAGAATTTTAACAAAACTACAGTTCAAAATATTCCCTTTAGACTTTATGTTCAATATTCGAGCAATTGAAGACAATTGGGTAATTATGTCACAGTTTGACCATAATTCTAGGACTGCTGACTATAGTAAGTCAAAAAACTATTTTGCATATGGGTTTGGCTCTTCTTTAAGATTTTCCATATTTTCCTCAAAGGTATAACCGGCTGCATCATAAACCATTTGCATGTAAGGATTTTCATTTCCATCCATATAATTTGTTCTAAATCCAGTCCCCCTTTAAACTCTTTCAAGTTTATAGACGATTGTATTTGATTACCCTGTGAGGTGCTACAAATCAACGATTCCCCATATCGTGTCCACTCAAAATGATTGGGGACAAACCCTTTTCTCAGCAAATTCCCATTAACTTCATCAATAGGAAGGAAACATATGTGTTTGCACTTTTTCCATGGACATCTGAACTTTGGCCATCCATATATGCAGGTTGAGAACATGCACAATAAATAAAAGCTTCAACTCCCTCAACAAACTCAGGATTAATGAAACCATCAGGTGTTAATCGTCTATGCATCCAAGATCTATCAACATTACTCATTTTTGTAAAACTGTTAATTTAAAATAGTGCTTCCATAGTTAGTATCATTCATGTTCGCCAAAGATTACAAAACATCTAAGATAAGACTTGTGAATTAAAAGAATAAGTTCTCGTTATCACTTCGAGGCTCCTAGTGTATTTCACCGATAAGCCTCACAGTATCTCCATCATGGGTTATGGGTTAACGTTTATGGGTTGAGATCAAAATTATTTTTAAACTGAAGATCATTTTGTTGTTTGAAATCATATATGTTAGAAAAGAATTAATGCTAGAAGTTTGATATTTAACCTATATTAAATATGTACTAGTGCCAAATATAATAAGTACTCATAAAAGTATGAATACTTATTTTAATAAATTATTTTAATATATACAATTTTAAAAAAATGCGTGTAAAAATTTGCACATTAAAAGTAAAGAGAAGCTAATAATTTCAAAGAGTATTATATGAAATAATGAATTGACATAATTAAGATAATTGGAACTATAATATAAGTCAAACTCATCTTATATTAATTCATTGATAAACTGAAGTTCATACCACAAACAAGTTTTAGTTGGTGCAGACTATTTACATAAAAAATGCAACAAGTTCAAATGGGAAGTTTAACCTGCAAACAAATACCCAAATTAAACCAAGTTCACAAAAACATAGTAATTAACAAAATCTCTAACATCAACCAACATGCAGAAGGATCTTCCTAAAGTACGTTAAGGAAGATGATAACAGAGCTAGAATGAAAAATATAGAAATTGATAATAACTCCATTAAAATGTGTGCAAAATTATTGTTGACATTGTCAAAATAAAAGGAAATAGATGTCATTTGAATACCTACTAAAGCTTCTCTTCATTCTCCTTCAAAATAGAAATACTGACAATAAATGAGTTCCTACAACTAAGAAGGAAATTGTTTACAGTTTAGAAAGCGGGATATATTAAAACAATCATATAAAACGAACATGTTGGGATCAATGGTGAGAAAGATTGATTTAAAGATGGTAGATATTAAACAGTTGGCTAATTGAAATATAGAGGATGTCATTATCATTGAAAGTCAAGAGAAGGATAGATGAATGAGTGCTATAATGTAGGACATCAACTATGCTTGTCTTAAGTCAAAAAGATAGTGATGAGAAAATATTTTGTGCCAAATTCCTATTATAGAATCTTTATAAATGGCTGCAAATATCAACTAAGGTTTTATAAGAATGGAAGAGTACTATAAGGAGATAGAGGTAGCCATAACTATGAAGATATAAAGGAAGACTTGGAGACAAAACTCATTTTATTTATGAACTAAATTTAGAAATAACCAATATTTTTTAGTTATATAATTATATAGAGCTGGATGATGTAGTGCACATGGTTATAAAGGTAGAAAGAAAACTAAAAGAAGAACTTTTAACTATTTTAGTTTTTAAAGTGCAAGTTCTTCATTATGTAGCAAGCCATATAGTAAAAAGGAAGACAAAGCTCTAAAATCTAAATATAGAGTAACCAAGGTTAGAGATAAGCAAATATTAAGTGCTTTAAGTTATTAAGAAGTGGATATCTATAGCTTGACAATATCCTAGTGATGATTATAAGGAAGGATGGAGTATGTGTACAAGAGTAAAGAAGTGAAGAGTGATCATATCCCTATCTTAGAGGATGTAAGTGACAATGGTGCCTTAAGAGGCCTAAAAAGGGAAGGATGATGGTCAATAAGAAGGCATTAAACTTACATTTGGGAGAGGAAGATGCAAATGAGTAATGAGAAATTTTCTTTCATACTAGATGTGTCACTAAGGATTGGGTGTTTAATATAATCTTAAATGGAACAAGTTTTTTGAATATAACTAATATAGAGTTAGTAAAGAAGTTGAGGCTACCAACTATGAGATACCTTAAACCATAGACTTACAATGGTTGAATAAGGGTGGGATGGTTGGGGTAAGAAAATAACTACTAATTTCTTGCTCAATTGAGAGGTATATGGATGAAAATGTTGTATGATAAGGTTCTTATACAAACGAGACACATTTCTTTTAAGACATCTTAGGAAATTTGACAGTAAAGTCACGCATGATGAGTATAAAAATAAATATTCTTCTACTATGAATCAAAAATTGGTCATCCTTACTTTTATTATCATAAAAGAAATTTTATAAAGATCAATGTAAAATTTTTTAGAGTGAGTAAGAGATATTAAGGGAAAAGAAATAAGAGCAAACACTGGAGAAAACATAAAACACTTTACTAAAGCAAAAATAAGAGACAAATACAAAGATAAAGTGCAAGTTTAGTAGTTTGAGTAAGGGATCTGAGAGATACATACTTGGACAAGCATTATATGCTTCTTCTTATTTACCAAAAAGTCTTTCCTTTCTTATGATATTGATGCTAATGCTACTTTTACCTAGTAGTTTTGTGCATTTTGTGGTAAAATTTTGAGGATCTTTTTCCATAAGATATTTTAAGTAGATTAGCCCTTGTGCGATGGATTAAATACTGATTTTACTTTAAAAACTTAGATTTCAAACTAACCAACGTATATAATAAACTTGGTATAGACAAAAGAGATGTATAAGTAAGTAGATGAACTCTTGGAGAATGTGAGAGGAAGCTTAAGCTTATGTTTTGTTAGTACCAATGAATGATGGATAATCGATAATATGTTAGATTATTACACTATCAACAAAATCATTGTACATTATAGATACTATATTTTTCAATTACATGATATGCTTGATGAGTTATTTGATATATGTTTATTCTCAAAGATTGATTTAAAATCTAGATATAAAATAAATTAGCATTATAAAAGGATATGGATGAAAAGCTACCTTTAAACCTAAACATGAATTGTATGAATGGATAACAATATATTTTGATTTGACTAATACACCTAGCACTTTCACAAGGTCGATGAACTATCATGTTTAGCATGAGTTTTTTGGTAATTTTGTAGTTATGTAATTTGATGATATTCTTATCTATAAAATTAGACCTTAGATGAACATGCTGAGCATTTAGAAAAGGTTTTGCATGTGCTTAAGCAATAAAAGCTGTATGCAAATTTGAATAAGTGTACTTTTGTAGTAATTAGGTTATATTTCTTAGTTATTTGGTAAATGAAAACAAAATAAAGGTAGATATAGAGAAAGTGAGAGCTATTAGAGAGTCATCAACACCCAAATTTGTTAGTTATGTTAAGAGTTTCTATAGGTTGGCTAGTTTTTATTGGTGATTTGTTAAACACTTTAACATAATCAATGCAACTTTAACAGAGATAGTAAAAAAATGTGTAGGATTTAAGTGAAGTAAATATCAAAAGAGAGTCTTTAATTTATTTGAAAGATAAGTTCAATCTAACTCCTTTGTTTACTTTATCTAACTTTTTCAACATCTTTGAGAGAAGTATGATGCTTGAGGTGTAGGAATTCGGTCTATTTTGATAAAAATAGAAATTTAATATCATTATTTTTTGGAAGCTTAATGGAATAACTTTAAATTTCCTTAACTCAAAATAAAAATATGCATACATTGGTGAGAGCCTTAGAGACTTAGCAACATTACTTATGCACTAAAAAGTTTTGATACATATGGACTATGAGTTTTTGAAATATAGCCAAGGTCAAATTAAACTGATTAAGAAACATACCAACTATATAAAGTTTATTAAGACTTTTCCTTATGTGTTAAAAGTAAAAGTAGGTTAAGGAAAATATAGTAGTTAATACATTTTCTATGATACATGAATTATTGAGTATTATGTATACTAAATGATGGGTTCTAAGTTTATTAGAGATTTATATACTAATGATCTCGATTTTGATAATATGTTTAAAGCATGTGCGGATTATGTATTCAGAAAGTTCTATAATTATGAAGGGTTCTTATTTATAGAGACTATCCTTAAGTTTATATCATCTTCCCTTAAATTTTATTGATGTAGACTTTATTATTAAAATCAATCTTTAATCATCATTCTTATTAAGGTTGAGAGTGAGGAGCACGGATGGATCATTTCCTAATAAAATGGTTTAAGAAAAGAACTTTATAAAATAATAAAACATATTTGGGATCCAAGAAAGGAGTCAAATTATGATAGGCCACTTAAAATGTTTAAAAAATATCTCAAGCTTTTGTCGCCTTTAAAGCATCAAGCCTAAATCTCTAAATTTAAAAAACTTGTTGTGTCTTGTTCCATATAAATGCATGTTTTTTTCTACTAAATATATCAAGTATTTGATAAGTAGTTTCATTTTTCATATTAGATTGTTTTGTTTGAGATTATTTCATTCATGTTTATTTTTAGTTATCTTTGATAATTAAACAAAAATGAATTTCATTTATTTTCAAGCATTAAATTATCACTTCATACTTGTTCTTTCTTTTTAAGATTTATGATACAACTTTAGGTATCTTTGTCATTTCTTAAAGCTATAAAACTTTAGGTATCTTTGCCATTTCTTAAAGCCTAAGGTAAAACTGAAAAATCTAAGACATTTTCATTTTTAATTTTTTAACTTGTTAACACACTTATAATGTCACTTATTTTAAACTCTTAAATTTACAAAAACTTTAAAGACCTTAGTAACCAATTAGATGGGTGAAATATAGTGTTTAACATTTTTCTAGGTTATACACAAGCATTAAATGTTACATAAGCTAAAAATCTTGATAAGATAGTAAATTTAAACAAATAAAGTTCATATTCACACAAAACATTTTTTCAAACAAGAGGTATTTCATCAAACACCTTATAGGCATCAAACAATCATCCCAACAACACAACCAAATTCACTTTTTTTTCCTTCTATCACTAACATTTCTACCTTAATGTTTTTATCCATTCACAAAACACCAAAGTATACAAAACAAATCAAAGACACAAACAAATCAAATAAACACAAACATCCATGGTGAACATGTATACTTCCATGAAAATGCACCAATGGTTGGAGAAGAGGATAAGCTTCGAACACAACATCATATTACCACAACGCCGGTGACACACGACGAACGGGAGAACAAAAAATGTCGAAGGAGAAGACGCAGCAGGGAGGAAGAATAAAGAAGGAGTGACGGTGGGGAGGGGAGAGGGACGTTCGAGTATGTTTTAATGTTAAGAAAACGATGTCGTTTGGTGTTAAAATAAACAACGTCGTTTTCATTAAGTTAATAACAATCAAGAGGAAGAAAACGACGATGTATAGGTTTAAATTTTACCTACAAAATTTGTCGATGGAAATATTCCATCGACAAAATCAAAAGTATATCATTATGTGAATAATTCTCGTCTTATTTACTGATAGGTATTTTTTTCGTCACTAAATTCCATCGCAAATTGATTTGCTCCTGTATTTAGCAACGGATATTATTGCCGCCACTAAAAGACGCTTTCCCCGCCAACTTTGCTGACGGAAAAATAAAAACCATTGGTAATTTACAACAGTTTGTACTCCGTCATTAATTTTTTGTCGCCAATTCCTTTTCTTCTTGTAGTGTTTTATGGGCTATATTTATTAAATGGATAGATTTTTATAGAATAGAATTAGAACAGAGTAATGAGAATAGGTGATCTTCTCCCTTAAGTTCCAGCTCATATTGGTTTAGTAAAATTGTATGCACGTGTTTGACATTTGTTGATAATTTCACCAAAAGAATCTTGTTGTTTACTAGTTATGTCAATGAGAGAGTAAATCTAATATAAACAATGAAAATATGGTATATGGAAGTTTTTATGACCATTATAATTATTATAAATTAAAATATTCTTTTATGATATAAATCATTCATTCATTAATGAATGGAGTAATTTAATATATCTTAATTATGATAACTTTAAAATTTTAAATTGTCAACTCTTATGGCTCATTCTATAATTGCAAATCCCATATCGGGAAAATGTGGATTTGTAGGAGGTTGCTTCTCTTATAAGATAAACCCTCCTCTTCTAGTTTGAATCACCAAAAAATTGCCAATCTTTCCATAAGGTAAAGAAAAAAATTCTCTCTTTGTAATATTTCACTTGTATTATTTTCTTGAAATAGTGAAATATTAAATTAGTAGTGCTTGAGGATGTAGGCATAATTGACAAAATCTCATTAAATTTTGGTTTTCTTTATTTTTTTATTTAATAGCTATTATCGAGTATAGTTTTAATGAATTATTATGTTATTAAATTACACGTTTAGAAAAATTATGTCTAATGAGATTGGATTTTAAGTACGATCGTTTGTGACCCCTCTAGTCTTTTCTAGAAATCTACCTCCCGATTCGGAGACCAGACCCCAACTTCTTATAACTTAACACTCTTACTCTTGCTTTAATTCCACATCTATTGGACCCATTTCTAGAGCCCAATTTCCGGAGTCCTAAAGCCTTATGCTTATTTCCTTACAGGGTCCTTAGCTGTAACTCTACATTCGTGGCGAGCGCACGCTATTTAAACACCAAAATTATGAGTTGACTTATTCATATGAGTTGTAGCTTTATGTCTCAAGTTCTTTTTGGAACAAGAATCACCTCAAACGGAGTTGTATAACTCAAGTTATGCTAAAAAAGCCTAAAAGAGCTCATACTCCAAAAATGATCTCCAAATCAACCTCTCATTTATTTTAATGCAAACGTCTTCAATTTAACTCCAAATGGTACAAAGTTTTTTAGAGAGAACGATATATGTCTTAGAAATCTAATGGTTTAAGTAGCACCTCAATTGGAGGTTGGATGAGGGATTTATGCCCAAAAGAATAGACTATGTTCAGTTCCAAAATCAAAATGAAACTCTTTTGGAGCGATTATTATAACTTTTAATATAGATGTCGGATTGAGTTCCTTCTTTGACCAATAGAAAGAAGACATCTAGATATACAACTTTTATGAAGACCACAAAACAAGATTCGACCCCTAACTTTTCCCAAATTCACAATCTTTCCCGTAGTTGTCCGTTAAACGGACATCCATGTCCTTTTAACGGACACATTCGGGTGAAAATGGTCCAAAAGCTTCGAGAATGTCCGTTAAATGGACATGCAAGTCCGTCTAACGGACATGGGCAGGCTAAGGGGTGTTTTTGCACTTGAGGCTGTCCGTTTAATGGACATCCATGTCTGTTTAACGGACATGCCATTTTTCAAAACTCCAATACCTCTTCCAAACATCTCACCTTCAACCTAACTTCATAACCACTTGTATACTTTCCAAATTTAACTTATTCTAAAGCATAAACACTTCATAACACTTCAAATTCCAAGTTCACTCACCAACTTCACAAATTACAACTTAATTGGTTTATCATAACCATGAATTCCAATCATTAATCATCGAAGCTATCATAAATACAAACCATATAACCAGGATAATGAACTATAACTGTTATCTTCCAATTCTCATAACTTTTTACTCCTAACTCCAATACTTGCATATTATACCTCACTGGAAAGATAACAAGATGCTCTACAACTCTCATGAAGGATGCAAAAGTTATTTTCATTATTAAACAAGGTAAAAAGTCATTCAAATCCACTGCTCATACTAGGACTAATGAAACAGTAAAATCACACTATGAACAGTAACTGAATGTACTCCCAACCTCATAACTTCTTCATTTTAGGTCCAATGGTGACAAATCCTATATCGATGGAAAGCTCTCAACAAATACTATAATCTTCAAGAAGACACCTCCATTCAATTCAAATACTAAGATGGTCTAAAACCTAAGTGAAGTTCTATCAAATTTTGTAAAAATTTGACAGCATCTCCTCTGTATATTAAACTAGCCAACTTAAATCTAAATACCATCACTTGCATAAAAACTCAGCATTCACAATCTCCAATCCCCAACATCGTCAACCAAAACCAAAAATCCCACAACTACTCAAATGGCAGCAAACGCAAACCTATATCTCTAATCATTTTCAATCCATAAAGCAATTCTCAACCTACTCTATTTACCAATTCCAAACCATACAATGATGCATTTGAATAAGACATATGCAAATTACATGAATTACATTCAAACCCAACATTCTTGCATTTACATGAACAATTTGAGTTATTACAAAGATTCAAAGGTCATCTATCCCGATTACAACCCAAATTAACAAAATTTAAAATACAAAGAGAATTCAATTCCCCAAAAGCAACCTAATGCTTTATTTCCAAAAATGACTTCTAAATTAGAAACATTGAAGTGATGCCTCAATCCAATACTTTAACTCGGGTTCCCACTCGTCACCTGTGGAGGGGGAAAGGGGTTGTGAGCTCGACAGCTCAGTGGGTAACAGCTTAATAATTAAGAAATAAGCAAAAACGTTCTTTATTTCTCATTCTCAAAGCAACCTCTAGATTGATAAGAAACTTTCAAACTTATTAAGGCCATTTTACATTGATCAAAACACTTTCACTTCATCAAAACTCCTTGTTCTCAAAGCCAATATTACATTGATGAAAAACCTTTACAATTTTATTTAAAACTTTTCACAAGTTCATCACATCAAAACATTCACACATCAAACTATCACATAAGCTCAGATAAAGTGGTAAATCAATTTATCAAAAGCATTTACAAACAACATAACATATAAAAAAAACATAGACAAACATATCACATGATCACATATAAGATGGTTTGGGTAGATCCAAATAGGACGTACTACACATTTCCGCAAAGCGGTCATGTGTAGCTGTGAACACATGAGGGAGTCCGTGAGGAGCTCCATGGCCACTAACAGGCAGGCAGGAGAAGCCTATAAATTGACAGGTGCACCTATCACACATGAGGGACCACCACAAACCCAAACAAACATGTATATCAAATAATTCACAACAATTCATGATCATTAGCCTCAATTGGCAAAATCACTTTCACATAATCGTTGAAATCATCCATTCGGATCCTTTTTCTCTTGACAAACCATTTCATACATACTTTCACAAAGTGTTGGATCCCGTTACCGGAGTCCAACTCTTGAACCGTAAAATATGAAACTTGATCATCTTGCCTTGTAGGGTTTATTTCATTTAACCCTAATTTCAAATTGATTTCTCTTGTAAATCATAGCCTTATGACTCTTGTTTAATTTAAGACAAGAATCGCTTCAATCGGAGTTCTATAACTCA
>JANJEY010000235.1:52440840-52459133 GCA_024703695.1 Erythroxylum cataractarum
CATGCTAATTCCAAGACTCAATAAAAATATATCTATATAAACACATAATTAAATCAATTAAGGCAAAATAAAAATAATTAAAGTAAGCGAATAATTAAATATATCAATGAATAAATTAAAAAAAATTTAGGGGCCCAACAAAAATCCTCCTTGTATGAGAGAAAATATTCATTTTTTCAACCCGTTTGTAGTGTTAAACGCTAGCTTTTAACACTATCTTTCACGTTCAATGCTAGCGTTTAAACCTATGGGTTAAACGCATGTAATGCTAGCTTCCTTCTACTTTGGGTTGTCCTACTATTGTTTGGTCTTTGTTTTAATCCACTTGCATAGATTTCATTTTTTCCTTCAACTCCCAACTACTACATGCGTTTTGCTCTCTTGTTATTTCTTCATTTTTTCAGTAAACACTTTTAATTCTTCTTCTTTATATTTTGATTTTTCTTATCTTCTTCTTGTCTTTTAATTTTCTTCTTCTTACTCCATGAAGACAAGTGAAAATAAATCTTCAAAAAATGTCCCAAATATGGTGCTTTGAATCACTTTAATTTCTTTGCTTCCAAATTGTATCTAAAATCATATATGAATTAAAGTGAGTATCTTAAGCATTTTCATATCATTAATAGCTAAGGGTAAATCATTAAATGTATCAACAATTAAACACATATCTCACATATATTATAAATAATGCATAAAATATGAATTTATTCCCTTATGCTCAAATTTTCTTGCCCGATCAAACTTAATATGCCTTATGAATATAAGTCTTTGGAATAATGCATCAATGAAATCATCTAAGTAATGACACATTATAAGCATGATTCTTATTTACCCTTTTATCTTGCTTTGTTAAATTGTAGTGATATCTAAAAAAGTTTTGGAGGAGATTCAATAGCATTTAGGTAAGGAAAATTTCATATTTGGGCTAAAAATGGGAGTGATGGACAGTTGTACACAGCTTCCAACCTTTCTCAGGACAAGTTTTTGGGTCAGTTTGGTATGACCATTATGACATAGACAATGAGGTTTTTAGGCAATATATTCTTCTAAAAAATGTTCCTATATGTCTTAAGTTTCTAATGAAATAAATATAATGCAATTTTTTCATTATTTCAAGAGTTATATATAAAATACTAAAGATTGTCCTCAAACAAAGACAAAAACTAGAAGTCATCTTTAAAACAAATTTCAAAAGCCATAGGGACAGAAATAAAATTTGGTTCCTTCATTAAAATTCTAGAAATATGTATGTAGTTTCATTTCCAATTTAAATCATCCCATCTAGATCACTACAGGTCAAGATATGGTTAAAATAGTGATTCCTATTCAGTGGAACCACTCCATCTAACGAGGTACACACTCCAATTAACTCAGTTCAGTCATATTATGCGAAAGGAATGCCAAAGACACAATAAAATGAACCAGCAATATCCCATTTTCATCTAAGATACTTCTCTTCACAAATCCTTTCATGTTACAATTAAAAAACCTAGCATGATATCAAAGTTTCCATACCTTTGAAAGGTTTCAAAACCCTTATTCTTTACTCCAATTGCTTGCCTTCTTTGGTCTTCTTCTCTTGTACAATCAACATACCCATTCACTACTCATTTCCAATAATTAAAGATGTATGATAGAACCCTAGTTGAAGAGGAGATCATAAAAGAGCTAAATTTCACACCAAAACAAGCAATTAATTAACAAGATGGTGGATGGAGAGAAAGAATCTCAATCTTCTGCAAGTTTTTATGTTTGCCGACCCTCCCTTTCTTCATCTACATGTTTAGACAAAAATAAAGATGGATGAAATGCCATTGGCCACATGGCTAATTGTTATGGTGTGGGACATATGGAAAATGGCTCCGTCCTATTGGTTTATACTTTTCACCTTTGTATTATTCTATGAAATTACATTCCATGTGAATATATTTAGCAATTTATTCCATGATTATTGTATCTTTATGCATGTATAACATAATTAATACAAGTTACTGAAATACCCCACCCTACAGTTCCATTAATATCAATTATGTCTCAAACTAAAAACTCACTTTCGTAATCATTAACACCAATTACATATACTTTGATGGAGAAGAAACATTTCTACTAGGGTATAGTTTGGGACCTCACATTTCTCTCCCCCCTTAAAGAATTTCTTAGGATGTTGAGGCTTTAATAGTCGATTTTGGTTCACACATTACTTTCTCATGTCGACAATATTGTCAGAGTACTTTCACCAGAGGTATTTGTTTATTTCTGAGTTGTCGGATTTTTTAGGAGAAGATAGACATAAGTCCTTCCACATAAGAAAAATCTAGTTGTAATTGAATTTCATGCGTAGGAACTTTATGTGTATCATCAGACCTGTATCTTATCAACATAGAAATATGAAACATAATGTGCAACTTGGCCGATTCTTCAGAAAGAACTAACTGATAAGCTACCAATTTGATTTTCTTAAGAATCTCATAGGGACTGATGTATCGTGGGCTAAGCTTACCTTTCTTCCTAAAATGAAGTAAAATTTTCCATAATGACACTTTCAAAAATACCTTATCTCCTACCTGATAATTGGAACTTTATTTTCAGTATCTTTTATAATATCTAGCCCGATCATCTTGTTTGCACTTAATTCATTCTAATAAACTAAAGTATTGCACTTCCTACTATATAGGGCTTCATAAGGCACCTTGCTAATACTAGTCTAATAACTATTGTTATAAGCAAACTTCATCAGAGAAAGATATGTATCCCAACTTCCCAAGAATTCTAACCCACAACCATGAAGCATATCTTCCAATACCTGAATAACTTGTTCTTATTGCCCATCTATTTGGGGGTGACAAGTAGTGCTAAACCTGATTCGAGTACCCAGAGCCTTTTTCATAATTTTCTAGAATCTTGAAGTAAATTAAGGATCACGATTATAAATAATATACAATGGTACCCTATGAATTCTCACTAACTCATTCACATATATACCTGCAAGCTTATCCAAGGAATAGCCAGGATGAATAGACACAAAATGAGAAGACTTGGTAAACTTATCCATAATCACCTATACAGCTTCATACTTCCTTTGAGTGAGAGGAAGCCCAGTGACAAAATTCATAGCAATGTTATCCTATTTCTGTTGACGAATCAAAATAGGATGTAATAAACTAGATGGAGCCTAGTGCTTAGCTTTAACTTATTGACTTGTCAAACATTTGGATACATAATCTACAACATCACGTTTCATAACAAACCACTAGTATTGTTGCTTCAGATTTTGATACATTTTATTTCCATTAGGGTGCATTGTGAAAATAGTATTAGGGTGCATTGAAAAAATAGTATTATAGGCTCAATCAATAACTTTTTCTTTAATTCATCACTAGTTGGTACACACAATTGATCATTGTAATACAGATCATCAGCCCCTTTCACAAAAAAGTCAGGTTGATTGCCTTCCTAAGTTGCCAAGATAAGTTATTGCAATTTATCATCAAATTTTTGATCATCATACATTTTTTGTCTCAAGGTCGGCCTAGCTTTTAATTAAGCTATTAAAGCCTTATTAGATGCAAGTCCCCACTCAGCCTACTACACTGATAATGTCGAAATGATCTTCCGACTTAAGGCATAAATCACAACATTAGCCTTACTAGGATGATAGCCCATAATACAATCATAATCTTTAAATAGTTATAACCAACTCTTTGTCTCATATTAAGTTCTTTTTAGGTAAGTAGGTATTTCATACTTCTATGATCAGTGAAAATCCTGCACTTTTCACCATACAAGTAGTACCTCCAAATTTTCAAAACAAATGGAATTGTCGCAAGCTCAAGATCATGCAAAGGGTAGTTCTGTTCATATGGATTTAGTTTCCTAGAGGCCTATGCAACTACCTTACCATCCTACATCAAAATACAACCCAAACTATTTCTAGATGCATTACTAAACATAACATATTCTTTACTAAAAGTGTGTTAAGTCAATAGCTGTTGGGTCCCAATTCCTCCATCTTATTAAATAAGCATGTTTAAATTATTTTGAGGTTTAGTTTTTTTCAATTTTATTAATTAGAATTATTTGAGGTATCAATGCTTAGGTGGATGGAATTTTAGTGGAGGGATTAAGAGTTTAAATTAGAGTTGGTATGGAGATAGAAATTAAATGAATAAGATGAATGGAGGTAATTTAGGAAGTTCTCTTGGGTTCTTTAAGTTTAAGGCTTTCAAGGAGGGCTATTTTAGTCTTTTATACTTATTAAAATAAGTAGGAAAGAAACAAATAGGCTGGTGGCCGTATGAGAGAATGAAAGCCACGAAAATTTATGTTTAAAGAGGGAGTTAATGAAACTACGTAGTTTAGGCTTAGGTTTTAAAGTTAAGAAACAAAAAATTGCCTAAATCATTTGAAAGAGAAGTCACGAAACTATCAAAGAGAAAGGAGAGAGGGAGACTTTTCGTTGAAGGAAGGAGAAGAAGAAGAAGAAGAAGAAGAAAAGGTTAGGGATTCTGTCATTACTTTCTTTAGAGAAGAGATTCTAAGAGTTCTTTAAGAAGGAAAAGGAAAAAGGAAGGACAAAGCTTCCATTGGAAGCAAAAAGCATTTTCATTGGAGGCTTCTAAGGTAAGAGAATTTCAAAAATTATTGGTTTTATAGACGGGTTTTGGTTTTAATAGCTTAGGAAAGGCATGTGTAAGGTTATGCAGGTTTTAATTCATGCTTTCCTTTCCTTGGAATTTCCAATTTTGATATCTCATACTAACATGGGATTATTGTGCTTGATGAAGGTCAATAGAGGCAATTGGAGTTAGAGGAAAGGCAAATTGACCAAGATTAAAGATAAAGGAGTTAAGGTGGGTGACTTTTTAATAATTGAGTTAATAAGCTACTTAATTGCCTTTAATAAATGTCATTTAATGCTTTCCTATGACTCTCAAATTTTGAATTAATTACTCTTTGTGATGATTTAAACTTGTATGAGATGTCTTTTGTATGTAAACACATTGTGGAAACAATTGAAAAATTGTTTGTAAAGTGAAAAAGATTAGAATATGTGATTTCGAAAAAATGTCATTTTGGGCGTTTATGTGTGAATTATGTGAAATGCATGTTTATATGGTTTTGAGGTGGTCCCTTAAGAGTCAAGTGCACTTGTCTAATTCATAGGTTTCTCCCGCCTGCCCGCTAGTGGCCTTAGAGCTCCTCACGGACTCCTATAAGTTTCACGGCTATACATGACGGGAATGTGTAGTACATTCCGTTGGATCCACCCAAACCAACCTCTATGTGATTATGTGATATTCTTTGTCTATGTTTTTTTTGTATGTCTATGTTGTTTTTTTGTAAATGTTTTGATCAATTGAATATGATGGAGATTTTCTTAAGGGCAAAGATGATTTTGGTAAAAATTGCTTTGAAAGTAATTGTTAAAGAATGTTTTTGCTTATTCTTGATTATTAAATTGTTACCCGCTGAGCCGTCAAGCTCACACCTCATTTTTCCCTCCACAGACGACGAGCGAGAAAATGTGTAAAGGCACCGGATCAAGGAATTACTCCTGTTTTATTTTGATTTTTGAAGTTAGATTTTAGTATCAAAGCTTTAGATGCATTTAGCAAAAAGGTTATTTGGTTATGTAATTTTCTTTGTAATTTGACTTTTGGATACTTTTGTTGTATTAGGGATAAAATGCCCTCTAAAGCTTTGTATTAACCTATGTTGTTCATGTAAATGCAAGAGAATTAAGTTATAAAGTATTATTCTATATATTACTTTGAAATGTGTTGCTTTATAGTTTGAAAATGATTAGATGTATAGGAGTGTGGTTGCTGCCATTTGAGAGTATATATATGGATTGGTTTGTGTTTTGGGAGATTGAGGATTGTAAAGATTGAGTTTTGTGCAGGCACTTAAGTTTGGGTTGAAGATTGAAGATTTGGCTAGTTGATTTTTGGGGGAGGTGCTGTCAATTTTTTGTAAAAATGGGCAGAAACTTTGTTTGTGTTTTTCACCTCTTATAGCTTGAATTGGATTGGGAGGTCTTCTTGAAGATTGTAGTATATGTTTAGAGCTTTCCAATGGTATATAATTTGTCACTTTTGGACTTAGGATGAAGAAGTTATAAAGTTTGAAAGATTGCAGTTACTGTTGATAAGGGTATTGTGTGGGCAATATCTTTTGAAGGGTTTTTCACTTCCTTAGAGCCTGCATTGATTTTTGCATTCTTCACAAAATATGTAGATTGTCTCTTACTCTTTCCATTGATGTATTATATGCAATTTTTGGAGTTAGGAATAAGAAGTTATGAGGTTGGGAATACATTTAGTTACTGTTCATATGATTATTTTACTGTTTGATTGGTCATTATATAGGCAGTACCTTTGAGTAAATTTTTACCTCTTTTAATGACTGAGTTGATTTTTGCACCCTTCATGAAATTTGGAAATCATCTTTTTATCTTTCCATTGAGGTATGATACGACATTTTTGGGGTTAGAAGTGAGAAGTTATGAGGTTTGGAAATATTTAGTTAACTTTCATATGGTCATTTTACTGTTTGTATGGTCATTTTATCGGCAGTAGCTTTGAGAGAGTTTTTACCTCTTTTAATGACTAAATTGATTTTTGCTCCCTTCACAAAATTTGTAAATCATCTTTTTATCTTTCCATTGAGGTAAAAGGTGACATTTTTAGGCTATTGTGTTAAAAGATATGAATTTTCAAACTTCTGGCCTTGAGTAGGACAATTTCAATTTGGGCAGTAACTTGGAAGTAACTTTTGATCCCTTAAAGGCCAAATTAGTTTTTAAATCCTTCATAGAAGTAGTAGAGTTTCATTTTATCTTTTTATTGATACCAAATTTTCTAGGTTTGGAATTCGATGTGAAGGGTTATGAATTTTCAAAAATTCAGATGTATTGTTTGGTTTAAAGAAAAAAATATAGAATTTCGGACTCACAGGCGCAGTCACAAGGGCGAGCACTCGCGAGGGCGAGCGCCTCACCCTCATGAGTGGCCCGCGCACGTGAGGCGATGCCATTTGCGCATTTTTGGTTTTCTTTCATTTTTCTGATTTTCCTTTTTCCAAATTAAACCTCCTCTCACTCTTTTGCTCGTAACTTTTTCATTTGACCTCCGATTTATTCGGTTTTGGAAGCATCAATTTTCTTAAAAAAAAATTCTACCCCTTTTTGGTAAAATTAGAGCTTTTGGGTTTTAATTTAAATTTAGGGTTTAAATCAAAGAAAGGCAATTGTGTGGAGATATTGAGTATAATTCTGTATTTGGGCGATTTTTTGATCTATAGAGATCCGATTGAAGTGATTTTTGATTTTTGTTAACCTAGAGTCATGGAATTACTTATTAGCTTAGGAATTGGATTTAAATTTTGGGCCCTAAGAAGATAAATTTTATTGAGGAAGATTAGAGTGAATTTATGAAGATCCGTTCGGGAGTAAGTGACTTAAGCTTCATTTGAGGTTCTTCTGTGGTGAGGAATTCCTCCCTCATGGGATGCGTGTCTAGATGTCACGTAGGACGTCGGACATGTGTCACACCAGGGTGGGGTTCCAACATAAGTAGTAAGCAACCTTAATCCTAACTAATAGAGAAGTTGTTCCCAAATGACCCACATAAAAAAATAGCATAAAATAATATTAACAACAACAACAACAACAACAACAACAACAACAACAACAACAAAAACAACAACAACAACAACAATAACAACAACAACAACAACAACAACAACAACAACAACAACAATAATAATAATAATAATAATAATAATAATAATAATAATAATAATAATAATAATAATAATAGAAATAGAAATAATTCTAATAAATAATGAAATATTAATAAGGAATTTAATAATAATAATAATAATCTTACTAATAATAATAATAATCATAATCATAATAATCATAACAAGAATAATAATAAGGATAATAAGAATAATAGTAATAATGACTAGGAATTTTATATTTTTAATAGAAATAAATTAAAACAAAATACATTAAATAATGATAAGGAATATAATCATAATAATTGAAATAAATACATTAACTAATAAAAAAGGAATTTACTATTATCGCACTACTAATTATAATAATTGAAAGAAGAGAAGAAAAGGAAAGAAAATGGCCAGTCTCGCGAGGGCGAGGGCGAGCTATCGCAAGACTGGCAGAAAATAGTTAGTCTCGTGAGGGTGAGGGCTCGCTATCGCGAGACTAGCAGAAAATGACCAATCTTGCTAGGGCGAGGTGTCGCCCCCTCGAGACTGCCAGAAAACAGCCAATCTCACGATAGCGAGCCCTCAACCTCGCGAGACTGGCCATTTTCTGCCAGTCTCGCGAGGACGACACCTCACGATGACAAGCTCCAGTACTCATTCTTCTTCGTCTATTCAGTTACTATTATTCTTATAATTATTACAGGATTTTGTTATTTATTACATTAAATAATATGATTATATTCCTGATTATTATAAATTTTGTTCTTAAAAATAATAAGGAAAAAATTATATGCTTAATTTTGTTAATTCCTTATAATCAATTTTAATTTATAAATAATTTAAAAATTTATAATTATAAATTATATTATAATAAATAATAAAAACGTTATGTTTCTTTAATCATTCTTATTATTTTAATTGATTTCAAATATGATAAGTGTAATTTCCTTATAATTTGTTATTTTAGAAATTGTTGCCGGAATTATTATAAGTTGTGCTAATTTTAAATTCGTTATTATTATTCACCATTATATTATTATTAAAAATTATTATGATTATTTAATTATTCTTTTTAATGTAATTTAATCAAGTTGCTGCTGGTACTTGATTCTTTATGGAACAAAGAATGGGTCTTTAATTGATGGTTCGTGAAGCAACATGATGATTGGAAAAATTCGTATATAAGTTTTAGAAAAAATTATGAATGAGATACTGAATCATTATTTTAACCATTTAAGAAAAATTAAAGAAAGAAAGAAGAGAGGGAATAAAAAGCTTTACAGAAAGAACACGAAGTCATGGATACAAGTATGTCTACAAAGATCGATTCATAAATGTCTTACATCTGAGTGTATAAGTAGAAATAATTACAATTTGAATCAAAATTTCACATTGTAATTCATTAAAAACCAGAATCAATGCTTCCTCTTCCTTTTCCCTTACTTTTTTTTTCCATTGTTTAGGATAAAAGTAACTGCTTTCTTGTTTGAGTAACTAAAGACCACTTTTATCTATTATAAAAGGTTAATACATAATTATGACAATGTCATCATTTTAAGAATTTTATGTAATGTTTTAAACATAATTAAATTAACCATGCTTGGTTTGTATAACAATTACTTGTTCCAGTTTCGTTGTCAAGCTTTACATGATTGTGCAGGCTATGGGATTTTCTTCACAGATCACATAACACCTCCGGCATCCGCTGCCCCTGCAGTCACACATTGGCCATTCATAGCCACCGTAATAAGAGTAATAACACGGTGGTGGTGGCCTAACATGGCCCTGATAGCATGGTCCTGACCTATGACCCTCAGAACATTCTCTACAACAATCCCTTGGAGCCTTTTCCTGTTTGGGTTCTGGGGTTTTCTGTTTCTGCGATTCTTGTTTAGATTTTCCATTTTCCTTGGGCTTCTGATCTTTAGGCTTATCCTGTGGCTTTAGGATCTCAATTCCGAGAATTATTCCACCACCTTTGCAGCGTATCTTTTTCTTAATCTTCTCCGGACTGCAACACACCACAGTGATATTTACCGCGTTGTTCTTTTCATCGTATTCCTGGTTCTCAATTTCTCTCGTTCACAAATCCAAAATTTCAGACGAACAAAAGTCAGTTACTATGTCCATCTTTGCGTTCATACTAAGTTTAGACGCAATTGGAGATCAGAAAAGAAAAAGAGACACTCACGAGGAATTTTGCACAACACTTCCTTGATCTTTTTCTTGCATTTCTCGCATTTCAGATCAACCTTAACCACCATTTTTGTTACCTGTAAAACAGTACAACACTTGTAAGTACCCAACTCTTACAAAATCCAGCATCATATCTCAGTTCAGGAAACAAAGTACTGCAATTAGCAGACAAAAAACAGAGTTGGAAGATTGTGAAACATGGTACGGACATGGATGAATAAGAGTGTACATGTAAAAGCAAAGAAAAGGCCAATAAGACTGATTCAGATACTCTAGGTTCGTTACTCTGTTATAATACTATTTTCACTCCAAAACTACATAATTTTACGTGTAAATAAACATAAAATGATGTCATTTTAGAACAGAAATAAGGTTAAAACAAAGCAACGGACACAGAAAATTTGATGCCTTAACACTAGGCGACAAGTACAAGTTAACAACCTTCTAAAAGAACATAAGAAGCACATAATTCGAAGGAAAAAAAACAAAATGGGTGTTTAGCAGATAAACGAAACAGAGAAACATCACAAAAGCTCCTCATCAGTCATCACATATCCTCACATCCGGCATGGCTGTTATTTCAGAGAAACGTTGCCTACTGGGGAAAAGCTTGAAAGAAATACAAGTGTAACCAGCGGGTTAATAACAAGAGCCTTGTTGCCGACTCCTTGATCCTATCTAATTTGGTTTGCAGGTGCATTCTTTGATCGACCCACTTCACCTTCTGTAATATATAATAATAGTGAAGTCAAGCCAACGAGCCTTACTCTTTCTGAGGATACGGCCTTTCCTATTTATTTTTATAAAGTGGTTATTTCGATGACTTAAATGCGTAATTTTAGTTACAAAAGACGAGATGAGCTGTTAGGATTTGGAACTCTAAAATAATTAGGATTTTCTTACTATCCTTTTAATATTTGTTACTAAATAGTAAATAGCAAAATTTAACATAATCATTAACTTTGTTTAATATCATATTTTATTTTCTTTCTTATTTTTTATTTCAAGATTTGCTTAAGACGGTAAGCTTTAACGAGTCCAGATCTCCTGTCCAATATTATGGTGTCTTATTATGTCCAATAAATTTTAGCCGTTTATTTATGTGGATCTTATATAAGTCCCATGTGCACCTCACGTGGGTCCCGTAAAATAAATGGTTGATATTTTATTAGATAAAATAAGACAGGATAATATTGGACAGAGGATCGTGGTTCAAGCCTTACCTTCTGACTAACTAGTACTGTTTTTTTTGTTGTGATTCAAGCTCAAGGTGTAGTGTTCATGTAGGTCCACTGCCTTTACATCAACCACAAACCAGTACTAACCACTGAATGCAGTCATTGGGTAGGTATGCACGTACAAAAGAAATTTAAATTGATGGCCCATGGTCTAGCGTTCGTCTAGGATTTGTAACTCGAAAATAATTAGGATTTTCTTAGTATCATTTTAATATTTGTTACTAAATAACATAATTATTAACTTTGTTTAATATCATATCAAAGTATGCTTTTTCATCTTCATTCTTATTTTTCATTTCAAGATTTACTCAAGACGGTAAGCTTTAACGTCTAACTAACTATGCTTTTTCATCTTCATTCTTATTTTTCATTTCAAGATTTGCTCAAGACGGTAAGCTTTAACGTCTAACTAAC
Source organism: Erythroxylum cataractarum (assembly GCA_024703695.1). Taxonomy (NCBI): domain Eukaryota; kingdom Viridiplantae; phylum Streptophyta; class Magnoliopsida; order Malpighiales; family Erythroxylaceae; genus Erythroxylum; species Erythroxylum cataractarum. The sequence continues at coordinate 52,452,420 of JANJEY010000235.1, forward strand.
TAGTTCTGTTTTGCTGTTGTGATTCAAGCCCAAGGTCCAATGTCTTTATATCAACCACAAACCAGTACTTACCACTTAATGCAGGCAATAGGTAGGTATGCACGTACAAAATAAATTTGAATTTATGGCCAAGTGTAGTGTTCATCTATATCGACTGTATTTAGTATTTTCATCAACCACAAACTAGTACTTAGGGATGACAATGGATCAGAGCCCATCTATAACATGTCAGGTTCGTGACTTGGCCCATGACCAAACAGCAAGAAGGCTAAATTTCTTTTTTCTTATAGTTCAAGAAATGACTTCATTTTGACACTCTTGGTTAGGTCACATGTCAGGCCGAGCTGGATAACTACGCCAAAAAATCCTGCCCATACAAAACAAATTTGAATTGATGTTTGGGAAAATTACAAGTATGATTTAAGAATTATTGCGTAAAAATAAGAATCGTTTAGGACTTGTTTGTTTTTGTTTTTATTTTTATTTTTTGTTTTCAAATTTAGTTAAAAAAACATGTTTGTTTGAATTTTTTGCTTTTGTTTTTTTATTTTGGTTTCTTCCAAAAATTATTAAAACCATAAAAGTGATATTTTCTATTTCTTTCTTATAATATGATTTACTATCAACTAAATAAATATTATTTAATTATTTAATATATTAATTATTAATAAAAACCATGAATTAATTTAATTTTATATATTAAATTTACTAAAATGAATTATTAATATGAATTATGGATGATTTAATTTTATTTAATTTTAGTAATTAAATTAAATTAAATTAATAATTATTAATAAATATAATTAAATTTACAATATCTTCAAAATATATAAATTTTAAATAAATTTGATTTAATACTTAAAATTATTTAAATTTATTTATTTTAATAAAATAAATAATTTTTATTAGTAATTTTTTAATAAATATTATATAAGATATTAAAATAAGTTTATTTAATTAAAAGTAATGTATCTTTAAGCTTTATTTATGTAATTAATACCCGTGATAAAAATATAATTACATTGATATCAATAACCAAACTAATTTTTATTTTTATTTGAAAGAAAAACAAAAAAACACAACAAAAAAGTTGAAGTTGAACCAAGCGGCCTCTTAATGAACACACAAAAAAATTATGGTTGCAAATTTTATCTTTATAAAAAATATATTCACATAAAATAATCAAAAGTTATTAATATAATTCTTAAATTTAATTTGAATCCATTAAACTCTACTCGAATTAATAATTATGATTACTATAATAAATTACTTATTTTATTTAGATTTAATTGGTGCAGATAAAATATAATTTCCATGTTAACATCATTAATTAGCTAGTATGTGATATAAAACAACAACAACAATAATAATAAGTAAAAATTTAGCTAGCTCGCAGAGTTTAGGAAGGTCCAATAGTGTGCATGCTTACCTCTGACTAATGTAGAGATTGTTTCCAAATAACTCACACAATAATCAATAAATCACTTTAATCAAATAAATAAATTACTAAATTAACAATTCAAAATTAAATCAATAAATTTATTATAAATAATCATTTGAACATTTACAATTTTTTTAAAAAAAATAGGTACCATCAAGATTAAGTGCCAATTTATTAAATATGGGTCTGCATTAGGGTAAAATTTCAATTAGGATTTAAAGAATTTAGTTGAGAGAGATCATCCTTTAATATCAAAACAAAACATAGGGCAAGCCACACAATCTTTTAAAAGTAGGGATAACAATAGGTTTGTCAGGGTCCGAGCTAGGATTAAGGCCCGATCAGGATAAAGACAATCAGGTCTAATTCGAACAAGCTCGATCTAATTTTTTAAAAATGAAAATAGAAAACAATGTCGTTTTTCTCATAATTGTTAGCTCTCGAGTTGGATTGGGTTCAGACAGTCAAAATCCCAATCAACTCGAATATGATCTATTGATCTAGGATCGGGCCGGTCCCGATCCTAAATACCATCCCTATTCAACAGCTGATTACAATAACATTTTCAAGGAATTAGTTTTAAACTAATAGATGAGTACTATTGTATCGATTAATTATGGGCACTAAGCTTTGTTTTGTTTAATCAAACATTCTAAGTAGGGATTGGTTGAATATCAAACATTTAATTCAAATTTTACAAAATTGTAATTAATTAATTAATAGGTTAATTAATAAAATTACCTCTCCTCTATTTTATTTTATGATATAGAACTATTTTTATATGAAAATTTATAATTGATAATTTTAAATCTTAAATAGTCTTATCCAAATTTAGTTTATAGTTCAAAATTTTCCTTTTTTAAAAAATGAAATCAAATTATAAATATGCTAAGAGACTGTTCATAACTCACAATTTTATTATCGGTATAACTTGTAATAGATAGTTTTTCATACTAGTGGTTAAAACCTTAGAATATTGCACATGGTCATATCATTAAGAATTCATGAATTACATTTCATTCGCATGCATATCAATAGCATACACACATGAATTATGATTAAGTACACATTGCAAAGAATGTATATGCACTCAATTGACTTATTCTGGGGTATGAAAAGCTTAAAATGATCATGATGTGAATTGTGTATTATTTATCCCTAGAAATTTGGTTTGATTGATTACAAGTAGTAAATTTGGAATTACTTTGGTACAATTGAAAATTTGTAGAATTTAAATGTACATTTAGTCTACAAAAAATGTCAAATGATAAGACAAATTGATACATGAAAAATTAGGATGATTAAACCTATGAATAATTGACATTTAGTATAGATGAATAAGTGACATTCGACATAGATGAATGAGTGACATTTGGCACAGCTAATTAATTGACAAATGGAATTAATCATGGAGTGACAAATGGACTAATTACTAGGTGACATTTGGTGGCTTAGGAAGATGATAAGTGGCTAGCATGCTTAACGACACATGTTAATCCAAGTTAATGACACCTTGCAGCAAGCTTCTCTCCACCGAAACCTACATCCATCTCCTAGCTCAGCATTTTTGGTTTAACCTTTCTAAATTGCTACACCAAAATACATGTTGTTGCCCTCACAAAGTTAGGTAAAGAATCATAACATAGTTGTTCTTGTTATAGCCTTTGATCCTAGCTGAAATCCAATCAATTCCCATCTTGAATTCCTGATAATTTTTGTATGCATGAAGAGCTGAATTAGGTTGATCTTTGAGATAAAATTTGAGCTAGACAAATAAGTAAAAGATTGATATTTATGGCATGCTATAATAGAGATTTTATGATCATGAAATTGGGATGAATTGTGTTGGAAATTTCTGCATGAATTTGGATACTTTTTTGTTGTGTTCCTAGTGTACGAACAATAGGTTATGGATTGTTTTATGGATGAATTAGATTAGGGTTTGAAATATAGTGAAGGTGAATTTATGTTAAAGAAAGGTGATAATATAGTGATCTTGAAATGGCAACAAAACTAGGATACATGATTGATAGTGAATGGTAGTTTCTATTTTCATTTTGATTGTGAAAGATAATGATTTGTGAAATGTCTAATGAATGATTTTTGAATTGGATTTGGACATGAATTTGATAAGGGATTGAAGCATGAATAAGGCATAATTGAGATATCTCCAAAAGGGGTGGGTATCAAATTTTCATTTCAATCTAGTAGTTACTATTTATAGCCCTCTCCCACATAAGCAATTTTTATTCTTAATTATATTATTCATCACTTATCATCATCATTTTCATTATTATTATTATTATTATTATTATTTTGTTGTTGTTGTTGTTGTTGTTGTTGTTGTTCTTGTTCTTGTTCTTGTTCTTGTTCTTGTTGTTGTTATTGTTATTATTATTATTATTATTATTATTATTATTATTATTATTATTATTATTATTATTATTATTATTATATGTTCTACATTTTTATTATATTTATAAACTTAATTTTGAAAAATTAAATATCTAAAAATTTAAATTCTTATGAGAATAATTAAAGAAATACTAAGGTGTAATACTCATATCCTTATAAATCTTTTTTTAAGTCATGTCTTCATAAGTCATTTTATACATTAAATAACTTATACTAAACAACTAATTTTATCAAACATTTTTAATAAACAACAAATGTTATCCACTAGTCAAATCAACTGATATAATCCGTTGTCAGCTAACCTCTGATATAATTAGCTAATAGTTAATCCAATATGCTAATTGCCATATAGAGCCTATATCTAAAATCTTGGAAGATGATAGTTGACATGTTTGTGGATAACCCATGTTCATCCACAAATGGGTTCCTATACTTGAATTTGACAAGAATAAGCCATCCATTTGTGGATTAATTTCCACAACATACCTCTTGAGTATTAGTCCTTAGATGGATCAAGTTATTTGGCAAGTGCATAGTGGTTTTTTACTTAACCATTGCTAAACTTGAAAAAGTATGTTATGCTCGACTGTGTGTAGAAATCAATCCCAAGAAACTTCTGCCCGAAGTCTTGCCAATTATGAAACTTAATACTGTTAATGAGCTGGTGAAAGCTGAAATTCAGCTATCCTATAATTGGAAGCCTCAGATGGGACAACAAATCTGGAAACCAATTGGGAAAATGTTCACCAAAGGGGATTATAATGAGTTAGCGGGGATTGTAGAAGGACCAGAAACTCCAAGTATAGATAATGAATTTAATATAACAACAATAACAGCAACAATACAGTAAAAATTCCATTGATACGTAGAGTTTAGGGAAGTCTAGTAGTATACCTTATATCTAACTAGTAGAGAGGTTATTTTTGAATAACTCACATTAAAAAAAATATAATAAATAAATAAAATAAATAAGTAAGTAAAATATGAAATAAGTAATAAAATAAACAATAATAATAATAATAATAAATATTAATATTAATATTAATATTAATAATAAAGACTTAGTAAGAATAAGCTTAGGCCAGATCCCTAAGAGGTGAGTACTACATATATAAAAGTTTAGGCTAAATATAGGAGGAAACTGCTAAAAGACCTAAGAGAACAACAAAGATCTCTTTACGAGAGATCTTTAGTTGTATTCTAGTTCGCTAAAGTTTTTTATTGTGGATCATGCCTTGGCGAGTTTCAACAGTGTTATACCATTCTTAATCTCCTCCTCACAATTTTTATTGGACCTTCTTTTTGTTCTTACAATTTCTAAATACAATCTTATCACATTTTCTTATTGAAGCATCTGGATGTCTCCTTTTAACATATCCAAACTACCTAAACCTTATACCTCTGAATTTTTCATTAATATTATCCATTTTTAATTTGTCCCTTATTGCTACATTTTTGACCTTATCTCTTCTAATCAGGATGTATATTCAACCTACCATTCTCATCTCTGTTACCATTAGCTTATGACTATACACCTAGTTGATGGGCTAACACTCTGCCCACAGAGCATAGCCGACCTAATCACTAAATAATAGAATTTACCTTTAAGCTTGAAGGGTATCTTTTTGTCACATAAAACTCTTGATGCATTTCTCGATTTAAGCCACCCTGATTTGATCCGTTGAACTATATCTTCATCACTCTGTTCATTACTTTGGATAATAGATCCTAAATACTTAAAACACTCTTTTTGAGGTTTAACTTCAAAACCAATCCTCACCTTCACATTGGTAGCACCCTATGCTCCAAAAAGTTACACTCTACATACTCAGTCTTAGTCCTACTCAATCTAAAGCACTTTAACTCTAACATATCCCTTCATCGTTCAGGTTTCCAATTGACATCTTTTTTTGTCTCATCTATTAAAACAATATTATCAACAAACAATATACACTAAGCCACATTCCACTGGACATTCTCAGTGAGCTCATCAATCACTATTGCAAACAAAAAGAGGCTCAAAGAGGAACCTTGGTGAAACCCAATATCGATAGAAAAATGTTATGTATCTTCTCTTATTGTCCTTACTTTAGTTTTTAAGACTTCGTACATATCCTTAATAACTTTTATATAAGTCATAGGAACTCTTTTAACTTCTAAACACCTCCATATGATTTCCCTAGGTACCCAATCATACTCCTTCTCTAAATTAATAAAAACTAAATATAGGTTACGTTATCTTTCCTTGTAATATTATATTAATCTTCTCAGGAGATATAAAGCTTCTATCATGGCCCTTTCTGTCATGAATCCAAACTATTTTGTAAGATAGTAGCATCATTTCTCACTCTTTTCTCAATCACCTTCTCCCATAACTTGATGGTGTGACTAATTAATTTGATGCCTTTATAGTTGTTACAGCTTTAGATGTCACCTTTGTTTTATATAAAGGAATTAATGTACTAAATCTCAACTCATCCGACATTTTGACAAACTTAAGGATTACATTAAAAAGCTTGCCTAGCTAAGTAAGACCCTACTCACCTAGGCTCTTTCACATCTTTATGAGTATCTCATTAGGACCTATTGCCCTTCCACTCTTCATCTTCCTCAATGCTTTTTTTAAATACAATACTCCAAAATGTAGATGCGGAAACAAGTGAGGAATAATATGAAAATCTTGTGAATGCCTCAGCTAGGGATAAAGGTAAAGCTAACATTAAACATATTGAAGATTAGTGAAACATCCTCTCTTTTGCTTAATTACTTATGATCTTTTTGGAATATTATAAGCTTTAATGAGCCTAGGGATGGCAACAGGGCGGGTATGTCATCCCCCGCCCCTGCCTCATGAACCC
>JANJEY010000235.1:52476929-52492315 GCA_024703695.1 Erythroxylum cataractarum
AAACTGTAACTGAAGAAGATAAAGTTACATGTAAATACACTTGCTTTCTAGGGCACTATATTTACATAACTCCAACATCTCCTCTAGCAAAATCTCTTTGTTGAGCTTTTTCACTCTTAACCATCTCTTGCTCCTCTATTTTAATGGCGGCTTGCACCAGTTGATGATAACTCACTTATTGCAGGAGAGGGAATGCTGCAAAATGTTATTTAATTAAGTCATTCAAATCTTACTTAAATTAATGAAACTTGAAATCCTCAGTAAGTATAAGTTCAAGGGCATATTCGCTAAGTCGATTGAATTCTTTGTCATACTTAGCAACAGGCAAATTTCTTTGCTTCAGATTCAAAAACTACTTCCAACTCTCCTTTTTATAGGCTTCCGTAACATATTTTGCTTTAAAATCCCAGGGAAAAAATCCTAAGTTAAAGGCTCAAGCTATTGAGGATATCTCAGAACAAATTTCCACCATTCATAGGTCACTCCTTGAAGAAGGGAGACAATACAATGCACCATCTATTCAAGTGGGATGTTAATTTCATCTAACACACTTTTCACCTTTTCTAACCGAAATTCATCCTTTTTAGATTCATTTAGAGATGTTCCAGTGAATTCTTCAGCTTCATACTTTCGTAACTAATCAATCGGAGCCTTGGGTACAGTCTTTTGGTGTAGTAAAATCATCATGTCTTACGATAACTTAAATATAGCTTCCCTCTGAGTTGGAGGTAGAGGGGAGATGGTGCTTTAGCTTCATTTCGATTCACAATGTTTAAGCGTTGACTAATCCATAATTGCTTAAACTATGCTCTGATACCAAAATGTAACACCTTAATACCCCTAGGAGGATATACGGATGCCACACAAAGTAAATCTAAAAGAAACCAAGACATTCCAATAATCCCCATAAAAGAAGGCTTGAGTTATAAATAGGACACAATATACACATTGTATTTATCAAATCCATTCCTTAAATTCAAACCCATCCATTGCTAAGGTTATTACAAGACATTTACATGAACTGCAAAAAATGTCTCATAATATTGAATACAACTCAAAGCTTAAGCATAAAATCTCCCAAAATATAATAAGTCCTTCTTTCACCACTACAGTTGTCCTAGCCTTAAAGCTTTTTATCAAGACCTACACGGACTAAAAATCATCCGATTAAGTATATAGTCTAGTAGGAAAATAAATAAACAAGATATAAGATGGCGACTACTTCCAGCAGTCGTATAACATTTACATACAAATGAATCATGACATATCACAAAGTAATCTTTGATTATTCAAATTAGAGAGTAATTTGGCTATTAATTGCATTAGAACAACACAAATATCAAAACACATACAAAAGTGCCTGTTAATCTTTTCATAATTGGGTAACGAGAACATAATAAAAGATACATATGATTGGTATCTACAGAAACAGAAGAGACTTAAGTCTGTAAAATAGAAAACATTGTAATGTCTAAGAACAGAAGCAGTTGCAGGCCCTTCTAGGCATGCTTATTTACCCATAACTAGGACTTGGCAGATTAAAGCAAAACATATTACATTTTAAAGCCACACGTAAGATAAATAATGCATAACATATGAAGTTATTCCCTTATGCTCAAACAGAAAGTGTTCATTCATGCTCAATCAATATATTATTCTAAAAAATGTTATTATATATCTCAAATTTCAAATGACATAAAGTTGATGAAATTTGGTTCATTATTCAGAGAGTTATACCCAAAATACTATAGTTTGTTCTCAAATAAGTACAATAACCAGAACTCATCTTTAAATCAAATTTCAAAACCGTTAGAGATTTAACACAAATTCAATTCCTTCATAAAAATTGTAGAAATATGATGTAGTTTAATCTCCAATTAAAATAATCCCATTTGGATATCTTCAGGTAAAGATGTGGCTAAAATACTAGTGCCTATTCAGTTGAATCACTCCATCTAACTAGGTACACACTCCAATTAACTCACTTAAGTCATATTATGAAAAAAAAAAGTAATGCCAAAGACATATGTAAATGAACAAGAAATGTCCCATTTTCATCTATGATACTTCTCTTAACAAACCCCTCATGTTACACTCAGAAGACCATCAAGATATCAAAGTTTTCACACCTTTGAAAGGAGTGTTTCAAAACCCTTATTTTTTACTCCAATTGCTTGCCTTCTTTGGTCTTCTTCTCTTTTACACATAACATGCCCATTCAGTACTCATTTTTAACTATCACAGATGTAAAACAGTACCCTAACTAAAGAGTAGATGAGAAAAAGAGGTAAATTTTACCCCAAAACATGAAATTAACATACCTTAACTTCAAAAACACAAAGGGATTTAAGAAGATGGTGGATGGAGAGATAGAAGCTTAATCTTCCATAGTTTTTTTGTTTGTCGAGCCTTGCTTTCTTCATCTGCATGTTTAGAAAAAGGTACAGATGGATGACATACCATTTTCCATATGGCTAAACATACCATTTGCCATATGGCTAAACATACCATTTGCCACATGGCTAAGCGTTCTGGTGTGGGACATATGGGAAATGGCTCCATCCTATTAGTTTCTACTTTTCACCTTTCATTAATAGCAAAAATGACCACACCTTTGTATTATTCTAAGAAATTTTCAATTTGAATATATTTATCAATTTAGTCTATGATTAATGTATCCTTATGCATGTATAACATAATTAACACAAATTACTAAAATTACCCTACAATTCCATTAATATCGATTATGGGGCCTACAAACTACTAGGGTATAGTTTTGGCCTCACATGGATGGCTTGTATTTGACCTTATTCCATATGTATTTACCTGTTCCTATTTGATTGCAAGTTTTCTAACAAAAGATGTTAACTCATCTAAACGATGTTCGGAGGAAGAAGTAATGACCTTGTTAACACGAGACACATCATTTCAAGTGTTGAATTGTTAAGTATTAATGACCATTCAATTAATTAAAATAAGAGCCTCTATAGGAGTCTTTTCATATAATGGTCCATCGTTTGCTGCATCGACCAAACCCATCCCTATAGGTAACAATCTCTCATAGAAATACTGGACAAGGAGTTGCTCAGTTATGTTGTGATAGGGACAACTAGTAACAGACTCTCTGTTATATTATTTTATGGCATATATTTCATTCAATACACTTGATTTCTTTGATGCAAGAAAGTATTTTTCCAAAGGTATCTAATTCATTTCTATCCAAGTGTTCACACTCCCAACAGGTAGATCAAACAACCATTTTTTTTGCTACATCTTTCAATGAGAATGGAAAAGCTCTCAACATGATTTGCTTGTTTATCATCTTTAAAGGCTTTATGCTCAAACAAACCACAATGAGTTCCTTGAGATGCTTTGGCATATCCTTACTTACAAGACAATGAAAATTAGGCAACAAATGTATTAATCCAAACTTATGTTCAAAAGTGACATGCTCAGTAAAATTAAGAAATGTAATGCATAAAAGTCTTTAGGTTATCTATTATAGCCAACTACCTTAACGTTCACATATTTTCATTATTTCTTTGACTTCAAGTTTTGGTTCTACTTTTAGACTTGTTCTTCCTTCCTTCTTAATCTTTGTAGTGTCCTCTAGATCTTCGAATCAAATTATACAGATTGTCTATTATGAGATCTAGTCACTACCATACACCAAAACTAATAAACTTGAAAATAACTAAAAGAAAATATTATAAACAATATGTTTATAAAACACCGACAATAATCTTAATCAAAAATTAAATCACCACACTACCTTCCAATGGTGTGAAAATTTAATAGTGCGTATCGAATGCAATGAAAAATTTACCTAACTCTGTCACCAAAAATTTGTAGTTATGGTTAGTTGAGATCATATCCATAGGAAATGTTAGGTTAACTCTCGTAGTGAAAATAATCAATACAAAGGAAATAAAAGGGGGGGTTTTGAGTTTGAAGCAATTGAGAAAATAAAATAAACTTAAACTAACAAGAACAAATTATAGAAAATAGTCAAAAATGATAAAAGTGATGAATATGTGTGAAACTCGATTCTTGAATCAATCTCAACCTACACACAAAACTCAATTCTCGAGTCAATCTCAACCTACACACAATTAAAGATCCTTTATTGTTAATAACTCTTTCACATCTCTCTTAGAACTCTTGGTCATAGACTAACAATAAACTCTATTAATTCCAATTTTCCCTTAGGTCTTGTTTAATTAAGATATGATCATTAATTAAATCTAACTACCAAATAACCTATAATACACTCTCTAGATTTAATTGGGAAACCACATTATGATATCGAAAACATGTCAATATAAGAAACAACCACATAATCTCAAGTAATTTAACCTAATTTAATTTATCCCTAATGAGTTGAAATCATTAGTTTCCATAAATGAATCTCAACACATCAATTAAAAATTATATTGAGTATTCTAGCAATGAATCCAAATAAAATGATTACAAATTGTATTAACAATTCTAGCAATAGGTTCACAATATAAACAATCTAATGATAATGAGACTGTAATTATCCATACATAGATACCCAAATCGATTGAGCAAAGGATAACCTAAATAATGCTAAGAGAGAGATTCAATATTAAACAAAGATAAGATAAGTCTAATCGTGCACTTTAGGCATCAATTTCACCTTTGAACCAGTGTTGGGAAGTTAGCCATACATCTTCTCCATAAGTCTCAAAGAAGTAGCTTTTTTTGCCTCCATTCCTGTTGAAAATCTAAGAGAAAAATGAAGACAAAATTAATGTGTTCACATATGTTTCTACTGTCACACAATAGTCCCTTTATAGTAAAAAATAGGTTAAAATAGGATAGGTGGCAAGTCATGGGTGTGACTTGGTTTCTCATGCCCATGAAACCTAGTGTCACATCCATGACACAATTGTCATAGGTGTGACTTAGGTCTCGCATCCATGACAAAATTTTCACGGCTGTGAGACACATCTTATGGCCATGATTTTTGTCATTCTTCATTCTTTTGGAATTTTCTTGTTTCATCTTCATTCTAATCCTTCTCCTTCTTGCGCTTTGAAGACAATAGAGTATAAATCTCGAAAAGATGGCTCAACAAGTATGCTTTCAACTCACTTTAGCTATTATGCTGCCAACTTGTGCCTAAAATCAAATATGAACTAGAATGAGTGTTTTAAACATTCTAAAGCATTGATCACTAAGTGTCATAGATTAAATGTATCAACAGTTAAGACATATCAATAAATCATTGGAATGCAAACAGGTTGTGTAAGGTCCCCTTTGGGGACTTTAAAAAGGATTATATTATCTGAAATAAACTATAAACATATTGTTGGAGCATTATTGTCATAAATAACAATCACTTTCTTATTGAAAAGACAATTGTGATTAGAGATAATTTGCCATTGAGCTATAAAATAGTTCAGTAAGTTACAATGATCCTCTCTAATTTTATTTTCCAAAATTTCTTCTACAGAAACTTTATTCGGAAAAATTATATTCTTGATTATCAACTTCTTGCTAGGAGAATTTGCTCCTCTAACATTTGAAGTTAACATGTTCGTGTTGTAACCTTCCTTTTTTTCTTAATAATTAAGAGTTTTATTTGGGTTAATCTTTATAAGAGTTGGAGTCTCTTTTGTAGCATTGATGGAATTTTCCATATCTTCATTCACTTAGTGAACATTAAAAGATACGTTGTTTTTAGTCATGTCGATTACATCAAGAAGGATTGCTTCAACATCTTTTTAATGATTAGCGTTGATCTCAATAAGTTCCTAATGATCTCCTGTCTTAAAAATTCTTCTTGTTGATCTCCATATTTGCTTCTTATCGAGTTGATTTCTCCAACCATATGAGACTTTTAATTTATCACCGACAAGCTCCAAGTCTGCATTTAGTCTTATGAAAGTTATTGCTTGTGGTAACTTAGATAGTGAAGTAACTAGGATACAAATTCTTGCATAGTTAATTCACTTAGTCTCAACCGTTGACTGATCCAAAGACATTAGCCTACCTTTATAGCTTGCAAGATGAATAAGGCCACTAATAGTCCAATATTCAAGAGGAACCGAACAGAGACATATCCAAATGGGGATGTTTTATTTCTTAAGTTACTCCAACTTAAGACTAGATCTCCATAATTACAACAATAGAGGTTTATTATAGACATACTAAGGTGCAACTTGTACTACAATTTTTTTTCCTTTAAACTCACAAATCTGAATAGGAATACATCATCATTTTCCAACATAACTTTAAATAAACTATGTTGTTTCCAATTTTCAGATGCCCACTATTTCATGACTGGAAATGTAATCCTTTCATCCAACTCTAATCTTCAAATTTTCCATTAAAGGTGACACAATTCTCCACTCAGAAGTCTTACTAGGAGGATAATAGGTTAGTTTCAGCTCAATTCTTACGTCATTTCCCACCTAAGTCCATATTTTGTGGATAATAACAATGTTATGATCTAAAGATTGAGTGTTAACTAAAGTAGAAACAAGTAGTTTTTCACAGGGTGCCTTGGAACAATTAAGTTCAGAGTGGGAAATATGAAGTGTCCATAGGATAAAGATAGAGACAATTATATAAAAATCAAAAAACAGGATAAAGAGTGTTTTGGAGAGTAATGAGTAAAATAAGGTAGAATAGTTCAAGAGAAGAGGTTGATGGAGCAATGATTATGAAGCAGATAAAGGGAGAGATGAGGTCATAAATGGTGGCAAAAATGAAAAGAGTTGAGAAAGATGATTGAGTTGTGAAATGATGTATAGATTCACAAAAGCAAGGAATGTAATAACGAACAGAGAAAAAGCCATTGAATAAGATAAGGAGTTAGAATGGTGAAAAGTGCTTAGATGAGCTTGAGAGAGAAGAAATCAAGAAATCAACTTTTTTTCTAGAAGAAATCAAGAAATCAACTTTTTTTTTGGTCAACATTTATTCTTTCTCTTTTAAAGAAATAAATTGTAATCTGTGGAACTTTCTCTTTCAATTACAATTTGAACTTTCCTTTTATATCATATTAATTCTTTACTAGTTCATATAGTGAATTTTTTTTTTTACTACCACATAAGTTTCTTTACCTGAACAAGGGACTCAAGGAAGGCAAAGTATTTTCAAGCTATGGTAGGTAGGGTTTCATTGTTATTGTCATAACCTAATTGTTCTACAATTTCTAGTTCTCTCATGGCCAACTTCCCCTTTTCTCTATGTTTTTTAGGAAATTTCTCTACTAATTCGTATTGAAAATGAAAATAAAGCTCAACATTATGATGCAAATAAGGTACTATTTTCTTTTTATGATGTATTAATTTTGCATCCTTAATTCAGTTTCATAGTTGCATCTACTCATATTAATTGTTTTTTTATAATGCCTTAGAAATTACTTTGTTTCCTAATTGTTATTGAAAATGACTTCATCAATTCATCACATATAAAAGTATGGTCTTTAACATTTTTCTTGAATTGGTTTATGGAGGATGGGTCAAATCTATATGTTCCTTGAGCTTGTAACTCAAGGTTCCCTTCTTGATCTATATCATAAATACCACTTCTTGGAATCGGTTGTTTGAGCATGCTTAAAACAGATAATGCAAAACTAGAAGTATCTTCATGAGCATGATGTTGTTTACAGGGAATGGGTGATTCACTATAATTTATAGTTCAAATGGTCTTAACAATCTTCTATATTTAGTTTCTAGTTGAAATTGATTTGTTTTTCTAACTATTTATTCAATTACTTTTTCAGAATTTGCAGGATTTACTTGCTTTCACTATCTCTTATGTCTCGTGTTCTGAGTAAACATCTAAAAGTTAAGTGAATTATAGCAACGTTATGTTTTATACACCTTTCCTTACTGAACTGTCTTTAAATTTGAAGGATATCAAATATGCAAATATTTTAGTTGATTCAAATTGATCTATAAAACTTGTAGACTTTGGATTGGTAAAGCTAACATTTATGTTCATTTTGACTGTCCTTGCTTCTTTAGGACTCCTAAAAGTGTTAGTATTTCTTTTGATTACATTTTTTCATTTTTAGTCAAACAAATTAAATGATGATAAATCTTAAGAGAGGAAAAGTTTGGAGCCCTTAACTATTAACACCAATCTTATCCAATTAATGGTGTTTACTCTAACATCTTCATGTGAGTTACATTACCATTTAAGAACCTCAAATTTCTTTCCTTCTATAAGGAGTATATAGAGCATCTAAGACTTAATTAGGAAAACATTAGGTCATATTTATATATACTAGTTACACCTGAGATCTACTAAAGAACCTAGATCTAATTATGACTTGTAATTTAAATTGCAGTAAGATAAAATGTCAATCCATATCCATTTAGAGAAATGATAATCAAATAAAGATGGATAAAGGATTCATCAGAGCCTCTATACAACCGATAAAATGTTGAGATATTGGTATCATCTCTAATTATATCCAATGTTAATAGTCTTTACCTTATTGTTTAAGCTCTCAATGCTCTTTTGTGGATTTAAATTTCTCTTTCTATTATGCTATTGTAATGTTTATAACATTTAACTATTTTTTTGCTATAGATATCCAATATAATAATAGCTGGTAGTAAAAAGAGAGAAGAAAGTATTATTATAAAAATTATAGAATGCAAGAATGCGTAACTCTAACTAGATTAATCAATTTAGAGGTTAAAAAATGTAGAACATAGGAATGCCTTTTTCTATCACTTCCCATATATACTATAACTTAATTTAAATACCTTTTTCTTGAATTACAAAATGGATAAAGATGCAACTAATAAGTGACCATGTTATGAATGATAAATTTTTATGGTGTTTGCTTTCATTAGAATCAAATAATTAGTGTATCAAATAGTCTCACAAAAAAATTTAGTCAAAATTTAAGAAACCTTGTTATTTGTTACAAATTTATGGACCTGGACAACCCTTGACAGTCGTTTAGGTTATGCTCAAATGTTTTCATAATTTGAGCAACTTTGTTATGTTAATCATGTTCTTTATTGTGAATTTCTCTATATGTTACTTTATTTCTATTGTTAATATCTTGTATAGGACCAAAGGTCATCTTTTAATATTATATTATTTTTGTTGGTATAATTTGATAATATTTATATAATTTTACTTTATATATAGAATGATCAACATTTTGAATTAATAATATTTCTTTATAATTTAATTTTATAGTAATAAGAAAATAATTCACAACAAAAAATGTTAATATTTATATAAAAATGTCTCAAATTACTCAATATCATGGATTATGAAAAAAGACGCAAATAATGTTTAACAATGCCTTTTTATATTTGTAATCAAAAGTCTTTCCTTAAAATATTTATAAAAAAGTAGTTAAAAATTGTACCTACAAAATAATTAAACATAGAAAATAATATATCGCTACAAAAATATAGCAAAGACTATATAGTTAGAAAGGAGAAAACAAGGTCAAAATTTATTGGCTGCATTTTTATTTAGTTTTCAATCATTTGGTGCTAAATTTTTTCATGTCGATGTTGACTTATATTCAATTTTTACGTACATTTTTCAGTTTTTTAGCTACGAAACCATTTTGTAGCTAATATCTTTTGACTATGATTTTTAAGAATGTTAACTATAATTTTCAGCTACAAGGAATTAGTCCCGCTTTATACAATGAAATGAATATATCATAAATACCTATATATAACATATTTGGATCAATTGATTATGTTTTCTTTCATATCTTTTGTCTATGATTTTTAAGAATGTTAACTATAATTTTCAGCTGCAAGGAATTGGTAACACTTTGTGCAATGAAATGAAAATGTCATAAATAACTATATATAACATTTTTGGATCAATTGATTATGTTTATCATCTACTTTATTGTAGTAAGAGAAAATAACTCTTAACAAAGTAAAATTAAATCTACCTTTATTTATAAAAAATATATCCTTTATGTAAGGTGAACTTTAAAAAAATGTGGTTGACATCTGAAAAGTGCTTGATTGATTATATTTTTACTTCATACTGCTTAGTGATTAATGTTATATTGTGTTTAAGATACTTATTTTAGTTCATATTTTGTTTTTAGTACTAGGTAGAAGAACAAGAACCAAAATGAGCTAAACTCATATACATGGTGTCATCCTACTAATGTTCATCCTTATTTACCTAAATAGAAGCAAAAGAGATGAGATAGGGTGAAAAAAGGGTAAAGAATGCAAGAAATGAAGTTATTATAATTGACACAGTCGTTTATAAGATCATGTAGCTTACTAAAAGAATATAGGAACACAACGATGTAGCTTCAAGCACCTCTATAACTCTATACGGCCATGTGTGGGCTTACATGATCATGTAAGTGAGCTACACGACCATGTCAATGGTCGTGTAGCTCACTTTGAGCATGTATTTTTATGATTTTTACAATTTTTACATACACATTCACTTGTATATCAATGTATCTGACCACATATTAAGATACAAACCTTATTTTAAGTACTAAAGTGCATTTAAGAGTCCAAATGTGGTATGAAACATTAAAGACTCAAAATGAGGAAGATTCTTACCATTAGGAAATTTATAAGGAGCTAAACTTCATTTTTTCAATTTAATGGGATATTAAGACTAATGAACATGGTGGTGACGAGATCTTCTCATCAAGACTTTGTACAATTTAATCCCAAGATTGAAAAGACATTATAAAAGTTGTATAGTAAGCTAGAACAACTCTAGGAAAATAAAAAGAGTTTTACTTAAGGAATCCATGGCCAGTACGAGAACTCTTATAGAGTTGGTTGCACCAAACTTGGCTCAAAGACATGCAATACTTTACCAAATGTTATTGAACATATTACGTTGGATATTAAGTATGGTTTAATCCATCTTTTGCCTAAATTTCATTATCATGCAAGTGAGGGTGCTCACAAGCATATCAAGAAGCTTTATATGGTGTTTCTTAATGTAAATCCTCCAAGGGTGATCGAAAATTAGATTATGTCGAGATTCTTTCCATTTTCATTGAAGGATGTAGCAAATGTTAGATTTTTTATTTTCCTATAAAGAGTGTGAGCACATGGATCTAAATAAAGAGGCAAAGTTTGGAGAAGTACTTTTCAAAATAAAAGATAGCTAACATAAGAAAAAAAAATTTAAGATAAAGCAACATCATCAAGAATCCTTTTACGAGTATTAGGAACACTTCAAGAAGATAAGTGTCAGTTGCCTTCATCATAATATGATAGAACAACTAATAGTTATATATTATATTATTTTTTTCTAGAGGTTTAAGTTTTTCTTAGAAGATAATCATGTGTTTAGGGCTTAGAACTATGATTTTGTAAATGTTTTATGTTTTTAATTGTTTGATTGTCTTATCAAGGATTTAATCATAATATTATGTTTCAAGGTTTGTTTGATGTCTTTGATAGTGAGTGGAATCAGGAAATTTGAAGAAAAGATGAAAGACTTGAAGAATAATAGCATATACTATCATGCACATTATTGGTGTGCATGGGATGAAGCCTCTAGCACAATCATGCATCCCATGTAACATCCTGTCCCCATATTAAGAGTTAGAACCTAAAAGTATGGTACATGTGAGATCAATGAGAGATTAAGAAAAATGCATTTTTCATACTCACGCATATTTTAGCATACACGCACATAAATTTGGATGTTCTGCACACATTTTAAATAACTATACATGCACTCATTGACATTCCGAGTAAATTTGAATTGTAATGTGATATTGTCGAGAATTATGGTTACAGTGATGAATATTTTAAATGGTGGATTGGAGAATTTGGAATTGTTTATAGCTATGTTGAATGGATTCTAGATTGTGATATATTAAAAATTTATGTAAGTTGATGAAGAAATATTTGTCTCTGTTATAGTTTAGAAGATTACGCATATGGTTGATGTACTATTCATACATGAAAATATATGAAGTCTTAACAAAAGTGAATTTGAATAGGTAATGTAGTGTTAAGTATTTAAATGTAAAGTGTATAATAAAATGAAGTAGTTGAAAATGTATACTATAGAAAAATGGAAGTGCAGGAATTAGTGTTATCTGAATATGCTCTGTTTATGGTGTTGGTGTGTAGTCTTCATTTTGATCTGTTGTGGAAATGAATTTAAGCGAGTTTAATGATATGAAATAAATACTTAGTTGTTGAAAATTTGAAAGTGTGGAAAAAATGGAAAAATGCATCAGATGAGAGTAGAAAGAGAAATAAAATGCAAAAAATGGAAATTCATGCATGAGAATTTAGATTTTTGATGTTTTGTGTGAACCTTGTATTTTTTATTTGTTTTTGTTTTTGAGTTGAAATGAAGTTAGAAGAATGTGTTTCAGTTTTCTATACGTTAATTAAAGAAGAATGAATGAGAATAAAGAAGTGGAGAACTAGAGTAAAGAGAGAGGTAGTAAATATGAGTTTTAAATTTTTAATCCTTGGAGTATAAGTTTGATTTTGTTTTGTTTAAAAATTATATGGAGTATATAAATGCATTATTAATAAGTTAGAAGCATTTAAGTTGGAAAAGTATAAATGAAGATTTAGGATGAAGAAGCATAGTGAATGAAAAAGAGAAGTTAGAAAGGTTAGCACTGATATGAAACTTACTTCATTAAACTGTATTGATCTAAGAAGATTTTAAAAAAAATTTATCGATAAAATTTGTAGATATTTGTTTTAGCTTTTTATTTATATAAATTTTACAATTTTTAGAGCTCTAGATCAAATATTATGGAGGTTTGAAGTTGGATATGCGACTAAGGAAATTCAGACTTTCGCACGAAAGTCACTATCATACAAATGCACGTTAGCGACTTTGAAGGTTTAAAGGTGAAATTCACTATCGTGCAAATGCACCATAAAAACTTTGAAGGTTTTAGGTGAAAGTCGCAATTGTGCACAAGCACGATCACGACTTTGAAGGGTTAATGGTGAAATGTGCACGATCACGATCACGAGTTTGGAATACTGGGAGGCTGAGAAACATCCTTCATTTTTGGCTCTATCGTCTTCGTTTGACCTCCAAATGATGTGAGACTTAAACCATTGGACTCTTTATACATTTCTCTACCTCTCCAACAAAAACTATAGTAATCTGAAATGAATTGAGAGATAATGAGTGTTAAACATCAGACAGATTTGCTTATTATGCTCTCGTCCAACCTGTTTGTCTTTATTTGTCACCCCAGTGAGTTTTTTTTCACGCCCTTGACTCTTGCATAGGTGTAATTGTTCACTCTCACACCCATGAGTTTCAATTAATAGATGCTCACAACAGTAATTGTCTTTTCATGCTACAGTACCCTTCAATTGTTTGACCTTCTGCACCCAAGAGTGGTTGCAAACTGAACAATCTTATTTCTTTTGACTATAACTTCTTCTATAGACCTCCAAATGACTTGATTCTTGAGCCAATAGATTCCTAACACATTATTCCACCTCTCTATAAAAATGGATAACATTATGAATTGATTTGAAAAATATTGATTGAATGAAAGTGGGGTAATCTTTTGGAATAGTATGAACTGGTGTTATTTTACTAAACATAATTCGGTATTTTGATTATATTTGGATCTATAGGATTCAAAATGAGATGATTTATAATTTGGAGTAAACTAGAGAAATAGGGCTACAAGTCAAATGAAGAAATCAAATTATAATTCAGTCTCTAAGATGTTTAATTTCTGTATGTAATTTGTGTACAGTATACTATTTTAGAAATAGAATAGTAAACCCAAAATTCAGTTTTTATGGAAAAATCTTAAAGTGATTCAATGAGTTCTGAATTGTGATTTCAATGGTTTTATTGAGGTATAAACCTAAGTATAAATTATACTTAGTTCAGTTTTAGTATGGGGAAATGGATAAGAGGCCAAGAAGTGAACAATTGTCCATGTTTTAAAGTTAAGTTTTTTTAACCTTGAAAGAAAAGTTACTGTTCTTACCTTCGTCTTTTTCGAAGCTTCTTTCTCCCATTTTTCTTTAACACAGAGTTTCTCATCAAATCTACACCAAAGAAAAATTTTGTTTTCTTCTATCCACTACCACTCCTACTTTGTTATTTTTTTCACTTGGCCCAAAGAAACTGAAACCTACGAACCTCTACAATGACCTACATGGTTGCACGAGGAGTTAGGGTTCACATGATTTGAAAGATTTTGGAGTTTTAATAAGCAAGTATTGTGTTAATCTATATGAGAAGTATGAATATGATTTAAATTTGATGGTTTATTTGATATAGCATAATCATAGAAATAGTAGCCATTTTCATGAATACTGTTGATTGGACCTAAGTTTTTATATAAATTGGTGACATGGTTTTTATTACACTTCTTGGCTCTTATTTTTAGATTTTATGCTTAATTTGACTCTTGAGTGCTTGCCCTTACTTTATGTAGTTTGAGAGTAAAATTGTCACGAAAAATTAATAATTACGCTAAATTAATTTTCTAGGACAATTGATATTGCAAACTACCATTTGTTTATTGTAGGAGACTCAAGAAGTAAAGCCAAGGAATGAAGGCTGAAGATGATAAGTCAATTAGTCAACGGTGCAAAAGGAAAGTTTGTCGCGGTAACGTTGATGATTCGCGTAGAGAAAAGTTCGTCACGACGAAGGGATGTGTTTATGTCGCTGCAAAAGTTGGAAATAAAGTTAATAATATTTCAAAAAAGTTCTGCGGTGAAACCTTCAAATTGGCATGACCCATACCATTTTGGGCAAAATAACCAACTATACAACCCGATTCATCAAGCCGATTCATGAAACTTACCTATTTTAGGTTAAGTGGAAGTGGTAAAAAGAGAGTCGACACACACTCCTACACTCTCGTCATCTTCCTCCCATCTACACACCATCATCTTCTCTCCGTTCTAGTTTCTACACTTTCTACCGTCTGTTACCACCATGGGATTTTCAAGTTGCTTCTTGATTGTGAAGATGCTTGAAGCTATAAGTTTCTAGGCATCTCTTTCCCTCTTGAAGATGTAGCAATGGCTTGAGTTCAATGGGATTAAAAAGGGAGTAGTTCAATCTATGTTTAACTATGATTTATGAACTCCTAGGTTTAGGATTTGTGATTTGTAGTTGAACATTCTTTATTAGAGTTTAATCAAGTGTTGAAAATTTAATTTGTGGTTATGATTTGTTCATGTAGAACTTGGAGCTTTAATATATGAAGTCTCATATATGTCAATTTCTGATCTTGTCAAATCTCTTTTATCTTGCATAGTTGTGTTTGATAATGAGTTAATTTGAGATCCCAAAATGACTTGTTGCATGGACGTACCCATTGTTAGAGTAGTGCCCTAAAGGCAATCCCCTTTAGCGCATTTTGTTCATAGTCATGTACAGACTTTATGAATAAA
>JANJEY010000235.1:52536644-52546695 GCA_024703695.1 Erythroxylum cataractarum
CAACCCATGCCATATGATCTTACTCAAATTAACATGCTAATTAACTCCCATTAACATGCTAATTAATTCCACAAAAACACCCTATTAAGGCCTCAAAATTTATTTAAATCATTCTTAACTCCTTCCGAAAATCAACACCTTTTCTAATCATGCAACTGAAGGAATTTGCTTGTACTTTCTTCTAGAAAAATGTTCCTCATTGTCTTAATTTTTTAATGTCGAGAAAATCATTCAATTTGGTTCAGTAATCTGAAAGTTATAGCCTAAACATTTCCAACCTATTCTTATGCTGAAACAATATGCTATGCGTAAATTCCACCCAAAAATTGACTTTCTTAGAGACTGAATTAAAACTCAATTTCATCAGACCATTTGTAACCCTATTTCTCTAGTTTAATCCAAATTAAGAATTATCTGATTTGGATAACTAAAGCAAAAGTTATGGTTCAAACACTTTCGGACTGTTACTAAACTGAGACTATACACTATACCAAACTTCACTCTAGAAATTAAAAGTCTTAATGACTGAATTAAAATTGAATTCCTTCAGATAACTTGTAGCTCCATGTCTCTATTTTAGTTAGAAATAAGAATCAATTCATTTGAAGCTCTACAGATCAAAATATCATCAAAATACTAAAGCATGTTCAGTAAAATATCCAACTCATACTCTATTTACTGATCCTCTCACTTTGATTCAATCAATCTTTTCTACTTTATTTCAAATTCAAAAATTCTCCTTTTCTATACACATGAAGAATCGCCAACAATTCCTCATTTAATAGTTCTAACTTCCAAGGAATGTTCGGGGTCCAACACCAAGGGTAAGTACTAAGGCTAGGATCAACTGTACAAATTAGATAAAAAGTCATATGTGTTATTTTTATGTATTTGATGATTTTTATGTGATATAATAGTGTAGAGATGATTTTTTAGTAGAAAGATCGTTGAATCCATGCAAGACAAGAGTATATAAATTTTGAAAATGATAAGGACATATATGCTCTGTTTCCTTTTTAACTGTGTATCTATATATATATACGTGAATGTTTTTGGAAATTTGAGGATGAACAAACATGGGGAAATCATAGAGTGAGATGATTTCGTGCTTTCAGTGGGATTAAAATGGCAAGTTGATAGTGATATATATATATATATATTACCAATATATTCATGTAAGTGAATAATGAAGAGGAAAAACAGAGTATCCATATATATATAAATATATATATATATATACACTTTTCACATACAATATATTGGTAAATTAGTGAATGAATAATTGACATCAAAGTACCAAAGGTATAAGTATGTTGGGAGTAAAGATATTCACATGGTGAAGGTTATGATTCAAAGAAGAGGAGTAAGGTGTATCTAGTTAAGTGAATGAGAATTTGATAATAAGAGCAAGTGATGTTAAAAAAGAAATGATGAGTGGTTGAGTTGTGAAATGAAAATGAGTATAAGATATGAAGTTTGATAAAGTACCTGGGATTGTCATTAAGCATGTATTGTACATAGTCCATATACATATTTGTGCATAAATAAATGCTTATACTTGTGTAATTATTAATGTGTGTACAATGTGTGTATTGCATAAATAGGATGTGCAGGATAAACATCAACATTGAGACGTTTCCAAAATTTGGAAGCTAATGCTAATTTGGAACATACTTTGAGTAGACCTAGATGGTCTTACTTTATTGTTTATTTTGTTTATGTTATGAATTGAGTGATTATGAATATTTATGATTGTGATTTGATTGTTGAATTTTGGACAATGAAGTTCCGATGATTGTGATATACGAATGAGATATTGAAGTGCTAATTATATGTGAATGTGATGAACTAAATACTTCATGATATGAATGCATGATCACAAAGTGTTCTCAATATAAATGTTGAATGTCAGACTAAGGTCCAATGATATATGATAGTGAATAAGTGATCATATGTGATTTATGTATTTCACTACATGAATGCATGAAAGATAAAGGCAGTTGTGACTAGAGTAGCCAACGTGAAAAGAGCTTTAAGCTCAGTTATGCGCGTTAGAGTCTTAGTCTCAATTTTTAATGAGCCCGATATCCTCAACAGATACAAGATAGTTATTAATAAGCCCAGTATCTACAAAGGATATGGGATAGTTATCAATGAGTCTGATATCCACAATGGATATGGAACAGTTATATGCACTCGATCACAACAAAGTAATAAATGAAAGTGAGTCTCATATGCATTGCATATGAAAATTGATATTTATGTTTTAAATGAACAAAGTGAACTGTGTGACTAGTCTAAATGTCAATTGTGAAATAAGTGATTAAAATGATATGTAATGCAATGTGATAATTAGATAAATGATGTGAATTATGTGTTATGTGACTAGGTGAGCCATCGAGGATGGTCGCTCACTGAATTCGTAAAACTCACCCAAAATTTGCAAGTATTTTTCAAGCTCAGAAGAGTACCCCATTAGACAAACAGGAGTATACCTACTGCATTTAAGTAAGAGGTAAAGGTCAGGATCAATCCACGTCTGCTTTGTAATTCTTTATTTTTGTACTGAATTGTATATTCCGTAAATTTTTGTATCATATGTATTTGAATAGTTCAATATGTAATAACTTTTGATATTGGAAATGTTTTGTATTTGAATTTGGGCCCAAGTGACTAGTGAAATTCTGATGAGCTGTGTACTAGTTGTAACTTTGTTTTTGAAAATGTTTATAAATAAAATGGGCCGACTTCATTATTGGATCTTCCCAAACGTGTATGTTAATGAAAAAAATTGTACTAAGTTTTGAATGTTTGACTGTTCTAATATGTCACCCTTGCGGGGGATGTACTTGGGAATCACTCAGGGTGGGGTGCTACATCCCATGCATGATCGTGCTAGTGAGTCTACAAGGGATGCACGATTTAGCCAGTAAGTCTGGAAAGGATGCACAATCGTGCAACCACAATGCAAGATCATATACATATTTCTCCTAAACTTGAAGTTTTTGTATTCTTGATGATTTAGGGCTATTTTTGGAATCAAAACAAATGGGGAAACCCTAAAAACCATATAAGCCTTAAGAATTATTTAAGGAAAACAAAAAAATTCAAAAAGGAGGTTGCACATCGTAAACAAGGAGATTAAAGTGGAAATATCAAGATCTACTCCAGTTTTCCAGAATTTTTTAGATCAAGATTTAAAGTTGTTTTCTTTATTTTCTCTTCTTATATTTCATTTTCTTATAAGTTAATTTTGATTAGTGGTATGTTAAACGTGAATATATATTTCTAAATCCATAATAAGGATTATTCTTAAATTGTTTTGTTTAACTTTATTCTTGTTCAATTCAATAAAGTATTGCTTTGTGGTATCTGTTATACATATACTTAATAATAAATTAAGAGATTGAAATAAAGCTATACATATTAAGTTGCACAATGAGAGTTGCTATCTTAATATAACTACAAATATTAGATTAATAAACAATTGAAGAGAGATCTTAATTGTGAGTTAATTATCCTTTGGATTGCTTCAAATCTAATTAAGTTGTTAGGAGTAGTTCTATGAATCGAGATGTTATTATCTATTTCAATTAGCATTACTTGATTAAATCTTAAGAGAGGGTAATTAAAACCTTAGGATATCTGACATCAAGTATAATCGAATTAATAAGATAAAGGGAAGAGAAAACAAGGACAAAATAACCCCTAAGTTTCCATTGTTAATTAACTTCATTCTTATTAGTAGCTTCAATTATTCAATTTTGTTTATTAATCTATTTTAATTTAAGTTAATTTATTTTAATTCAATTAATTGAATCCTTTATTACCTTAGGCAAAGTGCATTTAAGTTGTTAGGTGACTAACTTATATTATATTATACAATCTGTATACTTGCACTATTAAAGTTTTTATGTAAAACACAAATAAGTCTTTGGCACCATTGCTAGGGATTGAATTAGCATTGTATTTGACTTGAATTCCTTTTATTTAAGGAATTGATACTTTTCTCTTATGTGATTGCAGGTATATGGACATAAGAATCACTCCAAGCATGAGCAAACTAGAAGATACATCAACTTTTAACATCACAAAGTAAGAAAGAGAGATTCGAATAGCAAAGCACTAGGAAGTAATAGAAATAACAATGGTGGAGGATAGAAATTAAGAAGAACAGTAAAGGACCCTGGTGGACTTCACGAGGCTAAGTTTTAGTGTGAATCAAAAAGGGGTTACAAGACCACCACTGCAAACAAATACATTCGATTCAAAGTAGCATTGTTGAACATGTTTCAGACTAAGGAACAATTTTATGGATTGGACAATGAGGATCCCAATGCTTATTTGGGCAACTTTTTGGAGATTTGTGATACATTCATGTATAAAGGGTTGTCATATGATGTAGTAAGGATGAGGCTCTTTCCTTTTACACTTAAGGATTGAGCCAAAGTGTGGTTGCATTCTCTCAATCCAATGAATTTCACAACATGGGAGCAGCTAGTGCAAGCCTTCTTCGCTAAGTACTTCCCCTTAAAAAAGAATACAAGGCTTATAAAGGAAATTAAAAATTTCCAACAAAACTAAGGGGAGTCTTTATATGAAGCATGATCACAATTTAAGGAATTACAATGGATTTTTCCACATCATAACTTGCCAAAGGCTTTCTGTTTGTATAAGTTCTATAACAGAGTGAATTTGCCAATGGGAGGCATCATTGATGCAACAACTGGTGACTCATTAATGTGAAAAATAGTTAAGCCGTCATATGATTTATTAGAAGAGATGGAAAATAATAATTATCTTAAGACATTAGAAAGAAGTAGACAACAAGCAACCTGTTAAGATTAAAAGGGAGTGCTTATCATAGATTTAATAATGGAATTGCAGGTTGTGATAACAAGCTTAATAAAACAATTGAACAACTTGAAAGCAATATCTTCTAACCCATTCAGGTCAATTCAGCATAAGTATGAGCTATGTGGATAAGAAATTCATATCGCAACTGATTTCTTCCTAGTGAAAAACAATAATGTGGAGCAACTCAACTTTATAGGAGAATAATATAGTTAGGGAGGTAATAATCCCTACTCAAACTCTTATAGTCTTGGGTGACATAACAACTCAAATTTCTCTTAGTCTAACAATGCAGGAATCAAATGAGAGCTCAAGCTCTAGAAGGATTTCATAAAAACAAACTTGATTCATTAGAATCAAAGATGGATAAGTTAATGGATAAGTTGAATTCCAGGTTCATGAGCCAATATGAGATCTAGAATAATCATGCATCTTCCATTAACAATTTAGAGGTTCAAGTGGGACATCTATCCAGTGCATTGTCTACACAAAGTGTGGGGAGCCTCTCGAGCAACATGGAAGCAAATCTAGGGGAGAAACTAAAAGCCATCACACTTAGGAGTAGGAAAGAGTTGGAAGAATCATCCAGAAAGCAAGTTGAATCCCATCATCTTGAAGAGCCAAAAAAAAAGGGAAAGGATGATGAGAAGAAAGAGGATACTGCCATCTACACCAAAGATTCCATTCCTATAAAGGCTGCAAAAAACAAATTAGATGTACAATTTGCAAAGTTAGTGGAAAATATAAAGAAATTACAAATCAACTTGTCTTTTATGAAGGATTTGGAATACATGCCCAAGTAGACAAAGTTCTTGAAGGATATACTATCAAACAAGCAAACTTGGGAGCATAACCAAATGATTTATCTAATTGAAAGTTGTAGCTCCATCATCATCAACCTTATGCCTTCAAAATTAAAGGACACAGGGAGTTTTACTATTCCTTATAATAGACTATTAGGTTCTCACACGAGATCTCTCTTTTTATAAATTATCGATTTGATTATTTTTATGATCTATCATATTATTTAACTCTCATTACCCAATATAATTGTTTGCTATCAATTCACTCTCTCGATTTGTTACCAAAGTATGCAAATAGAACAAATAATCACAACACCTAATGTATTAACGTCAAAAGAAATTACATTAACATTGATTCAAAAAAATCCCTAAACAGGTTTAGAACATCATAAGGGAACCTAAATCCATCACTATCAAATCCATCTTATACATTCAAAAAAAAGAATAACAAAATGGACTAGGAAGACAACAACAATAGCAGCCCTTCTTCTTCCTTCTTCCTGTCTCCTCTTCTCTCCTTCTCTTCTCCTTCTTTGGATCTTTCTAATTGTAGCAAAATGGAGGCTCTTTCTAAAGTTTCTTATCTTTTCTTTTATAGTCTTTTCTATTTAGCATAAAAACTAGTTTTAACCTGGGCAAAAGTGTCCTAAATAACCTTCGAAAGATTGAGTTCGGAAGTAATCTCCATGTCTGTATAGGCCACGATCGTGGCATTTAAAAATTGCTTCTTTCATGATCATGTCCAATAAGGCTACGATCGTGGCTTGTCATACTTGCTTCTGTACCATATATGCTTATGTCATGATCATGGAAGTTAAGGCCACGATCATGGCATTGGGTGCTCCACCGGGCTTCCTCCAAATCTTCTCGATTCTTCGATATTTTTTCTCAAAAACTACCAAGTGCATCAAAGCACCTTAGACAAATAGCATGGTCTAACGCATATAACACTTAAAACAAAAGTATCTAACCAAAACATAACTCTTAACCTAAGCCTGCATGAATCAATTGATTAACAACTAAAAACATAATAAAATGCCTACTAAAATATTATGCAACCTACAACTATTAAGATCATAGGTTGACAAATATTAGATATAAGAGGAATCAGTCATAATGTGGTGATGCATTAGATTAATTTTGAGGAAAGAAGTAAGACGGTGAAGGAAAGACAATGAAAGTTAAACTCTTACATGAAAGTAGTGGTTAAGAAGGAGGTAGTTATATTGTTAAATGTAGGTATCATTTACATAATTTTGAATAGAAAATGGGTAAGCCCGGTACAATATGTACATAAGAAAGGAAGTATGATAGTGATAGAGAGTGAAAGTGGTGAGATGATCTCTACTTACAAAGTCATAGGTTAGAGAGTATGTATTGATTATACAAAGGTCAATAGGGTGACTACAAAGGATCAATTTCCTTTTCCATTTATGGATTAAATGATAGAAATGGTGGTTGGTCATGTATTCCATTGTTTCCTTAATAAATACTCTGGAAACAACTAGATTTTTATCTAACTAGAAGATCAAAAAAGACCATTTTTGCATTTCCTTATGGAACATTTGCCTATAGAAGGATGTCGTTTAGGTTATGTAATGCTCCAACAACTTTTCAAAGGTGTACGATGTCTATTTTTGCATATATGATTGAGGAAATGATAATTTTTCGATCTTTGGAAACTTATTTGATCACTACTTAAAAAAAAATTGTATAGTACTTCAAAGATATAAAGAGTCACATTTAGTTCTTAAAATCTGGATAGAGTTCTTCAAAGTTATGAAAATTCACATTTATTTCTTAACTGTGAGAAAGGCCACTTTATAGTGAACAAAGGTGTTGTTTTGGGAAATAAGATATCATGTCAAGGTATATAAATGGATAGAACCAAAAAGAAGGTCATTAAGAAGCTTTCACTACCGATTAATTTCAAAGGCATTCAGGAATTTTTAAGACTTACAAGGTTTTATTGTTGATCTAGTAAGGACTTCTATCTCATTGCTAAACCTTTAAGTAATCTTTTAGTTAAAGATGTGTCTTTTATATTTACTTATAAGTGTTTATTTGCTTTTAATGGGTTAAGGAGGCACTTACATCAGCATTGATATTGAACTCACTAGATTGGTCATTGTTGTTTGAAGTCACGGGTGATGTTAGCAACTAAGCTATAGGTTACATATTAAACCAATGGAAGGAAAAAATGTTGAATATGATTTACTATGCAAGTAAGACATTAGTTAAGGCCCAACTAAATTACAATACTACTAAAAAGGAGTTGCTAGCAGTTGTGTTTGTATATGATAAGTTTTAGTATTACATTTTGGGATTTAAAGTGATCATTTTACTAATCATGCACCGTTGAGGTTTCTTTTTGCCAAGAAAGACATAAATTTGAGATTTATCTAATGGGTGTTTCTCTTACAAGAATTCAACATTAAGATTAGAAACAAGAAGGGAGAAAAAAATGTAGTGGTTAATCACCTACCAAATCTTGAAGGAGGGGAATTGAAACAAAGTGATGACATCAATAAGCAATTCCCCAATGAAAACTTGATGTTGCTAACCGCCTAGTGGTATCATGATATAGCAAATTACGTCATAGGTGGTATACTCCCCCTAAACTTTTCTTATTAATAATAAAAATGTTTCTTGTATGGGTACACTCGGTACTTGTCGGATGGGTCAATCCTTTATAGAACTTTTGTTAATGGTTTGATTAGAAAATATGTTCTAAAGGAGGAGATGTTAGACATACTAACACATTGTCGAGATTTTACTTGTACAAAGCATTAAATAGGAAACAAGACAACGGTGTGAGTATTGTAATGCAAGTTTTATTAGCCTAACTTGTTCAAAGATGCTCAGGAATTTGTTGCACAATGTGATAAATGCCAAAGATATGAAACACTTCCAAAAGAGATGTTATGCCACTTTCTGATATTTTTTAAGCTAAATTATTTTTCATGTGTGAGGACTAGAATTCATAGGACCATTCCCATCCTGTATGGGGAACACCTACATTTTAGTCAGATTAGATTATGTATCACCATGGGCTGAAGCAATGGTGAATTCAAATAATGATGGTAAAGTGGTTCTAAAGTTCACCAAGATATTATTCAATAAATTTAGAGTGCCAAAAGCCATAATTTTTTATGAAGGAACCCATTTTTTTCATAATTCTTTCAAAGCTCTTCTTAAGAGATATAAAGTCTATCATCATGTGGCCACACCATGCCATTTGCATACAAGTGGATAAGTGAAGGTTATTAACTGTGAGCTTAAGAGAATATTAGAGAAGATGGTTAATAGGCATTAAAGCTTGATGATGCTCTATGGGCTTATCAAGCCACCTTCAAGACTCCAATTGGTGCAATACCCTTCCAGCTTGTTTATGGAAAGGCTTGCCAGTTGCCTATGGAGTTAGAGCATAGGGCATATTGGGTGGAAGATGCCTAGAATTTTGATTGGAAGAAAGTTGGTAAAAAGAGACTCCTGCAATTAAATGAGCTAGAAGAACTTCAATTGAATGCTTATAAGAATGTCAAGTTATATAAGAAAAATTTAAGCACGGTGATATTATTTAACTAATGACAGAAGTTGTTCCTAGGAAAGCTCAAGTCATATTGGAGTGGGCCATTCAAAGTAACCCCCGTATTCAAACATGGAACTTTAGAGTTGGAGAATGATAAAAAGGAAGCCTTCAAAATGAATGGGCATAGATGTAAATTGTGTCTCGAAGGATTCTTTTCATAATAAGGGAAGTGATTTCTTTCCTCTTTCTTGATTGAACACGTTCGAATGAGGAATGGTCAAGCTAATGAACTTAAATTAGCATGTGTTATTAGTAAGGTTTTTTGTAAATTCTTTTGTGTGCGTTTATTATTTTCTTTTTTACAGTGAATTTGATTGATAAATATCATATTTGGAAAGGTGTTACAGGATAGGGAACATATTCTGGATGATGCATGAGGATTATAGTACATAATATGTCAATTTTGGAGGTAGCATGGCCAAACACGATTGTGCATGGTGTGAATTTACATTCGGGCATGATTGTGCACCACATGCATGCTCATTTTAGCAACTAACTACATCACTTACATGATCATGTAAGACCTTTTGACCCCTCCCTCAAACCTTAACACGTATAAATAGTTTCTTTTCTCTTCTTCCACCTCTCATCTTCTCTCTCTAAGTAGCAGCCCCTCTTTATAGCTTCTTGTTTTTCTCTCAAATCTCACTTAGATTTCACACTTTCTTTCACCTTTATTCTATATTCACATTATTTACATATAATCTAGTGATTCCACCTTAAAATACATCTTTTTAGTGGGTTTTACAAGAATTTGTCCTCACTTTCTCTCTCTTTCATTTTTCCCTTTATTGTTGTTTCT
>JANJEY010000235.1:52550400-52563629 GCA_024703695.1 Erythroxylum cataractarum
ATTTCCAATCCTCTAAATTCAATTTCTCACTCCATTTCCACAATCCAATCCTTATCTGTACAATTATAACCAAATTTCCGATTTACACAATCAAGTTGGGAAATTGTCATACATGTATGTACATTTATATGCTTGTGCAATAAAAATCATTTACCAATAACTACAAAAGCTATAATGCATGTGCAATTCACTTTTGCCTGTACTCAATCCTAACCCGACCCAAATTACCAACATACCTGTCACACCGGTAATGGGATGTTACAATGTAACTCCAAGATATCATCTATAAATCAAAAGTTAAACACAGGATAGGATAAGCAAGTTTTAGTTCCATACCTCCACAATAACACCAACAAATCTCATCAAGTGAAGAACTTAAGGAGGAAAAATACTGGGAGATGGTGCTTGAAAACGAGAAAAAATTAACAAGCTCTTAGAGGGTCGAATAGACACTACGAAGGCATAATCGAAAGAGGTCATACACCATCAACAATATTTAAAAAAAAACGAAATTGTTAAAGTTTTTTTTGCCCAAGATGTCCAAGTTCCATCTCTTACACCATCACCACCTAAATCGTTGTAAGTATTCTTGCTCTTATTTTTTATTTACTGTTATTTCTCTTTATTTTTATGGTTTTAGTTTCCATATTGAAAATAATTTATTATTTAAGTCAGGGGATGTATATGCAATTGCATGTCCATTATGTGTGATTTTATATTTTCATTGTGTTACTTCTGAGTAGGTTAACATTGTGTGAAGAATTGTTTGCATGATGTTTGCATTGTGTGAATGTTTCAATAGCTTAGGATATGACACATATTCTTTTACTTTATGACATTTTTTAGGATACATTTATAATTACATACATTTAAACATCATTGGTAACGTTTCATGAGAGTTATTGACTAAAAAGAAATGAGGTAGGTTAAGAAATTGAAAAATTGTGTTAAATAAATTTCCTATCGTGCTAACACTTTTTGAGAAATTTGGGATAAGAATAGAGTTGTTAGCTAGTTGAGAGTTGTGATATAGTTGAGTAACTACGGGCATTCATGATAAAATGTTTTTCTTTATGTCAAAAGTTTAGAATGTCACTCCAACACTTTAATTAACGGTCGAAGGACATGGGCATCTATAATTATATCATCTAGTTATACTTGGCACCACTTGCTTTGCGCTGTAACATGGACCCCAAAGCCTTGTGTAGTGATTCGGATGATGCATGTGTACTGACTACTGAGTGCATAGTTGTAGCTCCAATTCTCCGTGAATCCTCTATTCGTAGCTATCTGTGTTGGGTTGGGACCAAATATCTCTTTTGTTTCTTTTCCAAATTCTTTATAACAATCATCCTTTTGTTCTATCACCAAAGAATTTCAGCCGCTGCTTTTCGTTTGTACTCGATAGCTAACTATTCCTTTTGTATACTTCTTTTAATAATTCGGGAGATAACGATAGTAAATCAAAGTCATTGGGAGAGGTAAAGCAGAACTTTCTTTATTTGTGTGTGGTCTTAATTATATGAATACATTTCAGAATATTCTAGCGGAAGTAAGAGATGCGGATACAAAGTACTGCAGCAGTAGCATAGAAAGAGAAGGAACCTATTACTAGAATAGAAGATAACGTGTGAACGCGTGACGCCATCAAAGCCATACATCTAGACGTGAGGGAGGAGAGACCGTCCTCAAATGGACAACAAAACCACATCACGAGTTCAAAAATACGGTGGGACCCAAACCATATGGAAGCATCCAACCCAGTTTTACGGTTGAGTAGGACCAGATATTCTTGGACAGATTCAAAGATGATATTAGAATTCGATTGGATGGTTTACTAGCATTTGTCGCCTTTCAGTTTGATGGGCTAATTTTAAATATAGGTTCGCAGAAGAACCTTCCATATATAGATTAAAAATATATATATATATATGGGTAGAGGCTGAAGAGGATATGATTCTTTCCAAACTATCAACCTCAGAAAAGCATCCGTAACCTTTATGTCACGTCTTTGCTTCTCTGCTATATTCCCGTTTTGTTTTTCCCTCCTTTTATCAGATTTTTGTGTTAGGTACGTGGGTCCCAATCTTCGTAGTTAGAAAAGCCTAAAACCATCTTCCACATCCTTTCTTTTCCCTAATTTTTTTACTACTTTTTTGCTTCCTTTTTACTTGTCTAAGGCTTCTTCTATTGCATGAGTTATTTACACCCAAATACAAAGTTGTTGATATTTTTTGGAAAACTAGTTTTTAATTTTTTTCATTTATGACAATTGGACCAAGAAGAACAACAAATTTCTCATATTAATTTCTAAATTTTTTAAAGAAGTTTTAGAGAGTAGTATTAAAATGATTCAAGATTCTTTCACCATGCTTTTTGACACTATCAATTAATGAATTTATTATTTTTACAAATATTATTATTAGCTCATTAATATTAAGTACTATTTTAAATTTAACGATAAATTTCTTTATCCAAATAATTTATAGTGGCCTCAAATATTGAAATTGAAATATATTTGTCATTGACCTTAGAAATAGCAACAATTAATTGATTTGAATTCTTCTATCTTTTTACATTTCCATTTAGAGTAAGGATGCATCTTAATTGATAATATATGTCATCTTAGTCAAGCTAAATATGGTTTGTATCACAAACATTTGAATAATCTTGAACTTTTAGTTTAACTCTTTCATAAATTAAAAAAAAACTTTATCATTTTTCAAATACTTTTTTAAAAATTCATAATTGTCAATTAATTATCACTAATATTAACTTAATATCTGCTTATTATGTTTAAAGTATAAGAAATATCTAATCTTATACGTATTAACACATTCATGATTGATCTAATAATTAAAGTATATGGACCAAAATCTATTTTTAATATCTCTCGCTATAAGTCTTTGGATAGTTATTCTTCAAGAGAGAAATCTCAGTCTTAAGACAGACAAAAATAATCTCTTAGAAGTTTTCACATTAATCATTTTTATCACTTTATCTATATATGTAAATTAAGATAAACTAAGCAACTTCTTTAATCTCTCTTCATATTAGAGTATCAGTATATCATTTTCAATAAAATCCCTATAGATTTAAGTACTATTATTGACAAAAAGGTTTCATCAAAATTGAATATATTTCTTTTATCTACATCCTTTAGCTATTGGGTAAGTTTGATATTTAATAAAACTCTCAATACCAGTAAGTATACGGATCGTATATTGTAGTATCAAAAGGTATTGTTCCTACGAGGATTATGCAAGAGCCAATTCGAACCTATCTTTGTCTAAGGTCAAAAGAAATTGATTTTAATAGAATTAAATAATAGAAATTGAAATAGAATAATAAAACAAATCAATTAAATAAAATAAGAAGTGAGCTACTAAATTAATATTAGAGTTTGATCAAGAATGAATGCTTAGGACTTATTCTTTCTTTAGATATTATTGCCTCAATTATATGTTGACCCTAGATTTCTTAATGTATTGATTAATCTCTCTTAAGACCTAATCAATTAACCCTAACTGAATCTGAAAATTCTGAAACTGCAACCTCTCGATTCACAAAATTTTCTTTAACATTTTCAATTACATCTCAAGTTATCTATTGGATAATTAATTTCTCACACAAGATTTCTCTCCGAATGACTGTTAATTTGATAATTGTGGGACTTATTAAATTGCCAACTCTCGTCGTATAATATAATATGATTACTTAAACTCACTCTCTCAATTTATTATCAAGTATAAGTATGCACAATTATCATAACACCATAATATGTATGGAATCAATAATAATCAAAGTCACAAAATAAATTCAGAATAAACCCTATTCTAAAATTTAGAAACCCATAAACATGTTAAACATCTTGGAATTCAGATTACAAATCAAGATTGATGAAATATCTAAAGGAAAGAAGAAAAACTCTATTTAGGTCTTGATATGGAAAGTTGGAATTCTTGGATGTTCTTCTTGACTTCACTTGTTTGATCCACTTTTGTGTGTTGGCTATTGCCTTTTTTTGTCTCCTTCACGTTATTAGGGTTTTGTGACTATAACTAGGTTTTTCTACTTTGATTGGTTTAAAAAATACCACCAAATCCTAAAACAAATGAAAAACATCGTGCCTACAAAATGTCTGTCATAAGGTTCAGGTTTTGAATTATAGCTACCATTAAATCCCTAGTTGTATCCCAGGTTTTTTGCAAAAAATAAGATGCTTATATAGTCTGGAACTAGAACTTTATTAGGCCTTAACTCCTTAAGAAAATTCTTAATTACCATCTTAGTTACTAGTATGCAATGAACTTTTATTTTTGAACAGGACCATTGATCCTATATAATATTCTTAATAAGATGATTTAAGGAAGTAGCTTCTAAAGGATTTCCAATAATACTAGAAAGATAACTTTCAACTTCCTTTAGCTACTCTTCCAACTTTGTGATGATTGTATCCCCTATCATGATGGGGACAATTTTGTTTGTAACCTTACTTGTAGAAACTTTCCTAAGAAAATGTGTTATTTATGTGCCCTTCAGATATCCATTGCTCTCTTGATCTTTGCCTTAGTAAGGAGTATTTGCATTCTAGTGCTTGGGAGTACTTGCTTAATGCCTACTTTTTAAGGACTTGAAGAATATGATTAGTAGGATCTAAGTATAGTTGAGATTGTACCTTAACTATTTTGTATTTGGAAGACCTTACAATCTAATGAGTGTTACCAATTACTTCCCTATTTAAGCATTTTTAAGTTCTTAACTTATGCCATAAATCATTATGTTTATATTAATTTAAGACTTCTAGGTACTTACTGGTACCCCTTGCTACAACCTGCTCAAACACCCTTACATGAGAAGGAAGTTGTTAAACTGGAAAGGAACTTTCTTGGTCATATTTCCACTTATTAGTTGTATGATAATAGGGAGTGATTAGAGCATAGAGTTTTTAAAAACATAGATACACAATTTGGAAATTTCTGAAACAATTATAAGTTAACCATGCTTTTGTTTAATTTCTTCCTCATAAACTAGGATCCTTTCTATTTGTTACTCTAGGTATAAAAGTTGCCACTAATACGGAGATCTTCCTTTTAAATGTCCATCACACGTTTAAAGTCACTATTATAGTTCCTCAAACTATAATTACCCTTTGTCTCATTAAGGTATAGAATTGAGCTAAAATCCCCTAAAATCAACTAAGGATCATGACTTGTGGTAGCCAAGTCTCTCAGTTTCTTTATTTAAGGCCCATCTATGTTCTTATTACTGCAGTCTATATTATCGTGACTCTAACTTTCCCCTTCTATCTTCTTCTCTTCTGCATTGGTTTTTATTTAACCATCATTACGTTAGCTAATTCCTAGTAACCACTGTTTTTGAATATTTTACTGGTTGGTTTCTAGATTTTCTTATGTGTAATCTCTAGTTTCCAGGCATAAGTTATTTTCACTACATCTTCTTTATATTACTTTTCATCATTTAACCTCATTATTGGTATTTCATTTGGCAGATTCCTTAAAGCTTTAACTAATACATAAATTCTTGCTTAATTGATTCTTTTAATTGTAGTAATTGTTTGGTCCATGTACAAAGGTTTACTAACATAATTTGCAATATAGTTGAGGGCCTGATTTGTCCAATATTTGGGGACATACATATACATCCACATTGGTATGCTTATTGATCTAACATCTTCTACTACTATTCCAAGTCTCCAATTTTAAAGTAATATTGGCTTGTTCATAACATGCTATAGGCCTGCTTCAACAACTTTCAATATACTATTTTTACTAGAAAACCTCAAGAGAAAGTTACCTTCTTCATTGATAAGAACTTTAGTGATGCCAAAATATTTTTCGTTAGTGAAAGCCTAGGTCTTCTTGTTCGAGTGGGAGACTCATGTAAAATTGTAGTGTCAAGAACATATAACTTTTCTTTCTTGATTACTCCTACTATTTAAAACAAATTAATGGGCTTCTCTTTAATTATATAAATTAAAAAATAATTTCTTCATAAGTAGGATCCTATTTAATCTAACTTACCTTAATTTTAAACAATAAAGCAACCAAAATAAATTAGGTAGATAAATAGTTAACAATCACATCTTATATAGATCACGGATCAATTAGGTAACAAATTAACGTTAAAACATATAGTGTATATTGTCCTTAATCATGTAAATAATTTATGTGATCATTATTTTGTTCATCCAAATCACATAAGTTTAGACAAGTATGATCTATTAATTTGAGGAAAAACATATTCAATTTACTAGGACCTTGAATTTTCTCAAAAAGCTTTAAAATAAATATAATTATGATTTTATAATTAAATAATTGAAGATAACAATAATGTTATTAGGATGTACTTAGTATTTAATTAAGAAAATTTTAAAACTTTAGGTCTTATTTAAATTATTATAATTTTGTTAAATTAATTATATCGATCATAATTACATAATTATTTACAATTGTTTTTACTATAAGAGGTGAGGTTAGGAATGTAATGGTAAGAGACAAATTAAAGGTGACTAATATTAATGAAAAATCAAGTGGGACAAAGCTTAGGTGGTTTGGACATGTTTAGAGTAGATATCTTAATATTCCAGTGAGACGATGTAAGAAGATTGTATTTAAAGACTGTAAGAGGAAAAGAGGAAGGCCAAAGAAGAATTGAGAAGAGATGATCAAGAATGATATGACTCTGTTGGAATTTACTGAGGACATGAACCTCAATGGAAAACTTTGACGTACTAGAATACAGATAAAGAATCTTGCGTAAAGAGGTCCTTCTCTTTTTTATAAGTCTTAAACATTTTTCTTCAAGTCTTATGTCTTGTATTTAGCCTAAACATTTAATATTTAATACTTCTCTCTTAGTTATTTAGCCTAAATACTAAATATTTCCTTATTTAGTCTAAATATTTTCTTGTAATGACCTATTTAATGAATTAATGAATTAATTTTCTTTCTTGTTTATGCATTTATTTACTTATTTTATCTTTTATTTTTATTCTTCACCTTGTTCTGTATTTATTTTTACTTATTTTTATATTTTATTTATTTATTTTTATTTTTATTAGTATTATTATTATCTTTTATGTCTATTTTATTTTTATTATTTTATTATGTATATGCGTTTTTTTAATCCATATGAGCTTATTGAAAACAATCTCTATATTTGTTAGGGGTAAAGTTGCAAACTAATGGACCTCCCCAAACCCCATGTGTTAGTGGAACTATCACCGAGTTATTGTTGATTTGATAAATAATTTTAATTTAATATTTAAGTTATTGAAAACTTTAAATTTCAATATAATTCCTTCCTTAAAAAAGAATTAATAATTTAATCTAATCTAAATTTAATCTAATGATACTTAGTAAATATCATGATATATATAATTTATTAAGCAAGAGGTTAAAAGAAAAAGGACTTGAACGTAAATTATAATTGAAATCC
Organism: Erythroxylum cataractarum; assembly: GCA_024703695.1. NCBI lineage: Eukaryota > Viridiplantae > Streptophyta > Magnoliopsida > Malpighiales > Erythroxylaceae > Erythroxylum > Erythroxylum cataractarum. The sequence goes on from JANJEY010000235.1 coordinate 52,557,862, forward strand.
TAACCTTTTTTTTACAATATTAGAATCATAAAAAATAAGAATAAAATTCTTGAACTTTTAATTTGTTACAAATATGACATGATGTTACAAATAATGGTGCTGATGTGACATGTTATTAATAATATAACTACAAAAGAGAAGATTCTTTGAAATGTAGACACCGACAAAATAAAAAAATTTACACTTTAGTTAAGTTATTGAAAATTAAAATAAAGAAACCTAATTGGATAATCCTATTTTTTATCAAAGCCACCATATTCTCTCTGTAACCTAACCAAAGTCATGGATATCTTCCTCTTTTGTTATAAAATCACATTATACCTCATCATTTTCTATTAAAGAAACTTGCAAACATTTTAAAGCTAGCTACATGGCTTTTTTTAGACCCTTATGTCCTAATTGTAGAATTGTGTGAGCATTATAGAGCCTCGTCCAATGTTTAAGTCTGGGCGAACGGAATAGAGTAAAGACTTATAATTAGGGAAGGAAGACATGCATTATTGATGAGTTGGCATGCATTGGTCCATATTGGCACGAATCTTTGACAAGATGCAAGATTTAGATGTGAGACCAAAAGATGGCTTGAGATGGACCTTACGTTAAAGATTAGTTGGATCACATGCATGAGAGAGACATATGAGAGCTCCAAGGACTTAATATGTGCTCAAATAGATGAATTATAACTAATAGATTTGACAAGGGTAAGCATTAGATCGAATCAGTGTGTTGTGAAAAACTTTGGGCTTGGATGACTCATCATCAATGGATATAGATCAAGAAGAGATCTTAGATGATGTAACAGGTAAGATCATAATAGATAGACATAGCACTAAAATATAATGACCATATGGGAGGATCATTTAAAGATAGTAAAATTCTTTATGGATATGGATGTATCTTTCCTAATTGAATGTAATCACTTGTCTTGTTAGTTATGATGTAGCTAAATCCTATCATATAGAGTCCTATATGATGGCAGTGTCATTCAATTAGTTAGTGTGATGAAATTTGAAAAGGATAAAGGTGATTTTATTAGTTCTGTTTAATTAAGATTATGAATTATAAAACTAGAGATACCTATAAATAGCTTATTTGAGCCTTGCTTCTAGAGAGAGAGATAGGAGGATTAGAGATGGGAGGGGAAGCGAACACATTAAAAGAGAACGCCCCATTGTATACTTTTGGAAAAGTAATAAAGGTTGGATTTTTACCGTAGCTCTTACGTGTTTATTATTGCCTATGATTATTTAATATTTTCATAGCATTTTTACTCAAGGGTGAGAGTTAATTATTTCGAGAATCATGAGACTTTCGAAAACAAGGTTTTGTTAAGTCAACGATCATGTGGGAAGTCTTGGTCTCACTTAAACAAATCTATGTGATATTGTCAAACAAAGGAATAGACGCAACTTTGGTATCAGTTCGACATCTAAGAAAACATTTACAATAACTTCCATAGCTTGGGGCGGAGTGCAATGCTTTTGGCTTTAATTTGCCATAGTAAAACTATCCTACGGAGTGATCACCATTAAATATGCCAGGAATGCTCAACCACCCACAAATATGGTAGTCAAGGACTATTCTCCACCTGAAGGCTACAATGCAACTGAGCAAATAAGGTCATCACATTTTTCTACCATAAGCTTCATTGCAATGGTTCACATTTGTTCCTTTGACAAGGATAGTTTAATAATGTGCATGTTAATATAATAGAAAGAGAAATGGCCTTGCTTAATACAACTCTCAATCAAATTGTCACTTAGGTTTTCTCTCTTTCTTCGCTTTATCTTTTATATCCTTCTCAATGTTCTCACCATCGGATGAGATCTTAATTATGTGTCAAATCATTTTGCGTGTAGATGAGATCCTTTGGCACAAAGTTGACATAGAGGATTGATCTCATCTCCCTCGCTATTGGCTATCTTAAATATGCTCGGGTGTATACATCAAGTATCAGCTAATGTATAAATTTTTTTGTCATGTATATGTATACGTATACGGTTATGTCAAAGTATGTTATTGATAACTATAGTTTTAATGGGAAGCTAATTTTATAATTTATTAGAAATTCAAATATTTTACTACTATTTTCAATAATAAAAATCACTCAAAATGTTATAAGATGCAAACAACCCCAATTATTGTACGCGATGGCTAACTAATTTGATAAACATTATTATCTACAACAATGATAATAAACTCAAGTAATTTTTCAGTACACTTTAATCTTGGTTATTGACGTCTCTTCTATTGATTGAAATTCCAACTTACAAATAACTGCGTTTTAATGTGTAGGATTTTACTATCCTTAATCTCTTGCGCATACCTTTTACTCTCCTTTTATGCCATTGTACATACCAGCTAATGTTGTTAACAGATGAAACACTTGCCCTTCCTATTTTCTGCCAAAATTAAACTATGGGTATTAATTGAATGGGCCACGACCGTATTCCGTAATGTAAGGAATTGGAAACAAATCGTTCAATGGGCCTGTGAATGGAACAAGAAACTGGCAAACAATTCAGTGGCGTTTAGAACGGCTTTCACTTGCTCATTTGGAGAGAGAAGAACAGTAAGTCCACAACAAACCTGAGCTAGATAAACCTTAGCATATAGACAAACAATTGCCACAGATTGATAAGAAACAATGCAAGGAGTGCCTGGAGCTTAAACTAGCTCCTAAACTTATTACTTTGTTCCCTTGTAAGCAGATTAGAGTCTACACCCGATCTGCAACTCCTTTTTTTTTGTAGAAGAATAGTTTCCAGCTTGTAATTCTTGAACACTTATAAGCATTCCAGCCAACCTGTTTTTTTAAATACAATTTATTTAAGTTCCAAAAAATAATTTTTTTTTGAATTTTCATTAAATCAGTGGATTTAAACAGTTACTAATTTAATTAGAGTTAGAGGGTGTAAACACTTCCTAATTTAAACCATAGTTGTATTCTTAAGCAGGCTCATTGTGGCATTGCCCTTGTAATTTGCAAGTTGCCTTGTAATTGTACCTCTTTGTTGCCTTCTACGGCTTAGTTAATTCAAATTTCTCAAAAAAAAAAAAGTGCCTCTATTTTGGTATGATTAAGGAGAATATATATTGTGCAGGAGGTGAAAATACAAAATGCAAATAGGACAAATTGAAGGATTAACGATGCAAGTGGACTGGGCGGATACGTTATACAAGAACATAGAATATGCCCAGAAGTTAATCATTCTATTAAGAAAAAGAAGAAGAATAAAGATTGAATAGATGTCAAGGTAAAAACCATTAGTAGGAGTTTACAGGGTTAACATTGATGAAAAGAGATCAAGCTTGTGACCTAAAACAAACACCTATTAGAGGCCAACCTAACATTCTTTACCTTTAATTTCCTTCTATTTAACTGTTTCTCGTTGTTTAGGTTATCAATCATTTATTTTCTTAGTTTCATCTCATTTTCTTGGATTTGACTTGTTGAATTTACCTTACCAAGTATATAGAGTTAGTGTTTTTTTTTTCTTTGTATATTTTACGGTCTACATAAGCTCTAAAATGCAATTGCATTCAACCCATGTAGATCCACCTAGAGAGATAGATTGTGACACTTTTATACATAGCAACTAGATGGTATCATACAAGATGCTATGTACACACTCACATTTCTCCAAAGGTAAATCTATATTCACTCACAAAAAAGGATAAAAAATAACAAAATATGTCACATTTTAACATAATCAAACATATGGTAGGGTCTCCATAACCATGTTATGAACATAACCTAAGGTAAGTATACACGCTCCTGTGTTTAAGCCCATGCATAGGAGACCTAAGAAATAGAGAGAGCGCCATTTTTATATGTGACACCTCCACGATTTTGTGTAGGCCCTATATATCGCACCTATTTTTCTTGCTTTTGAAAATCATTAATTCAAACAACATTCACCCTTATTATATATATGGCCCTATATATTAGCACTATATTGTGCCTATACAGCTTCATGTATGTGTCATAACTATTTCTTCCCTAAATGTTTCTAGGATTTTAGTTCCTCTTTTAGCTCTTAAAGAGACTAAAAAAACCCTAAATCTCCTTAATCATACATAAAGTAACCTTATGCATATTTATAATTTTCCTTTCCAAATCTTTTGACCTCATTCATATATTTTTCTATAACACCCTATTTTCATTATTTAGATGAGCTTTGGAATATTTAATGCTATGAATTATGTCTTATGCTTAATTCATTATTAGATATCCATTAATCTTTTTTCTAGTATGTTAGAAAAATGATTTAGGTGAATTGGAATTTATATGTACTTTATATGGTCGGAGATTCTTAAAGTGAAACATATAAGCATGCAGAATGAAAATAAGTTATGGGTATGTTATAGGTTGATTACATTTTGCTTAGTGGCTCAATATTTCCTTTTATATACTTTTACGCTTTATTCCTCACTTTTTCATTCTTATGTTATTTTTATCATTTTACGACCTTATTTTTTCTTTAAATAGCACATTATGGTAAGGGCTTAAGGACTACTTAGATCACCTAAAAGTTTTACATATCAACCATCATACAAGAGGGGCAATAAGGATAACTCTGTCTCTTCATCACACTCCACTACCTTTTTGTCGCACACCACTACCCTGTGGATGCAAGCTCTAAGGAGGTAGTGGACGCTAGAGTAGACACTCTCAGTGCTACCATCACCTCCATTAGAGATGCAAGTTCCTATGGATGAGTAATAGCAGGCATATCACTCATTACTACATTTTGCTATACAGTCATAACAAAGAGATACAAAACTTTTCGCACAAGATAGTTTAATATGCCACCGAGCCCATCTCTTTGCTTTTTAGTTCGATCCAGTAGTGTTAGTGAAAGGAGAGTGAGGGGAAGGGGTGACAATCCTCTAGCCAATCATCGAATTCACTCCAATAAACAGACATGGTTCTATAGTCAAAACAACTTCGTCACTTTTGTGTACCCATTGGACAGTAGCCCTTTTGGTGGTTCCTTAGGGACAGATTTACTATAAGTAGAATTGATTAGGACATCCTTATATAGGTTAGGTAGTGCTTCTAATTTGTGCCCTCAGGCACCAACTCAAATGTGCAGGATATTGACCAAGTCTAAACAATGTTCAAACTTGGCTCTTGTAACCACCTTGGTCAGCATATCTGCAGGATTCTCTGTAGTCCGAATCTTCTGAATAAGTATCTCCTCTTCTTCCAGAATTTCCCGCACAAAGTGATAGCGAACATCAATGTGCTTCGTCCTTGCATGAAAGACTTGATTCTTTGCTAAATGAATAGCACTCTGACTGTCAGAATATACCTCAAGTTGTTTCTGACCAACTCCCAAGTCTTTAAGCAACCCATGAAGCCAAATTGCCTCTTTCACAGCTTCTGTAATAGCCATATACTCTGCCTCTGTTGTAGACAAAGCCACCGTTGACTGCAAAGTAGACTTCCAACTAACTGGCGCCTTTGCTAAAGTGAACAAATAGCCAGTTGTAGACCGTCGCTTATCTAAGTCACCTGCATAGTCAGAATCACAATATCCAACTACACGTTGACCAAGTAATTCATCCTGCTCAAATGCTAAACCAACATCTACAGTATTTAGGATATACCGTAGAATCCATTTCACAGCTTGCCAATGAACCTTACCCGGATCATGCATGTACCTACTTACAACACTTACTGCCTGTGAAATATCGGGTCTCGTACATACCATTGCATACATCAAGCTTCCTACTGCATTAGCATAAGGGACTTTCGCCAT
>JANJEY010000235.1:52643906-52655156 GCA_024703695.1 Erythroxylum cataractarum
CTGAGTTTGATGAAATGAAATGAAACAAAGTTTGGTTTTTAAAAAGTCGCAAATTACTATTAATGTTTTATTATTGTAATGCCATGTGGAGTTTAGAGTTGTCTGTCTGTAGTTCTCTCTTATCGTAAGATATGGACCGGAATGACCTACGGGTGTTTCGGTGGGTACTTTACGGTAAGGGGGTGCTACATCAAAAGTCTGTCAGCTGACATCATGGGAGTTATAAATTGTATTTTGTAGTTTCTTTGACATATAAAACTTTTGCGTAAAGGATTGTAAACTTTCTTATGTTTGGTAATGTGTTTTTTCAATGACTGCAATGCAAACTTTTGTCAATGAATGAAATGAAGTGTTAAGGTTTTAAGTATTGTACATTCTTTATGATGCCATTTAAGAGATTATGTTTGCTCTAACATACCATTGTCATAGGATGTGTACTTGAATGTCCTCTGGATGTTCGGGTATATACTCTATAACAGTAGGGTGTTACACCTTCTTCTCCTCGTGTGATGAAATTGTGATCTTCAGGTATTACAGTTAGCACCACTTCCATGTGAGGTGGTTACGAATAGGGCCTTAGTTGATGAACATCCTCAATCAATGTCTTCGCTATCCCTAGATTCTTAATCCCAACTGAGTCCATATACTATAAAACTATTTTGAACATCTCTTCACCTTTTTCTTCATCATTTAATTCCTCCAATCTGTTATGTAAAGGTAAAGAGTTAGTTTCAAAAATAATCATAGACTCAGTAATTACCTCTAAACTAAAAGATGTGTCCCTTTCAGCTTTGAACTCCTTCTTAACTTCTTCGACACAAGCAATTTGTTGAGGGTTGATCTCAAAATTTTCAAGCACCTCATCACTTTGTAAAGTTTCTACATAAAGGTCCATTGGGTACACCTTGGGTTGATACGGCTGCTCCTTTTCTCTTTACGGTTCTAGATGATTGATATCTCCCTATCGAGGCAACGCATCTTGTTGGAATTATAGAGCATCCTGTCAGATTTGCTATACACCTTGCTAAAACAATTGTTGCATATTCTATTGAAACTGCTACATATCCTGTTGAATTTGAAGATTGTTAGCAGCCATAACTTATAAAGATGTACCTGAGTTTTGACAAGAAGCTTTTGGTTCACACGAGAATTTCTATGTTGACCTGAAAACTATCATGGAAGTAATTTTGATGATTATCCCATCCATAACAAAAGTTAGGTTGATCAGTCCATAATATTTTTATAGGATTGAGAATATGAGTTATAAAAGAAATTACTTCTGTCCATATTAAAAAAATTAAACAGAAAACAAAAAATGAAAAGATCACAAAATAACTGAAAAGAAATCAATTACGAACAAATATATACAAAACACCAATTAAATCACATACAATAACTAAAACACTACACTTCCCAGTAATGGCGCCAAAATTGACTATGAGTCGTTACGCTAGTCAAAATAAAATAATTAGATGTACTACTATAATAGTGGTGAGTCTAGGTTGATCCCACAAAGAGTGTGCGTAAAGTTTATAAAATGAAATTAACCAGTTTTGAGGTTTAACGAAGTTTTGTTTTTGGAATAAGAAAATAAAATGAAACTAGACTAATAAAAACAAATTGAAGAAAACATGTGAAAAATTATTAACCCACAACTATTAATTGTGGGTTAATAATTAACCCAAGTTTTCCCTTAGGTCGTATTTAATCAAGATACGATCGTTAATTAAACCTAACTATCGAATAACCTAGGATACGATCTTTAGATTTAATTAGGTAGTAGCATTACAAATTAGGAAAACTGATTAATCAAGGTAATAACTACATACGATGCATCATTTAACCTATGTCATGTTATCTTTAATGGTTACGAATCATTAGTTGCTACATATGAATTTCAATATAACAGTTACGAATTATATCAAGATTCTATCAATGGGTTTACAATTAAATGATTCAATGAATGCATTAAAATCATCTTTTCACAATACCCAATGGGTTCATACATAAACAACCGAATAATAACAAAAATCTAATTATCTATACACAATACCCAAATCAATTAATATAGGATAACACAATCAATTTCTAATGAGATAAAGAGACAACAAAATAATAAAAAAAATACTTAACACAAGTCGTTGGCATCAATGTCTCCTTCGAACTGGTGTCAGGACTTCTAGCTCACCATAAATCTCTCCTAAAAAAATGCTTCAGCCCCCATTCAACACCTCCCTCCAACTCTCTTCAATGCACCTCCCTCTCTTCTTTTTTCACGTAGCTCTTTTCTCTATTTGCTCTCATTATTCACTGATGTGACAAATAAACTCCTTGGGTCATGCTACTATTCACGTTTTCACTCCGTTTTATAGCTACTCTCTCATGCAGCTCGCTTACACCCCCTCACTTTTCTTGATGTGACGAATAATTATGTTGGCCACATTATAGTTCACACAAACACCCTTACATCTACTCCGTCTTGAAATGCACCCCTCTTCTGCGTGAAACGCATATATGGTTTTTATGAAATGTAGATTTGGTTTGTATTTTTCATGCAGACGTTGGACGTGTTGGAGCTATGCATTTTCTTCATGCTTTACTGTTGTTTTTTGTCTCTTTTTCCAGCTGTCCATCTTCATTCACTGTTCTTTGCATTTTTTCTTCTTTTAATTTTCTTCTTTTCTTTTAATTTTCTTCTTCTTGTTCTATGAAGACAAGTAAAAATTAATCTTTAGAAAAGGGACAAAATATAGAGCTTCAACTCACTTTAACTTCTTTGCTTCCAACTTGTGTCTAAAATCACATATGTCTCAAAGTGAGTATCTTGAGCAATTTCATATCGTTAATTGTTAAATGTTATAAAATAATTAAACAATCAATTAAGCACATATCGTTGGTTGTTATGTACATGCTAGATGCGAGAAAAACCTGTCCTTAGGTTATCTAGACTGTCTTGACATGAATCAAATTTTGTTTGCGATATATGTTTTTTCTGCTCACTGAGTACATAGTGTACTCACCCCTTCTACTTTCCAACCATGCAAGTTAATTTGGTGAGCTTGAAGCTTTAAGTGTATTGTGTGATCTTTTGACATTTTTAAGGCATTACCGTAAGTGTGTAGTCTCTGTTTGTACTTTTGTTGTATAGTGGCTCATGAACTATTTTTTTCTTAAATTGGTTATGTTGATATGCTTTATGATTTTGTAAATTAACTCTTACCTGTCTTGTGGTTTGTAAATGAACTTATGTGTGAACCTTGTGTACTATTGTTGAGATCGCTCTTGAGTGGACTTAAAGTCCAGAAGTTATGGTAGAGTTTTAAATATGAATATAAAAGTACGTGTAAAATTGATTTATAGGTATTTTAATTGAGTTTTGTGATTTTTTATGATTTTCAAAATACAGTTGTTGTGTTATCCAAATGTTTTCAAAGGATATTCAGTTAGCCTTACATAGTCGGGTTAAAGGTATCGTGAGTATCCTTAGCCTGGGTATGCAGCGGTTGCCATGTGCCCGATGTGGTTCCAAGTCATGATAATTAAATTGGTATCAAGACATGGTTTTTACATTTTAAAAAGTTTTATTACTATTTCAAAAGATTTATGAGCCTTAAGAGTTGAGTCCAGGTCTTGAAAGTCTTTGGTCGAGAAGTTTAGTATCGTTAAGTTAATGTCCTTAATGGTCGGATGATTTCGATCTCAGTGGGAGTACTTGTCGACATTCCTTGGGGTGTTTGGGATATCGGATAAGCTAGGCTTAGTTCGATCTATGTAATTAAACAATGTCTTTTCTTTGATTTTATAAAGATAACATTACCCCCACCTATTTGATCAGTCAAGTAAGAATTTCGAGGACAAAATTTTTCAAGAGCAGGAGAGTTATAATATCACGCCTCCTAAAATTGTTAAGAGATTAAATTGTTAGATTAAGTCACATGAGTTATTTCATTTAAGAATTTACGAGGTACATTTCATTCTAATACATAATATTATTATACACATATGAATCATGATTAGAAAACATTGCAAGATATGCACTTAATTGACATGTTCTGGGGTATGAAAAGTTTTTACTGATCATGATGTAATTATGTGTTGATTTTTTCTTGAATTTTGTTTTGATGGGCTATAATTAGTAAATTGGGAATTTATAGTTACAATTGAGTAATTAATGAGGTGATATGTGCATCTAGTCTAAGAAAAATGTTAAAGAGCAAGACAAATTGATACATGGGAATTTAGGTTGATTGGGCCTATGAAATAATAAGATGTGGCATTAGGAATAAGTGACAAATGGTTCAGGTAAATGAATGACAAGTGGCTTGAGTATAATTGCAACAAGTGACCCTTTAAGTTTGTGACAAATGGCACTTTAGACTTATGACATGTGGAGCAATAGAATGGTGACATGTGTAACTTTACAAATGGTGACATATATAGCCTTATAATTAGTGAGATGTGTAACCTTACAATTGGTGAAATGTGTAGCCTTACAAGTAGTGACATCTAGAGTCATAAATGAGTGACATATGGAGCCTAAAATAAGTGAAAAATGGACCAGTAGAATAGTAATATATGGACCAACAGAAGGATAACATATGTACCAATAGAATGGTGACACATGGACCAATGGAATGGTGACAAATGGATTAGTTTGACTTCCTTTGAATTTTCAAGAGAAAATGGATGAAAAAGGCAATAGAAGTGAGAGCGAAGGCTGGTCAAAAGGTTAAAAAAGAGAGAAAAATGAAAATGAGAAGAGAAGAAAAGAAAAAATGGGAAGAGAAGTGGAGAACGAAAGAAGTTATCAAGGTAAGTTGAAATTCTAGTTTCAATTTCATCTTTCTCTTTCGATCTGTCTTTCATATTCTTAGAGCACGAATTTGAAGAAACTTAAAAAAATGAAAATTGTAGATATAGGTCTTAACTTGACTCTGTAAAAGTGGCTTGACAAAATATTGACTAGAGCTCGAGTTATGCTTGTTTCCTTAATAATACCTGTGATAGACCCTTGGTAGGAACCTTGTATTATTTCCTAATTTTTTAGGACCTTAGGGTCTGAATTAGTGAAATTATAAAACATGAAAAAATTGATGTCTTATTAATGCTTCTATGAAACGGTTTTATTAGGAGATGTATTGATAATGATTTATTGTGGCTTGAGTATTGGTTACCAGTTTGTTGCTTACCAGAAATAGGACTTAATTTGGGTGGAGATTATATTTTAAAGAGAGATGTTGCTTATGTAATTTTTGGATATATTAGGACTAAAGGAAGTCTAGTTTCGGGGGGCATAAGAATCATGACATTTATATTTTTATAGAGATAGTTATGATTAAAAGAAAACAACTTATTCGTAAAGGAACATTAGGGGAAAAAAAGGATGTAAACATTACACATAAGGTTAGGTTAACTTGATGGTTGAGAAGATATTGAGATGAATTAGTAAGTGCATTATTGACCTATGGACATATGTTAGAATAACATTTATGATGATTGATTAGGGATTAATTTGTTTGTGGTGGTGTATGAATATGAGATACATGTTTGAGTAGTAAATACATTGTATATTTGTATACATAAAGGCTCGGGAGCTATGAATCAAGGAGTTTGTACTGAGGATTATTGAAGTCAAAGGAGTGCACACCTTCTTTTGAGGTGGGTTGGGGAAACTATAACTTTAAAATGGGATTAGGACATCTCAAGACATGCATGATGACTTGTATGTGAATTTTGAACGTAGGTAATGCATAGTAAAATTGAATCTCAAATGGATGCTAGTATACTTGTGTATTTAATAAGCAACATTGTTTTAAATAACTCTTTGTATTTTGGAGTGCAATTCACATTTTTATTACGTATTTTGAGAAATGATATTATTTTCAACAAACCTACACTTAAAGTGCAAAGGACAATATTTTATTTTCTGAAACTACATTTTTGAACAACTTTGTACTAGGAGTGCAAAAGATGGTTTTTGTTGCATGAAATAATATTTTGAAACTTACGTATGCATAACCAAGTCGTGTATACTGCATGTATTTGACCTTTTGGCTTAGAGCCATGTAAAGGCTCCATTTTATAGGTTAGACCGATAAATAAAGGCATGGTGCCTTACTTAATTTTAATACTTAATATTTGTATATGATTTTTGTAATTGGTGAGGCAATGATTGGCCAATCGTGTTCTAGGCACAACAAATTAAGTGACCTCTGTACCCTTTATGCTAGTACATAAAAGTAGAGTCCTCATATTGACTCGGTTATGCACACCTAGACATCTAGTCATCGATGAGGTCATCACCTAGGGTTATGACGCTCTTCTCGACCATAGTCTAGACTCACCATGGATGAAAGTCGAGCCAACACTAGGAACCAATGGGTGTGCACACTAGTTTGGTCAACTAGTGGCGACACACATAATTGTTTTGGCCTATTTAAATATTTGTTTTCCTGATGTGATTTGATTTAAACATGTGAAGTTTTTTGCTTTTGTGTACTAGAATTGAAACTTATGTTCACTAGATGAGTGATTAATAGGCTAGGCCTATGTGGTTCCTAACTAGTATATGTTGAGTCAAAGGCTAGGCTTATGTGTTTCTATGTCATGTATGTTCACTTCATTGGTGGTTATGTGCATTCTAGATGCAAGAAAAACCTATCCTTAGGTTATCTAGATTGTCTCGGCGTGTATCAGGTTCTGTTTGTGATATATGTTTTTCCTACTCACTGAGTCTACAGTGTACTCACCCCTGTCACTTTTCAACCATGCAGGTTAACTTGGTGAGCTTGGAGCTCTAAGTGTATCATGCGGTCTTTTGACTTTTTTGGAGCATTACTGCACGTAGGCAGTCTCTATTTGTACTTTTATTGTATAGTGACTCATGAACTGTTTTTTTTTTCTTAAGTTGGTTATGTTGATATTGATTAGGCATTCTTTTTTTTTCATAAACTACATTAGCCAAATAACCTATTCTATTGAGATGATTTTTCCCTTAATAAACCCCTTTGAGCTTTAACTTTTTTTTTTGGATAAACCTCATTTTATGCTTTTAAACTTAACCAAATGTCCTACCCTAATCATAAAGCTAGTGGAAGATTTGTGATTGTTGAGTTTGTGGATGTACAAAATTCTATGTGTGGGGGTATACATATGTTAGAGTTGGTTATAATGTTGGGATGTTATTTTATATCCTATCATTGAAATTCTCATATTGATGTAGTTTATTTTAATTGTTTTACAAGGAAAAGAAAAAATAAAAAAAGAAAGAAAAAAAGAAAAAGAAAGCAAGAAAGAGAAAGAGAAAGAGAAAGAGAAAGAAAAAGAATAAAAAAAATTATCGAGGGGGAAGTGCATATGAGTTCGCAAAGTTATTCATGGTTGATGCATCTTCCTAGAGTTGTAATGAATGTGTTATTTGAGCATGTTAAATATGAGGTTAAGGTTGGCTTGAAAGGTTCACTCTTGTGATTTTATTGGCATAAATTGTATGAGTGATTCCTTCGTAATGATATATTCTTCATATAATTTGTGTATGAGAGCTGAATGGGAATGTGAAATATAAATGTTGCATTCGTCATAACTGACGGTACCAATTTTTTAATGAATGTTCTTTATTTCACTAGTTTTATTGACTTTCGTGCTACTTGACCCAAATACCTCTCACCTTACATTGATTAGATGAATAAACATTGTTGCCTCCTTTAAAACCCTCCCTGCTAAACTCCTGGGACGTTGTGTTTAACGTAGCGTTTAATGCTCAATCTTCATGCATTTAATGCATGCGTTTTCTTCTATTTTGTTGTTGTTTCCACCTTTTTCTTATTTAGCATTTGTGCTCCAATTTGCTTTTGAATATTTTGTCTTTTTGGTCTTAAATATATATCAACATATCCAACCTAGTAGTCAACACAAATTGAACACAAATTAAGCATTTTATCTTGAAAATAGAATTGAAATCACATGTAAATAAATAAGAAAATACAAGATAATTCAATCCTATCAGATATGCTTTATGATTTTGTAAATTAACTCTTGAATGTCTTGTGGTTTGTAAATGACCTTATGTATGAACTTTTTGTACTATTGTTGAGATCGCTATTGAGTAGACTTAAAAGTCCAAAAGTTGTGGTAGAGTTTTAAATGTGAATATAGAAGTGCGTTTATAACTGATTTATAGGTATTATAATTGAGTTTTAGGATTTTCAAAATATAATCACTATACTGTCCAAATGTTTTCAAAGGATATTCAATTAGTCTTGCACAGTCGGATTAAGGGTACAGTGAGTATCCTTAGCTTGGGTATGCAGCGGTTGTTATGTGCCCGATGTGATTCTACGTTGTGACATATTCTTCATTAAGAAATGATATTGAAAGATGTTTTGACGTTCTAAAAGTAAGATTCTCTATACTTAAAAATATGTTAAGTTATGATATGAAGAAACAAAAATACATCGTTATTGTTTGTTGTGTTATACACAATTAAAATAGAATGTATGGGCAAAGCAATGGATTATTTGACAGTTGTGCTAAAAATGAAGAACAAATTAGGAAAAGTGGAAATAAAGATGCAAGTTCTCTAGTAGAATATAATACTAGTATATCTAGGAAGTATATCTTGGAAGCAAGATGAAATTCCTAGACAAATGTGAAGTGATTATATTATTTCTAATTGATTTATGTTTCTTTTTGTAATTGATATTATTATTATGTTTTCAAGAATTATAAGATGATGGGCATTTTTATTGATTAGAATTACTTAATATAATTTTCTAATTTATAGAAATTTATTATAAATAATTAATGTTCATTTTTAAATTATATTTAATTTGCATATATTTTAATTTTAGCTATAATTATAATTAATTAATTTAAAAGTATAATATATTATATTAAAATTATTAACATAAGAGTATAATTATAAAAATAAAAACAAGATAATAAAATCAAACATATTTTGTTTTCAGTTTTTTTGTTACAATTTTCAACCAAACAAGTTTTTATTTTTAATAAAAATAGAAATCAAAAATTAAAAACAAAAAATAAACCAAATAATCCCTTAGAAAACACTTAAAATGCACATAAATATCTAGAACCCCTATCAAACTACGTGCCTATTTGGTTCAGCTTTTGGAGGCTGAAAATGCTCTCTTTTTTTAATATTAAAAATAGCTTTTTTAGAAACTGAAATATAACTTTTTAATAAGCTCAAATTTGGAGCTTAAAAAAAAAATCCTTTATTTTGGCTTTTTCGGGTAGACCTTATTTTGCGTCACGTACGTTTATAATGTTTGGTATTCGATTTTGTCTTCCTTCAACTTCCGTCGTTTGCTTTTTGACTCTTCACTTTTTTTTTGCAAACCCACCGACTTCTCTACCCATCTTCTCAAGGGACACAACCATCTTCTCAAGGTTCGCAAACCCATCACAGGTGCGTGTTTTATGTTTACGTGTTTTACGTCTTTTGTTGCTCTGCATGTTTTATGTTTACGTGTTTTACATCTTCTGCTGCATCTGCTCTACATGTTTTACGTTCTGCTGCTCTGCCTCCATGATTTCTTTTACCTGGGGTTCTCCTGTAATACTATTTAGCTCAACTTCCAAGGTCTTAGGGTATAGGCCTAGTAAGGGGTGGAAGTGTGTGATAGGTTGTTATGCAGAGGGTTGGGGTTGGCTGAGGTTTTAGCATTTGTAGCTTCTTTTGATAAATAGGAAAAGTTTTGTCTAATAATAACATTGTTTCTGACACTGCTAAGTTAGTATAAGGTTAATGATCAGTGTTTTGTCAAAGTGGGCAAGGAGATAAGCTCGAAGAAGAAGAATAATATTAAGTCCAGCGGAAGATAAGAAGATTGGAGCAGGATGGAATAGTTAAGAAAGCCAAAGGTCAATACGAAACTTTGAATAAGAGTAGAGTGTAAAGAGCGTTTGGAGTGGACGAGACCTTAAAGTGGACGAGACCATAGATGGATTGTAATTTAGAGAGAAGCAAGATCTCCTAACAGTTTACTACTATGGAATAGAATTATTAGAGCGTATGCTGAGAGTTCTAAAGAAAACTATTGAAATATATCACATGTGTGCAAATTCCTTTGATTACGACATGCACTTATTCCTTTCTTTTGAAAACTATGGCTAAGATGGGTGATTCACTCAATTGATATAATAAACTTATTGGGATTTATCTAAAACAATTTGGTTCATGTTTATGGTGCTTACGAGGAGCACGGGAATGCATATGAAGTGTTTGAACTAATTCCACAAAGAGATCTTATCTGGAAGCATTAAAAAAGTAAGAAAAGTTTTTTAATGAGATGGGTGAGAGTGTGGATTTTTGGACTTCTCTGATTATTAGATTGGTTGTAAACGAACATGGGAAGGAAGAATATTAGTTTTGTTAGTGAAGTAGGCTCTAGTAGTCCATTTAAATATCTTATGGAGAACTGTAAGATCACATTCACTACCTCACCGTGGAATGCAATAGAGTTATTCATTTTTCTTGATGTATGCTGAACAACGATTGAAGATGAGTGCTTTCTTTAGCTATTTCGTTATAAATTTAAAATTATTACTTCTTTTTTCTTCTCTTCGGCATCGTCTTCAAGTTTTGTACCAAATGATGCTTATGCACCATTTAGAGAAAGCCTAGTTGATACCAATCTTGATGATAACATTTTTGAAGACTTTACTATCAATCAAGAAATTGAAAATATTAATAATGAGATTGGTTCGTCAACTCCTACTCTAGGAACTTCTACAAAAGATAAGGGGAAAAAAAAAGAAACATAATATTAGAACAGGGGCAACAGAAAGGGTATATAAACATTTGGACCATATATGTGATGCAGTAGAGAGTAGAACTTCAATAACCTCTATTAAAAGAGATGGAAATGGTTGTAGCATTTCTGAGGTGGTGGACATCGTACAAAGTATAAATTAAATAGAAAGGGGAGGTGAGCTATTTATGTTAGCTACCAAATTATTTTTGAAGAAGGAAAATAGAGAGATGTTTGTTGAAGGATGTTGATCTTTAAATGAAATGGCTTAAGAACATGAAATGATTGTGATGCTTGTAATGAATTAGACATTTATTTGGTTACTAATATTGGACTACTTGTTATGTGTTGAATTGGAATTTGCTACTTGTAATGTGTTATATTGGATTTCTATTTAGTTAATTTTGTTGTAATGAATTAAATTGTACTTTATTATTATTGTGTTATGATTATTGCTATATTACCTTGTCATACA
>JANJEY010000235.1:52964783-52987536 GCA_024703695.1 Erythroxylum cataractarum
TTGCTTGAAAGTAAGAAAATCTTCCTTGTGTTTTGATCTCTGTGGGACGATACCCTTGCTTCGCTATACTACAAATCTATTTAAGTAGGGGATTAAATTTGTAGGCTAACGACAACCTATCAATTAGTGAGAGTTAAACGACTTGATATACCACGCGATTAATCAAATAAGTAATTTATATAGAAAGAGATCCCTTGTGAGGACCCAATTACACATAAGTAGTAATTAAGTTGTGGGTTGATCGTTAATTGAGAGATTACATTTTCAGTTACTCGACTTATTAGGGATTATCAATTAGGGCTTAGTGATCATAACTCGAGAGAGAGTAATCCACTCCTCGATAGTCTAAAACCAACATCATATTAACACGAGTGACTAAATTAACATTGATGATAGGATAAAACCTCCTCCTTCATAATCGGTCAATTCTTCTTGGTTGATTTTCAATTGTCCAATTAATGGTGTTCAATTTAATTTCGTTGCTTAATATAGAATTCTTGTTTCTATCATTCTATATTTTTCGTTTTTACTATTTTGTTTAGTTTTTCTTTTCATTTTAATTATCTTTTAAGCCTTAGACAACTTAAAATTCGATTAGTTCACTAGCTCCTTAAGGGATCAACACCTCTTATACTACACTCGTGATCTATGCACTTGTTTTTGAGGGTTTTAAATAGATTAAAACTTGCCAAACATCATCTATACTATAATTTAATATAATTTTTAAATTCAAATAAGGTACACTTTAGAAACGATCGCCCAACTAGTTACGGGTAAGATTGCGTATTATTGAACCTTCCTAGATTTTGTATCTCAGCAGATTTTTACTGAATGTTGTTGTTGTTATTGATTTAAATTCAAATGAATTAATTAAATTTAATTAAAATTAAATTTAGTAATTAAGTTTAATTATTTTATTAGTTACATTTGATTAATTTATCCAATATTCATGCTGCGTATATTTTCTCTTTATTTTTAATTAAAATATAAGAAAAAGAAAATTTAAAAATTAATAAAAAGTTAAAGAATAAATAATTTTATAAGTTTTCTTAAACCAAAATTATATTCTTTTACCCAATTAATGGCTTTGTTTGGTAAATGACTGATTAGCTTTTTTTGACAAATTGAGAGATATTTAGCTGCTTGACTATATCAAACCGCTGATAATTATGTTAAGTAATCAACTGATTGGGTTGGCGAATTAAACCTAATATGTTGTTTTGAAAACACTCATATAAAGAACTTTTTGTTCCAACGGTTGAGAAATGATGAGACGAAGAGACGATTGTGTCTAAAAATTATTACAAATTACAAGAGAGAAGAGGATAAAGGTAGAGATAAAGATATATATAGAGATAAAGATATATATGGAGATGGGGATAGAAATAAAGATAGAGATATAAATATAGATAGATAAGTTTATGTGAATTCAATTTACTGGAAGTTAAAAAATTACTCTGGTTTATTCAAAAATTAAACCAAATTAAAATTTTGTTTATGTAATAAAATTTTATGCTTCATATTAGTTTCATTATTTTAAAAATTATTCTATTTTTAATTAAATAAAATAAGTATCATTGAATTTGGTATTCAAGTTGCATTCGTTATATTTATTAATATTTGGATTAAATTTTTGTAATTAAGAAGAATTAAATCATTAAATTTAAAAATATTTTAATATTTTAAAAAATGAGAATGTTCATGCAAATAGTTATTATGTCTAAAAATTATTTTAATGTTAATTTTAATAGACAAAGTTATTCAAAATCCCTTTTTAGTTTTATTCATAAGATGAGACTAATTTTATTAAAGGATTACATTTTTATATAATTAAAAATAAGTTTTATAAACAGTAACTACTATATTTTTTCAGTTTAGTTTCAAATATTAATTTAAATAGTTATTTTTTGAACATAAGTAAATATATTTTAATTTTAACTGTTGGAACATAAGCATAAATTTTTATAAAAATGATTAAAAATACTAAAATATAGTAGTCATATTTTTATAAATTTTTTAAAATTATAATCTTATAAGTTATTTTAAATATACATATTTAATATTAAATAGTTAATTTTGTCTTATGAGTTATTTTAAACATAAATATTTAATATTAAATAGTTAATTTTGCTTAACATATTTAATATATCAAACAGCGCACAACCCAGTCAGATAAATCCACGCCAGTAGCCTCCGAGGGCACAAGACGTGAGAGTGACCCGAAACGGAACGTCGATTACGTCATCTACGGTGCGAAATCACTGGTGATGAAAAACAAAGAAAATCGCCAAAGTGACGAACAAGTAACCAAACCCTAATTACTTTGGGGGTTGAATTCTGGGCCTGGAACTTCCTCCTTCCCCAATATGTCCTTCCTTGATGAATTTAAAGCCAGTAATCTCTCTCTATCTCCCCCTCTTTTTCGTCAAGTTCAATTTTCGTCGCTGTTTTTAATTCAGAAGAGATAGCAGTCTGATTGACTCCAGTTAATTTCACTTGTACATTTATCTTAGATGAGGAGTTTCATTGTGATTTTCTAGTCTTAGGCCCTTAAAATTTCCGATTTTTTAGTATTATAATTTCACGTGGGTCAATCGTTTACTCTTTCTGTTTCTATCCTTCCTTCGTTGGAATGGAGGTTGGTTAGAGGATGTGATTGAACTCATTTCATCTTTATGTTGATCAAAGGCAATGTGTTTCCATGTCACTAGAACGATTATGAATGAAATATGTAATTGTTATTGTTCTTGTGGCCTGACTTGCTGCCCTTTGCTTGTATAGAATGCATTGCGAACATTTTCTTTAGGGTAAGACATTTGATTTTATTTACTTACTTGTGATAGGAATCAAATAAGCATTCATTCTTAGTGTTCAATTTTGGTACGGGTTATTATTCGGTCTGGAAATACATTAGGTTGAAACTAGTCAAAAGGCTGAGAAGAAAATTTTATGATTTCAACATTGGCCTCTTGAGGGGAAAGAATAAGTTCACATCCCGAAGTGGTTGATGATACATTTTTTTTCAAATATTTGTTTTCTTTGGTGATCTTTTGGCCCATATTTCCATCTCATTGAATTGGAGATCTTTATTTGGAGGTACAAATATCATACATCAATCGAGGCAGTATACTTGTAATAAATAAACATAGAGAGAAGTTTACTCTTGTTCTTTTTTGTTTTCTGATCCCTTCATAAGTTTAATTTTGTTTGGCCATTACAGATTTGGAATCGTTGCCAAATATTCTACAGAAGAAGTACGCGTTGTTGCGTGATCTAGATCAAAGTTTGCAAGGTAGGCCTTGCAGTCAAATGAAAATTTTCACTTTCTTCATTGCTATTACTGTTTGTGTCTCTGTGATGAGCCTGTTTTACTGTCCTTTATTGGTTGCTGGTGGAGATTCTCTCTATGTTTCATTTTAGATGGAGAGTGGGCAATTGCTTTTAAAATATTACATAAAACAAAATTTTGGCATCTATTTTCTGATATGATTTTATTATGTTTGCCTTCCTAATTTAACATCCTAGGGCAATAGAATTGCACATAGTTCCCTTGGTGTAGGGCCTAGACCGATTACTAGTTATTGGACCTTACAAAATAATATGAGGTGAGCTGTTTTTAGGGGTTTTTCTTCCTTTATGACCTATTGGTAGGTTAGGAAGAATGGACTAATTAGAGAGAACTCTTCAATCTCTTAAAGAAAGGAATTGTGAAAGTAAAATTCTACTTACTTTATTTCTAGCTTTGAAAAGCTTAAAAGACTCCTCTTGACAGCCTAATATTTCTTAGCAACTTCTTGATAAAGGTTATAAAAAGTAGAAATAAAAACAGCTGTTATTTATTCACATTCAAATTCAAATTCAAATTCAAAGACAGGCTTTTCTATTTTTCTATTTTTCTGCTTTTTTCAATAGTGAATCTCTTGTAGACTTGGTCAAAGGGGATTATCCAAATATTTCCCTTTGTCCAGCTAGATTGTTTGTCATTGCTGACTTGCAACATTACTCTCCCCTCAAGAATGTGCTTGATCTCAAGTGCGAAGGAGGGGTGGAATTGAAGAATAGTTCAAACTGGTTTCCAAGGAGCTTTAGTTGGTGAGAGACCTTCCCAATGTACCATAATTTGTTGGTGCTAGTTGAAAATCTAAATCCAATATCACTTTAGGTGTAGGCTGGACAACACCTTTGTAAACTGTTGGTACGGTTGTGTTGTGTTGCCTGAATTGAAAATTTTCTTTAAACAAGAAACATGGAAGACCATATGAATTTTGGATTGAAGAAGAAGGGTGAGGTGATAATCAACCTGTCCAATTTTCTCAACAACAGAAAGTGGACCAGAAAAGTGGGGAGATAGTTTTTTTTATTGTTTTAGAAGCTAGAGAGAGTTTTCAGTAAGGTTGCAACATGAGAAGCACCATATTGCCAACTTCAAATTGAATGTCCCAATGATGGGAGTCATAGTTTGACTTTATCACATGTTGGGCTTGCAATAGGCAATCTCTCAAATCTGCCAATAGCTACTATCTGTTTTGCAATTCAGCACCAAATGCTACAATTTCTTGTTGCTAATGAAAAATCGAAGATACAGCTCCAAGATGTGGTTAAGTTGACCATCTATTTGGGGATGATAGGCTGAACCGAAAGAGGGTTTAGAGGTACTCAACTGAAATAGTTCCATCTCAAGTGAGCTAATGAAAGTGACATCCTGATCACTAACAATAGATTTTTACATGCCATGTAATTTGAAAACCTTATAGAAAAAGAGATGGGCCACAAACATTGCTATATAGGGATGAGATAGTAGAAGGAAGTGAGCATATTTGGAAAAATGGTCCACGACCATTAGTACCATTGTTTTGCCATGTGAAAGTGGAGGCCTTCAATTTAGTCTATGGAGATATCTTACTAGATTTGGATAGGAACTAAAAGAGGTTGTAAGAGACCTGCATGTTGTAGGTGTTATGACTTATTCTTCTGACAAATCTCACAAGTTCTGACCCTATCCTGGACTTGGCTTTTCATTTCAAACCAATAGAAATTGATCAATATGTAATGGAAAGTTTCTTGATACCCTTCATGGAGCTGAGAATGAATAGCAGAAATAATAGATGGAGGAAGCAAAGAAGAGCTTACAATAAAAATTCTATTTTTAAAGAAAATAAATACAGTTTTATAAGTCCAATCATGGCCTTCTTCCTTAGCTACAATTTGGTCAATGAGCTGAAAATCTTTGTTCTGATAGCATCAAGGAAAGCCAATTGTGGCATGAAAATTGCAGATAATGTATCCATATCCTCTTGCTAGTGTGAGAGAGCATCTGCTACAACATTCTCTCAACCTGCTTTGTATTCTACTAAAAAATTAACCCTATTAGCTTGCTAATCCAATGTTGTTGAGGAGATGTGATGATTATCTACTCAAAAAAAAAAAAAAGGGCTACAATAATTTGTTTTGATTAAAAACCGTAACCCATAGGTAATACCTCCAATGGCTGACTGTTTTTTCTAACCCAACCAACTTGTTTCATAAGTAGGCAAGTGTTGATGTTTTTTGGGAAAGGGGCGGCTGAAAAATGCAATTGAAATATCCTTTTTGTTGGAGAACAACCCTGATGCCCAACTCAGAAGCATCACATTTGGCTATAAAAACATCGATGAAGTCAAGAAGAGCCAATACTGGGTTGATGTAACTGCAAGTTATAAAGCTTCAAAAGCTTTTGAGGATTCCGAAATCCAGGAAAAATAATTTATTTTCAAAATGGCCATCAAAGGAGCTGCAATAGTTTAGTAGTTGCTAACAAATTTTCTATAGTGAGACCCAAAAATCCCCATAAAGTGTGAACAACACCTAGTTTGTAGGTCCATTGCAACTCCCCATAAATCCCCATTGAATCATGACTACAATTTTTTGTAGGTCCATTGCAACTCCTTAGGAGGAGATTGAATGCCCTAGATAGGAATTCTAGGGCTACCTAAATGAGCATTTAGATTGTTTTAACGATGCTATTTTAGCAAAGTGAAGACAAATTGAAAGTTTTGAATGTGTTCTATCCATATATGACTATAGATTATAAAGTTGTTAAAGAAAAACCAATACAAATTTCCTTAGTTACCATTTGAATGCATAATTCATGAGGGCTTGAAGAGTGGATGGGGCATTGGAGAGGTTGAAGGGCATGATCAAAAATTTGAAGTGCCCATGATGGGTGCAAAAAGTTGTCTTCTCCACATTTGTTTCTCCCATTTTGGCTTGATTATACCCATAATTGATGTCCAAGTTAGAAGTAACAAGCTCCATGTAATTCTTTCAATAATTCATCAGGCACTGTTATAGGGAATTTTTCCTTCACCATATGGATAGTGCTCGGTAGTCAACATAAATCTCCAAGAATTATCATCCTTCTTCGCCAAGACAGCAGAACATAAAGGGAATTGACTAAGCCAAATAATTCCTTGTTTGAGCATCTCATTGTATTGTCTTTCTATGTCATTTTTTTGGATGTGTCAGTAACAGTAGGGGTGGATACCTATGTGACACAATTTTTGGATTGGCGCAAGCCTTGTGCCGTGTTAAATATGAGTTGGAACTAATTAAGGACTCTTTGGAGTTATATCTCCTTTCCTGATTCTAGGAAAGAAGTGGATAAGGAAGCAATTATGTTGGTAAAGTCCTTAATGCCATTCAACTCTACTTCTTGATTCTGCCATTTAAATCTCATCTTCATATTAACAAAATTCTAAAAGTAAGATCGAGCATTCTAAGCCTATTAACTTCCAAAATTGCATCATATCCACAAACAAGTGACATATATAAATTCAACCAAAAAAGTTGAGTTCCTAACCGTGTATGAGTAGCAAACAATATATGCTTGGACAGCATAGCTTTTCTCCATTAGCCTTCGTAACCTGCAATTCGGCCTTACGTCCCATGGGGAGTTTCAGCTATTCATCCAATGCTGCATCCATAAGGCTTTGAGTACTACTAGAGTTGATTAAAATTGGTAAAGTCTTACCATTGAAAAATCTCTCCATTTGCATGGTTGAGATTTGTGCATTATTGTTATAGCATGAAATGATATTGCTAGTTCTTCGACTTCTCCCATCGCGTCTTTTTCATCAATACCTTCCAACCGAAACAACTTTTTGTAGACTTCTTGATTTGTACTGCTCATCACAATTGACACATAATTTGGCGCACCCCTCTCTTCCATATATGCTCGGTTTAGTCTTTTGACAAAGAAATATGCTAATTTCTCCCTGTGACAATCAAATTCAACCTTTTGTGGATTTTCCCTCCTTTCATATATTTTGTCCAAACTCATTGCACTAGTATGGTCTTAAGAATTCTGCAGCTGTACTTCTACATCAATGGCTTCCTTTGACTCTCTGATGAAAATTTTGACTTCCGGTTCTTGAGACAAAGTAGCCTGGACTGCTATTTGCTCAAACTGCCTTTGGTATTCAGCAACAGTATCAGTTTGTTAAACTTTACAAAGTTCTAGTTTGTTGCTGCAAATGGGAGGGCCAAATTGCAAATTACAGTTGGTTTTGAATTTCTCCCATTTCATGAGAGGCAGGTCGGTCGGTCCCTCTCTAACTTGATAAACCATAGTTGGGCATTGCCTTCAAGGTGGAAGGAAGCTAGTCCTACTTTTTATTCGTCCAGAGTTCGTTGATGACAGAAGAAGTGTCCACACCAGCTCAGCCATCCCAGAGGATTAGTAGAGCCATCAAAATGGGCAAAATCAAGTTATGAGAACTTAGGAACTGGATTTCCCCCTTCTTGATTTACCACTCTAGGTTGTGAACCTCAGTGATTGTGCTGACTTTTCCTTCCCAGAGAAAGTTCTTCTAATTCAGCTGTCATGTTATTTTGCTTGGCCTCGTTAGTTTCCCTTTCATGTTCTCTTTCTGCCTTGTCCCTGGCTTGATCCTTTTGGTGTATAGCTATAAAAGCTTCTAACTGTTAATGTAAGGTACATTATTCTCTCATAACCAGTGCCTCTACTACCAAATAGACCGATTTCTGGTGATGGAACCCTGCTAAAAAATATAGGTTGGCTTGTTTTTAAGGGTCTTTCTTCCTTTATGGCCTATTTGGATAGGTTAGGAAGAAGGGGCTAATTAGAGAGACCCTTCAATCTCTTAAAGAAAGGAACTATGATATTAAAATTTTGTTTACTTTATTTTCATCTTTGAAAAGCTTAACTAGACTCCTCTTGAGAGCCTAAACATTTCCTCACAACTTCCTAATAAAGGGTATAAAATCTTAACAAAAAAATAGAAATAAAAACAATTGTTATTCATTCAAAATAAACTTATCTATTTTCCTGTCTTCCTCTTTTTTCCATGATTGAATCTCTTGTATACTTGGTCAAAAGGGACTACTAGCAGATTTCCCTTTGTCCAGCTGGACTGTTTGTTGTTGTTGACTTGCAATATTCCTGTTGTAGGTGGTGATGATTCCAACATGGAATAAATATTTACTTATAGCTGGTGGCTAATTGATGGAGTATATCTATTTTCTAAGTTTCAGTAGAATTTCTTAGGCAAGATATTTCATCTTTTTGGAGGATTTCTGTGTTGTTGGCTTAGTGCTGAAAATATGTTTCAAGTCTGTATCAACATGAAAAAAAAAACTCTCTAGTTGGACTTTCCTTCTGGTTGAAGTTCTCTATCCAAGACCTAGGGTATTGGTTAACCATGGGAACAGCTGACCGGAACAACATTGCTACACAAACTCACGGAGCACGGGGAACTGGATAAGATTTTTGAATATGCATGTCTTGTGATCCTTTAGTAATTTTTTCGCATTGTGTTCTTGTTGCTGCCCTGTATGTAGCTTTAATTATCCTATTCTGCTTGAGTAGGTTTCTGTAACAAACTTTCACTATTTTTATGTATATGAATAGAAATCCAACGACAAAATGAACAACGATGTGAACAAGAAATAGAGGAGATTAAGCGAGGAGTCAAGGCTGGAAATATTACACCAGATACTTCACTAATTAGATTCTCAGATGAGGCACTTGATGAGCAAAAGCATAGTATCAGAATTGCAGATGAAAAGGTTGCATTGGCTGTCCAAGCTTATGATTTGGTAGGCCTAATCCCTCAGATTTGTATTATGCATGTTGGGCTTGCTTTTAGTGAATGAATGACGGGGATAATTTTCCATTTCCTATTTATTTGGCCCATAGACTGCTGATTCTGCTGTAATCCAAGTTAACTGGTCCACTGCCAGTCTTGATCCCAAGCATTTCTACTGCTGTAATTTTGTTGGTTGCTGGGAACTGTTGTCTAACAAAATATGTCTTTGTGATGAAATTGTACAGTCATAGTATTAGTATTTACTAGTCTTTAACAATTGTGGTTCAGAGACTAAATTGGTCCTGACTTTCTCTAAACATTTAGCTTATAATGAGCTGTTGTTTGTCCAGAAGTTCTATGCCTTATATTGAAGCTCTTTGGTATATTTCTGATTGCTTAATCTTCCTGTCATACATTCATTATTGGCACATCTCAAATAGGCCTCTGTTGAGGCCTTAACTAAAAGAGATAATTGTAGCTATTTTTGCACTTCTTTACAAAATCAGACTAGCAACTGAAAGACTTTCATAGATTGTGTTGGCCAAGTTTTCTGCTAAGGGTTGATCGAAATCTGTGCCTTATGCTTGATATTCTGTTACAGGAACTGTTACAAGGACCTTTCTTTCTTTGGTGAAATATAACCAACTTGCTTGCTTCCTTCTTTACTTATTTATTTCATGATGATGAGCTTTCTCGAAGTTGGAAGTTCTACCAATTTGTTAACTACGCAGACCTAAGACCCTAAGACCCACTGATGTTTCTCCTCTCGGCTCTAAGAACATTCTCTTTGAGGCCTTACCACTTGGTTAAAAGGTTTGAGAGATATGTTAATTTTTTAGTATATTTGACTACAAAAAGGTTGTTACTGCCAATAAAAGTTCTATATGATTGTTGACTCAATGTTCCCCCAAAAAGAGCACTGATGCACCTGTGTGTCATATCCTGTGGCTACATCTTCAATTCTGATGGTCCTCCCATGTTCCTACTAACGACATGAGTTAACTAGCTTATATTTTGCAATTACACTTTCAGGTAGATGCACACATACAACAACTTGATCAGTATTTGAGGAAATTTGATGAAGAGCTTCGGCGTGGTAATTTGCTTTTACTCAACTTTAATTGACTATCTGTAAAAGCTGCTGGCTTTTTTTATTCAGTTGATAAAAAAAGATGTACAGATACTGCTATGCTTATATAGAGCTAGGGTACATAGTTACTCCTTATTTGGAAATATCCCTAATATAGCTAGTTATTACAGCTAAGGATACTCTATAAGGATAATCCCTTAATTAAGGGACTATCTATTATTATGGGATTCTATCTATTATTATGGGATTCTCTATAAGTTCTCAAGAATATTATGCAATTCATTTGTTTGACCTTTCCCATCATCTTAAACTATCGTTGACATGCTATTGTAGGCTTTTATGACTGAAAGGTCTCAAGAATAATATATGTTACAATTCCTAAGCTTCACTTATTGGTTTAAGCATTTGGCTTGAGTGGTTCTTTAGCACATGTTATTGTTTGAGCAGGGTGTGTATGATGAGACACTAAAATTACCAGTAGGAGAGATCCTTGGGAAGTAACATGAAACATTATGGATGTTGTAATATTTATGGTTCTTTTTGTAGTTTTCAATTGATGAGATTCTTTAATTCTTAATCTCCCTTAATTTCAAATTTGTAATTAAGTTCCTCTATGGTTAATTCCTTTGTTTAATGGATAGCTTTTGATATGTGCTCCTTAAGTTAATTCATCTTTTCCTAGAACTTTGTAATTCAAGTGCTCTTTGTACATTTCTTCACTTTATGTTGAAATGGTTGAACTTTTCTTTTTAGTGGATATTGGCAATCTAAAGTTCTTATTCTTCCATGCCTCAATTATGGACCATTTGAAATGGTTGAACTTTTCATTGTCGTGGATATTGACAATCTAAACTTCTTATTCTTCTATGCTTCAATTATGGACAATATTCAGTTTCAATTCTGTTTCTCAGATTGTTTCAAGGACTTCATTCTTAGTAACTTGCATTTCATAGTAAAGATTGTTGTTAATATCTTATCCGTGGTTAGCACTCATGTAAAACATATTACTGGTTTTTATTTCATTAACTTACATTTGTTGTTGAGACGACAAACATTTTTTATCTTAATGGGTATTGACAGTGTAACTTTCTTTTTTGTCTTTTACATGATTAATTTATCAATTTCAATGTTCAACCTGAGCTATCTTTTCTTCATTGTTTTAACAATCGCATGCCAACTGCCTTTCATCTCATGTTACATGGAGCCTTATTAATAGCTTCTCTCTTTGTTGGAACTTGTGTAAAAGTTACTATTTTGTTATTATTTCCTTATGTTAAACGTGTTACTTATCAGGGTCAACGAACTGATTCAGACTCAGCTGTCTCTTCTTCTCGTCAAGGTGCTGAGTTTGGAGCAGTCATTTCTAATCTAAAATCCGTCTTGATGCTTATTAGTGAGAAAGTAATGATTGTTCCTGAATGCAAACGATCTGTGACTCAAATCTTGAATGCCTTGCTCTCTGAAAAAGGCACTGATCCAAGTGTGCTTCTCTGCATACTTGATGTGATAAAAGGGTGGATTGAAGAGGATTTCAGCAAAATGGGAGTAGGCATATCAAATGCTTTTCTTAATCCTAAGGAAATTGTGTCATTTCTTCAAAAGCTTTCACAAGTTGATAAGCAGACATTCCCTCCTGACGCCCTTGAAGAGTGGGACAGGAAATACCTTCAGCTTCTTCATGGAGTTTGTGCCAATTCAAAGAAGTAAGTGGTGCTTTGAATTGATTGTTGTTCTTGTTTTTATTATATTAATGATGTATTTGAATTTACTGATAGATATCCGCTGCCTCTGAGGCAAGAGGTGTTTCAGAAGGTGGAAAGACAATTCATGCTTGGTTTACGGGCAAGGGATCCTGAAATGAGGATGAAATTTTTTTCGCTTTATCATGAATCACTTGGTAAAACGTTGTTTACAAGGCTGCAGTATATTATCCAAGTTCAGGACTGGGAAGCTTTAAGTGATGTTTTCTGGTTAAAACAAGGTCTAGATCTTCTTCTTGCAATCTTAGTTGAGGATAAACCTATCACCCTTGCTCCAAACTCTGCTAGGGTCCTCCCACTTGTGGCTTCATCTTCCCTTTCTGATACTTCTGGTGTGCAACCAATGGTTACTGATATTTCAGAGGGTCCTGAGGAAGCTCCATTGACACTTGATAGTCTTGTTCTTAAGCATGCTCAGTTTCTCAATGAGATGAACAAACTCCAGGTTATGTTTTTTTTTTTGGGGTGTTCAAATTAACAAATGAACTTCTCTGCAACTTCAATGGTCTTTCGTGTAGTAACCGTTAATGGTACTTGTAGTTTGATTACTCGTTACTTGTTAATTTCCTACTTGTCTGCGTAAGGACTTGCTGAAATTTCCATTCTGGGGTTTTTTTTCCTTTATTTCCTAACTATGCTAACTTTGAATGAGTTTCCCTTTTCCTTAAAGGATTAGAGTGTTGAATGAAATATGTTATGTTGCATCATATGCATGAGAGACAGAGTGCGAGTGTATTTGACAATCACACTTTCCTCTTACTTTCAGGTGTCTGATCTTGTCATTCCGTTGCGAGAGTTGGCACACACAGATGCTAATGTTGCATACCATTTGTGGGTGCTGGTGTTTCCAATTGTGTGGGTGACTTTACGAAAAGAAGATCAGATAGCACTTGCCAAACCTCTGATTACTCTGTTGTCAAAAGATTATCATAAGAAGCAGCAAGCTAGCAGACCAAATGTTGTGCAAGCACTTCTAGAAGGCCTTCAGTTGAGTCACCCTCAACCTCGAATCCCAAGTGAGCTTATTAAATACATTGGAAAAACTTATAATGCTTGGCATATTGCACTGGCCTTGTTAGAAAGTCATGTCATGCTGTTCATAAATGATACAAAGTGCTCTGAGTCTCTAGCTGAGCTTTACCGTTTGCTAAACGAAGAAGACATGAGATGTGGGCTGTGGAAGAAAAGGTCAATCACTGCAGAAACAAGAGCTGGACTTTCACTGGTTCAACATGGTTACTGGCAGCGTGCTCAGAGTCTCTTTTACCAAGCCATGCTTAAGGCAACTCAAGGAACCTATAACAACACAGTACCCAAGGCAGAGATGTGTCTGTGGGAAGAACAATGGCTTTACTGTGCTAACCAGCTTAGTCAGTGGGATGCATTAGCTGAATTTGGTAAAAGCATTGAGAATTATGAAATTCTTCTTGACAGCCTTTGGAAATTACCGGAATGGGCATATATGAAGGATCATGTTATTCCCAAGGCTCAGGTGGAAGAAACACCAAAACTTCGACTCATTCAAGCTTATTTTGCCCTTCATGAAAGGAATACAAATAGTGTTGTAGATGCCGAAAGCATGGTAGGAAAAGGAGTTGATCTTGCTTTAGAACACTGGTGGCAGTTGCCTGAAATGTCTGTTCATGCAAGGATTCCTCTATTGCAGCAGTTCCAGCAGCTTGTTGAAGTGCAAGAGTCTGCCCGGATCCTTGTGGACATTACCAGTGGAAAAAGTTTTAATTCTAGTTCTCCTGTTAGTGTGCATGGAAACCTTTATGCAGATCTGAAAGACATACTAGAGACTTGGAGACTGAGAACTCCAAATGAATGGGATATTATGTCTGTTTGGTACGATCTGCTCCAATGGAGAAATGAAATGTATAATGCTGTTATCGATGCATTCAAAGATTTTGGCACAACTAATCCCCAACTTCATCACCTTGGTTATCGTGACAAAGCATGGAATGTAAATAAGCTTGCTCATATTGCTCGGAAACAAGGCCTTTATGATGTCTGTGTCACGATTCTTGAGAAGATGTATGGCCATTCAACCATGGAAGTTCAGGTAACTGCATTTTAAGGTTCTTGTGCCTGAAAGTAAGGAAATGTTCATCCGTTCTCATTTCCCTGGCAATTACAGTGCACTTCATTTTTTCTGTAATGTTTGGACTTGATTGGTTACTCTTATGCAGCATTTACTTGTTTATGTATGGACATAAAAACTAAGTAGGCTTATTTTAGGCATTCTGATAAGTTCCTTTGGATTAGCAAGTCCTTCCCACATTTTCTCTTTTAAGCCCGGCTCTCCAGCTCCTAGGGAAAGAGAACTTAAAACAAGAAAAATTGCACCAAAGACCAAAGAGATAGATTAAGAGAGCAAGCTTCTATGGGTATTTGGTTTTTACCACTCATAGGGTGTAGATGGAGTATCTGACTGGTTCTTTTGTTATGTGTTTATAGGAGGCTTTTGTTAAGATAAGGGAGCAGGCAAAGGCTTATCTGGAGATGAAGGGAGAACTTACCAGTGGCCTCAATTTGATAAACAGCACTAATCTGGAGTATTTTCCTGCAAAACATAAAGCAGAAATATTTCGTCTCAAGGGGGATTTTCTCTTGAAACTTAATCACTCTGAAGAAGCTAATCTTGCATATTCCAATGCTGTCACTCTATTCAAAAATGCACCTAAAGGATGGATAAGCTGGGGAAATTATTGCGACATGGTATACCGTTTTAATTTACTTTAATTTCATGGATCCCCTGTTTTAATTTACTTTAATTCATTGACCACAGATATCTGAACTTTGTTGTGACCATCTGTATTTCCAGGCTTATAAAGAAACACATGATGAGATGTGGTTGGAATATGCTGTTAGCTGTTTTCTTCAAGGTATCAAATTTGGGGTTTCAAATTCTAGAAGCCATCTTGCTCGAGTTCTATATCTTCTCAGCTTTGATACCTCTAGTGAACCTGTGGGTAGAGCATTTGATAAATACTTGGACCAGATTCCCCACTGGGTTTGGCTTGCTTGGATTCCGCAGCTATTACTTTCATTGCAGAGGACGGAGGCGCCTCATTGCAAACTTGTCCTGCTGAAGATTGCCACTGTCTATCCACAGGTAAATCTTATGCCACCTTTGGTGCATAGTTAAAAATTACATCTTATTTTAATCTCAAAGACACTAATTATGTGATCTGTTCTCTTTTTATTTCTTGATGTTTTCTCTTTTTAATTCCTAGGCTCTTTATTACTGGCTACGAACATACTTGCTTGAGCGTCGTGATGTTGCAAATAAATCTGAACTAGGTAGACTAGCAATGGCTCAGCAAAGAATGCAACAAAATACATCAGGTTCGAGCGTCAGTTCTCTTGGTTTGGCTGATGGAAATGCAAGAGTACAGGGTCATGGCACAAGTAGCCTAGTCACGGACAACCAAGGCCAAGGCGCTGAATCTGGAGGTGGCATTGGATCTCATGATGGCGGAAGTTCTCACAATCAAGAACCTGAAAGATCAACCGTGGTTGAAGGCAGTGTGCATCCTGCCAATGATCAAACTGTGCAACACAATTCTTCAACCATCAATGAAGGCCAGAGTGCTGCAAGGCGTAATGGTGCACTGGGACTTGTGGCTTCTGCTAACAGTGCTTTTGAGGCGGCAAAGGAAATAATGGAGGCACTTAGAAGCAAGCACACTAATTTGGCTAGTGAACTTGAGGTGGTGATTCCATGCTAAACTTGTCATGTGATGTATTCTTTTTTAATAATTTAATCTCTAATATGTTATAGAGGAAGTTGTACCATTAATTCAGGGTTGCAATTTAACATCTAAAAGGCTATACTTAATTCCGAAGAAAGAGCTTCATATTGCTTTATATTCTACCCTTGAATCTTTACAACTATGTAAATCCTTGTTCATGAATTTTAATTATGGCCTTAAGCATCTTGATTAATCTGGTTTATTTTTCTCTTTTACTATGCCAACAATGGTGTTGTATAACAGGATTCCTGATTTTGCAGATTCTGCTCACAGAAATTGGTTCCCGGTTTGTTACTTTGCCAGAAGAAAGACTTCTTGCAGTGGTTAATGCACTGCTCCACCGCTGTTACAAGTACCCAACTGCCACTACGGCAGAGGTTCCCCAATCTCTGAAGAAAGAACTCTCTGGTGTTTGCAGGGCTTGCTTTTCTGCTGATGCTGTGAATAAGCATGTTGACTTTGTGAAAGAATACAAACAGGATTTTGAGCGTGATCTTGATCCTGAAAGTACAGCTACCTTCCCAGCCACCCTCTCTGAACTGACTGAGCGCTTGAAACATTGGAAAAATGTTCTGCAAAGCAATGTGGAAGACAGGTTTCCAGCTGTTTTGAAACTTGAAGAAGAAAGCAGGGTGTTGCGTGATTTTCATGTTGTTGATGTAGAGGTTCCAGGGCAGTATTTTACAGATCAGGTCTGCCATCTGACATTACTATATATCTCTTGAGCTTCTGTGGATACTCCATTGCTAAGTGACTTTTTACTGTTTCTAGGAAATTGCACCAGACCATACAGTAAAGCTGGACAGAGTTGGAGCTGATATTCCAATTGTTCGAAGGCATGGAAGCAGTTTCCGACGTCTAACTCTTATTGGTTCTGATGGTTCTCAGCGTCATTTTATTGTTCAGACATCTTTAACACCTAATGCTAGAAGTGATGAGCGCATGCTGCAGCTATTCCGTGTGATGAACCAAATGTTTGATAAACACAAAGAATCTAGGCGTCGCCATGTGTCCATTCACACGCCAATCATCATTCCTGTGTGGTCCCAGGTAATAAAATCTGCTACGTAAAGTGCAACACTCTGAGTTCATTATGGCATAGATTAGCGAGACAAATACCTGGAGATAATGTTTCAATGGTACTGTTGATACTGGCATTTGAATCTATTGGCTCTAAAACATTATTCCTTGATATTTCCGTTCCTTCATTTGCACATTATCATTTGCTGACCAGCCTACAGATAAGAGAAGAGCCAATTTGAGGCGCGGTATAAATAATAATAATTTTTTCTGCATGGCTAGGTTCGAATGGTGGAGGACGATTTGATGTATAGCACCTTCCTTGAGGTTTATGAAAACTATTGTGCAAGGAATGATCGAGAAGCAGATTTGCCTATTACTTTCTTCAAGGAGCAATTGAACCAAGCTATATCTGGTCAAATTTCTCCTGAAGCTGTTGTAGACCTCCGCCTCCAAGCTTACAATGATATAACAAAAAGTTATGTGACCGATAATATCTTTTCTCAATACATGTACAAGACTTTACTGAGTGGAAACCATATGTGGGCTTTCAAGAAACAATTTGCAATCCAGTTGG
Source organism: Erythroxylum cataractarum (assembly GCA_024703695.1). NCBI lineage: Eukaryota > Viridiplantae > Streptophyta > Magnoliopsida > Malpighiales > Erythroxylaceae > Erythroxylum > Erythroxylum cataractarum. The sequence continues at coordinate 52,982,075 of JANJEY010000235.1, forward strand.
CACTTTCAAGCTTCATGTCCTTTATGCTGCAAATAGGGGGAAGGTCACCAAACAAGATATTATTTGCTAAGAACACCGGAAAAGTTTTCCAAACAGATTTCCACCCCGCTTATGATGCGAATGGGATGATCGAGTTCAATGAACCAGTTCCTTTTCGACTAACAAGGAATATGCAGGCTTTCTTCTCTCACTTTGGAGTTGAAGGTCTTATAGTTTCTGCAATGTGTGCAGCAGCACAGGCAGTGGTTTCACCCAAAGTAAGTTTACACTAGAAGCATCAAGTATTAATTTATGTTTGAATACCGAGCTTAATGGGTCAAATTTTGGTTACTGCAGCAAACCGAGCATTTATGGCACCAATTAGCTATGTTTTTCCGTGATGAGCTGTTATCTTGGTCGTGGAGAAGACCGCTTGTAATGCCACTGGCGCCTGTTGGTGGAGGGAGCAGCATGAATCCTGTTGACTTCAAAAATAAGGTGACCACAAACGTTGACCATGTAATCAGCCGCATCAATGGAATCGCTCCACAGTATCTTTCGGAGGAGGTAAAATTGACAATTGCTAAGGATTATATATCAGTTACCTGGTTGTGACAAACATTGAATGTTTCTCAAAGAAATTGTTTACTATTATATGATCAATTACCTGACAAACATTGAATGCTCCTTTTCTTTTGTTGCATTAGGAGGAAAATGCTGTTGACCCGCCACAGTCAGTGCAGAGGGGTGTCACTGAATTGGTTGAAGCTGCGTTGACCCCAAGGAACTTGTGCATGATGGATCCAACCTGGCATCCGTGGTTTTAATCTTTTATTTTCTGTTAAAATTTAGGAGGAAATCGAGACTGTCAATTTTACATGTGATCCTTACATTGTATATATATATATATATATATGTGTATGTATGTATCTTAAAACCACAAACGAAATTTAACTGTATTTAGCCAAGTATATATCAGCTTTTTTGGTTCGGTTACATGTCAAACCCAAACGTATACATATATCCTATTCAAGACAAGCTCCGGTTGACCTGTCTTCATGATCTAAGGGCTTTCTCATTATCTTTTCTTCTATTTTCATATTTTATTGATATATCCTCCAAAACATCCCGTATTAGCTCTTTTGAAAAGCATCAACCCTTATTTCAAAAAATTCTTATTAAAATTGCATGAAATTGAAATTTTGTTATTTTTTAGTTTCAAATTTGGGGATTTTCAATTCTTTCTTAATTAAAAGCAAACTTTTTAAATTGATGCCTTCTAAATTGTCAAAGGAGTTAAGATTGTTTATCTTATTGATGCATCTTTAATTTTGCTTAATTTTGTTATTTTGGCACTTTATATTTCTATTTTAAAATTCTGGATCTTCTAAAATTACAAATTGTTTTTTAATCGATCAGTGCATTGTATATACTATAAACAGGTGTTTTCTCATTAGTTTTAACATCAAGGAGGTTTTGAATATTGTATACGTATATTGTAAAGAGTTTTTCAATTATTTGAGCATCATTGTGTGAGTGAGTTATTTTGGACTTATCAAGTGAGTTATTTTGATTTGTAATATTTGGTTAGGGCAATATATTATTGTATTTGGGTGTTATAAATGAGGTTCCTATTTCGAAGATTGTAAGAAGGTTTCTCTTTATGCAAAGGTTATTATTTGCCTTGAAAGAAGAATTAAAGTGAAATTCTAAAAAAACTCTTGAGAGTGGATCTAGGTAAGCGTCATTTGTCGAGCCACTATAAATTGGTTTGAATTCCCTTCTCGCTATCCTCTTTAAATATTGTTCAATAGCAATTTCCTCAAACTTATTTATATTCATTATTTTTAATAAAGTACATTGGTTGCCCCCACATGCCATTAGGACTAATATTATCTTTGACCATTTTAATTGATAATATTTTAAAAAATCATACCAAAATTGTTTGATATCAACATGTTCTTGAAATCAATCACTATACCTTTTGACAATAAAAATGTAGCCCCTCCATCTTATATCTCATGTTTAAGATAGAAATGACTACCATGATATGTCCTATGTAGACCAATAAGAATTATATTTCTCTGTCATCTACTCTAACTTGATATGGATTATCTCATTGAAAAAAATCCAATCAGATAATGCTCATTTGATTTCACACATGCGATTAAAGCAAATATGCAAAATGTAGTCCCTCCATCTTATATCTCATGTTTAAGATAGAAATGATTACATTGATATGTCCTATGTAGACCAATAAGAATCAAATTTCTCTATCATCTACTTAACTTGAGATGGATTATCTCATTCAAAAAAGAAATCAATTAGATAATGCTCATTGATTTTACACATGCGATTAAAGCAAATATGCGAAGTTGGATATTTTATTCTCAAATTACTTTAGCTGCTTTTTGGTCACCAAGCTTTTTTGTCACCAAGCATGTTGGGACCCGATCCGGGAACCGAATCCCAACCGAAAAACGGAACGAAAAAAAAACGGAAAAAATCAAAAAGCGAGAAATCGCTAATCGGAATACAAATCGCATCATCGAAGCGAAACAAATACTCAGAAAATTGTGCATCGAAAATACGAATAACAAAGCGGAAAAACTCGAAAGGCAGAATTTCGAATCGAATGCGAATCGAAATAATCAAACTGAAACAAACACCGACATCCGTTTCAAACATGAAGCATAGCAAACTCATCGCGTTGGAAACCTTACGACATTTCAAATCCGGTATAAATTTTTTTTCTTTCTTTTATTCCGTCCTTTTCTCTTTAATCAATCTTATTCAAATCATAACCATTCCATACAATTCCCTTTTTGGAAACTCATCCTCACCAATTTCTTTCTCATTTAAAATCATTTTAATATTCTAATTTTCACCAGAAATTCGGGGTCCAACATGGGAGGTTTGCAAGGACCCTTCGGGAAAATTTTGCCGCGGTAAACTTCCCAAGGTCGTGCAACACACCCTTCGGGTGAATTCATTGCGGCGAAGTCCAAGACTTCATTGTGGTGAAGTTCCTGATTTATTCCAACCCTCTCGAGAAAAATACGCCACGGTGAAAGTTCATCCTTTGTCGTGGCAACACTCCTCGTATAGCCGAGAGTCACTCTCGGGAAAGGTTTGCCATGACAAACTTGTGGCTTCACTATGACGAAACTTTGGAAACCTGAACCCAGACCCCAACATCAAACAATGCAAAAACACACACAAACATACATTTCTAACCACCCCTTAACCTAAAATTTTCCAATATCCAACAAGTTCATATTCTATATCTTTTGAAAATCAAAGGTAAAACATGAATACACTTCATTGACATAAAAAGAAGAATTTTACAAAGCTTTAATGGGCATTTCAAGCCACATTATATCATAATCCAAAAATACAAACTTTACATAAACGAGTAATACTTGAAATGCAACTGAAGCCTTGTGTTTTATGAAAACTAACTTAAAATACAAAATATGCATATTTGGAGTAATGCCTTTTATGCTCGATCACTCAATCTCTGGCTCATCACCTGAAGATGGGGAAGAATGGGGGTGAGCTTACAAGTTCGTAGGTAAAAAGTTTACAACGGAGAATAAGCAAAATCATTTAAAAGTATTTACTGTCGTTATAACTTTGCATTTAATTCGTAAATACATATTTTTCAAATTCTCAACTTGTCAAACAATTCATAAACACATAAACATGTATTCATCAAACTTGTCAACATATCATAAACACATAAGCAAATCAGAGTGGTTTAGGTAGGTCCATAAGGGAGTTCTTGCGAATCTCCATTGATAACATAATAAACTAACACAATTCCACATAATATTTTTCCGTTGTTCATAAACAGAGGGGAGTCCATGAAGGAGCTCCATGCCATTAGCGAACAGCGGGAGAAACCTTTAACAGAGTCAATGTGCATTTGACATAATAGAATGGACTACCACAAACCCACACAAACATGTATTTCATGACTTGAACATATTGCCCAAAAAGGTACATTTCAGAAACATAATCTCCATAATCATGATATATTTCAAAAAATCATTTCCATCTTCATTTCATAAATCACCAACACAATTCAAGTACCAAACATGTAACAATTTCTCAAATTATTTAAAAAGCAATAAGTGCAATATTAATTAAAACAGTTGAAATCATTTAGTTCCATTAATTTGAAAAACTATTCATGGCTTATTAACTCTACTATAAACAAGTAACTCACTTTGATTCCTTGCTTAAAAACTTGCTCAAAGATGCTTTTCCTCTTGCTCATCTTGCCTTCCTTGATTCCCTTTAACAATAGCAAAAATTTCCATTCAATAGGAGTTCCAATTGAGAACCCATAGAACATATTCACTAAAATTGATTCTAGAATATTTAAACCTATGCATTTCCTAAGCTTCATGAACCAAAACCTTTCCAAAAATCCAAAGGATTGAAATATAACTAACCTTGAATCTAACCAAATAAAAAAAATGTTTGGATCAAATGGAAGCTCTTATCTTTCTCTTTCTTTTTCTCTTCTAGAACAATCTCAAAATCTCTCTAGAAAGCGTAGAAAGGATGAAATCCTTATTGTCTCCCTTCTTTTCTCTCCAACAATGACACTCTCTCTCCCTTTCTTTCTTATTTCCGTTTCTTCTTCTTCTTGGAACAAGACAACACTTTTCTTTTTCCTTTTATACCCTTAATGAGTGTAAAAAGTCCACTTTGCCCTTCCTTTAAAGCCTTATGGCTTTTAAACTTAAGTGATCTCCCAAAAATGCCCTTTTTACACTACCCTCTTACTAATTTAATTTAACTAACCAAAGTAATAAATCCTACTATCATTAACATACTAATTAACTTCAAAAAATAATTAATCTATCAAGACCTCAAATTTTATTTAAATCATGCTTAATAATAATAATAATAATAATTTGGGGGCCAACAGTTATGAGCTCCAAATTAAATGTATGCTTAATTCTTTTCTGACATCCTATCATCATAGAAAAGCAGAGAGTTAGGGAAAAAACTCTAGAAAAAAAGGCTACGCTCTAATTTGGAAGACAAATCGCAAGACTTTAGTGCAGATTTCACAATGGATTCAGGTATACTTTCTGCTTTTATTTGATTGTTGATGATTTGATATAAACGGATCCTATCTTTTTAAGTGGATTAAAACTCTACATCCCTTTCTATTGATTATGTTAATGCTGCTATTGAATGTAAAGTGAGAAAATTTTCTGCCAGGGTATACCTGACGTTCAAGTAGATGACAGATTGCAAGACAAAGTTAGTCTAGCTGTGGAACTACTCCTAGAGCTCTGGAAGCAAGCTGGTTGCTATCAGAAAGCTATTGATGCTTATAGAAGTGCTCTCCTTAGTCAATGGAACCTTGATAATGACAGTTGTGCTAGGATACAAAAAGCTTTTGCTGTGTTTTTATTACATAGTGGAGTAGAAGCTAGTCCACCCAGTTTGGCTGCCCAGAT
>JANJEY010000235.1:53204479-53217052 GCA_024703695.1 Erythroxylum cataractarum
TAAGAGCTAGCACTCTTTAATTTGTTCTAGCTATTCCCGGGTCAAAGGGTTTGTCCCGGTTAGGTTCTCCGATCTCTACGTGGATACCGTTAGAGACGGTCTCTTTTGATCGTTATGGTTTGACATTGTTATATAGACACATGGATCCTGGCTTTCGGGAAGGTCCCGGAACAAAAATCATTGTTTTTCCGCACCGTGTGTATGTGATGCACACACTGGGATTTTCGTAACAGAGATGTGTTTGGATAATGTAGTAGAAAAGCCATCAAAGCAATTAAAACAAGAAAAACTCTCAATATAACAGCAAGTGTAAAAACTAACATTCATTTAACATTGGGTACCATCAATTATGATGAATGCAAAAATTACGTGTCACTGCTCAAATTCAAGCTCCCATACCACAAACCACATGAAGTATAACTAATTAGAAGGAATCACTTATAACAATCAATGATATTAATACATTAAAACTATAAGGAGTGATCCTTCAAAGCCATATCCACCTTATATACGTTATAAGCAAATCACCCTTTAAATACAACTTTGTGAGGAGAAATAATCATAAATAACTTTTTTTTAAAAAATGTATTTCCACCTTGATATTTTTATTCAAACATTTTTTCTTTTCTTTTCTTTTTTTCTTTTTCTTTCTTTCTTCTTCTTTTCTTTTGAAAATTGAAAGAAGCTACTTCAACATGAGAATTTCATTGATAAGACATAAAATAACATCCCAATAATTATAACCATCTCACACATATGCACACCCTCACACTTATACTCTTGCACATCCATAATCATTAACAATCAATAGATTTTCCATTAGCTTTAAGGCTTAGGTAGGAAATTTGGTTAGATTTAAAGCATGTTGTAACACCCCAACTCCCCTAGTGCCCAAACCCGACATTGTAGAGTGACGTCCAAGATCGAGCCACACGAGGGTGGCGTGTTAGGCCACTCAATCATTCTAAAATCAGTAAACTTTTTTTTTTTGAAATCACTAACATAAAGTGTGGAAAACCATAACCAAATCGGGCTCACTTGATTTCATGAACATTTTAAATTAATGCAATACAATCAATAAAATTTTCAATATCCATTTAGGCCCTTTCACAAATAAAAAATACTTTAGTAATTTCAGAATACAAATTTATAAAAAAAGTTGTGGAATATACAATTCAATACAAAATAGAGAAATGCAATGTAGATGCGAACTGATTCCGACCTCTATCCTTGACTTGAATGCTGTAGGTATACTCCCGTTGGCCTAACGGGGTATTCTTTTGATCTTTAAAAATATTTGCAAATTTTGGGTGAGTTTTTGCAAACTCAATGAGTGACTATCATCGATGGCTCACCCAGTCACATAACACATAATTCATGTTTCGCATTATTTCACATTTCACATTCAATTTCACACTTCACATTCAATACACTTAAATGCATATGCAGTGCACATGAGACTCACTTTTCATTTGTTACTTTGTTATGACCGAGTTCTTAAACTGTCCCATATAGGGCTCATTGATAACTGTCCCTTATCCACTTAGGGGATACATGGCTCATTAAACGTTGAGCCTGAGGCTTTAAATCATTTTTGAGCTTGAGGCTCATTTTCACTCGTTGAGCTTTAAGCTCTGATCGTTAGCTACTCTGATCACAATTGCCATTATATTTCATGCATTCATGCAATGGAATGCATCAATCACATTTTCATGTTGCCATTCAATCTCATTCCCATATCATCGGACCTTAATCTACCATTCAACATTAAGTTGAGAATCACACTTTCACTTACATGCAAATGCAAATTCAGAACACATTTAACAATCACATTAAGTACACTTAGTTCTTCTTATTCAGATACAAGCAGCACTTCAATATATTATCAATCATCACAATCATCGAACCTTCTGTCTGGAATTAACAATCAAGACGCGTTCATATCGACACTCAGTAGTCAATTAATACAAAAAATCAAACAAAACAAAACGAACAATGAAATGAGACCATATAGGTCTACTCACAGTACGCTCCAGATTAGCATTTACTTCCAAATTCTAGATACGTCTGTATGTAGACGTTTATCCTGCATATCTCATTTATGCAATACACAATTCACACACATTACAAAACTCATTTTTTTGCACAAATAATTATTTGGACTATGTAAAATGCATGCTCAATGACAATTCTAGGTACTTTATCAATTTCATAAATTAATCACTCATCATTTCTTTAACTCACAAACTCAATTCTTTGGTAATTTGATGTCAATAACTCATCCACAAATTTTCCAATATAAATCCGTATGTGTCTAGTAGAGAGGAAACAGAGTCTCTATATATGTATATGAATATATATGTATCACTATGAATTTTCTGTTTAACTCATAATATCTCCTCCTCATTCCTATTTCATTTCAGCTCAACACATCACAACCCAATCAAAATCTATCATTTTTCATAATCATCAAAAACAGAAACATTCACTATGTATATTCATCACATTTCCTGCATTACTACACTTTCATTTTTTAGCATTTTCAACCCTTTTCATTCACTTCACTTTCTTCTTCTAGCTATCACTTTAATCTTTCTTTCTCAGCTCAAACATCATCATACACTTTTTCATTGCTCTTTTAACTCCAAAAATCATTTCTACAATCTCTTATAACATTTTGATCATTAAATCCAAAGAAAATCATATATATATGGCATACTCAAAATATCCTCACTCATTTTCCAGCAAATTTGAATATCACTATTCTTAACCATTTAACAATGAGCTAACATGATGCATGCTTCATTTCATATAGAAATACAAAATCAAAACAACTTACTTGCTTAAAGCTCTAACGTCTTCAAATCACGTGAACCCTAATTCCTCATGCAACCATATACATCAACTTGAAAGTTGACCCAGGGGGGTTCGGTTTTTCTCGAGATAGAAGAAAGAAATATCAAAATGGGGATAACACACACAGAGGAAAACAAGATTTGTTTTTGGTGAATATTTGATGAAAAACTCTGTTTCGGAGAAACACTAGAGAAAGAAACTTTGAGAGAAAGAAATAAAGGCAAGTACAATAACTTGTCTTTCCAGGTTATTAAAACTCAACTTTAAAGCTGGGACACCTGTCAATTTCTTAGCCACTTATCCACTTCCCTTAGTACAACTCACTTAAGTATGATTTGTACTTAATTTTATTACTTAATAAAACCACAGAAACACGTTATATCCCATTTAATCACTTCCAGATTTTTAGATAAACATCATTTTGGGTCAACTTTGCACGTTCTTTTTGATCTCGATACTGAAGTTATTTTGCAACACTTTCTTCTAGAAACATGTTCCCCTATTTCTTATGTTTCTATTAAACCCAAAATCATTCAATTTGGTTAAGTGATTTGAAGATATACCTCAAATATTTTCGGACTACTCTTGTCCAAAACAGTATACCAGGCATAATTCCCTTCCAAAATTTAAACATCTTAGATACTGGTTTAAAATTTGACTTATTTAGACGATTTGTAGCACTATGACTTTAGTTTACTCCAAAGTAAAAACCATCTCATTTGAAATTCTACAGACCCATACATAATTAAAATACCGACGTATGCTAAGTAAAACAACACCAATTCACTGTTTCAACCGATTCCCTCACTTTCGTTCAATCAACCTTTTGGAAGTCAATTATAAATGATACCAATATTTGTGGAGAGGTAGAAAATTTCCTTATTAATCCAATGGTTTAAGAATCACTTCATTTGGTGTTCGGATAACAAAGTTATGGACGAAAAAATCAGATAAGGTTTTGTCCTCCAACATATTGAAACTATCTTGGGACAATTTCTATAACTTTCACTAGAGATGTCTGATTAGGATAATCTTAGTACGATTTCAAAGAGGATTTTGAGATCTACAACTTTAAAAAGACCTTAAAGATAGATTCTATCGTTTGAAAGGTAAAAAATGGAGTAGACAATAGGTATAGATGAAACCAAATAAAAAAGTACATAAATTGAGAAAATTGCTATAACTTTCCCTACAGATATTGGATTGAGGAGTTAGTTAGATGATTTGAAAGAGGACTTCAATATATACAACTTTCATGAAGATCTAGAAGATAGATTATATCTTATAAAGTGTCAAAAATGAAGCAGACAATAGGTATAGATGAAACCAAATGAAAAAGTAAACGAATGGGGAAAAGCAAATAAATCGGAAAAATTGCTATAACTTTCCCTAAAAATGACAAATTGAGGTGTTCATTATATGGTTTGAAAGAAGATTTCAAGATATACAAATTTCATGAAGACTTTTAAGACATATTTTATCATCTAAAGGGTCAAGAATGAAGTAGACGATATGTACATACGAAACTAAATGAAAAAGCAGACGAATGGGAAAAAGAAGATCAATCGAGAAAATTACTATAACTTTCCCTATAGATATTAGATTGAGGCGTTCTTTAGATGGTTTGAAAATAGACTTCAAAATTCACAACTTTCAGGAGACTTAAAAGACAGATTCTATTGTCTGGAGGATCAAAAATGGACCAGACAATAGTGTATAGAAGGTCAAACATAGAAGAAGTAGAAAGTCAAACATAGACGATATGACGTCATCATAGACGATACTTTTTTACAGATGATATGATATCATCGTAGACAATATGACATCATCATAGACAATACATTTTTACAGGCGATATGATGTCATCACAGACGATACTATCCATACTCCTGAACATCTCCACTTATAAAGACCATAACATTCAACTCCAATGTCTAAAATTCTCATGCTATATACCATTGGAAATCTAAGAGAAAGAACTAAAACTTTATAGAAGACACCTTTCTATAATTCATCCTAGCTCAATCCATAATTTTCCTTTAATTCAAAACATGAATTTTACTTTCATCTCCCAATGTACTGCACCCAGTTCTCAACTTCATGACAATTGTTTTGATTCTTAAAGATAGAATTTCAATTTGATTTCTTCATAAAAAATGTAGCCATATGTATCTAGTTTAATTCAAATTAAGAATCATCTTGTTTGGATAACTAGAGAAAATTTTGTGGCTAAAATACTGAAACATACTCAGTGAACATTTTCCAGATCAAATACCAATTTTATTTCCAAATCTTTCCTTATCACTACTCATAACAAGGTCACTCTTTTGACTCCTTATACTTTTAATTTTCAATAAAAAATCACATTTAAAATCAATTATACCCAGAAGTTGTCAATGAATGCATGTATAATTATTTTTATGTGTAGAAAAAAAAATTCACTATTCATATCTATATATATGCCATACTATGCATGAGCATGAAATGTGTTTCCCACTTTCTCAGTAATTTCTCTCATTTATTGTTTTTGCCTTAACATGGGTAATAGGATGTTATACATGTAATACGTTAGAACAAAAAGAAAGGCTAATAAAACTCAAGGGGACTTAACAACTGGAAAATTCACAACAAAGGGTAGGCTATCTGGCTAATGTAGTTTATAAAAAGAAAGAATGCCTATATCATTTCCATGTTAATACATGTGTTAGTCTAATAAGGCTCAAAATGTTACTAGCTTTTTTCTACCACTAGTTACTACTCTTATAAAGATAATGCAATATTAACCAATCATAAGAGTAAAAGTACATGTTAAGTTGCTATTGATTCTTTTAGTTAATTCACTCTCTAATCATTACTATATAATCCTAGAAGCAATAAAAAAAACAGAAAATTTTTGTTTGTTTGTTTGTTTGATTCTCTTTCTATTTTTGTTGAAAGCTTAAAAACAAGTAAGAAAAAGCAAACTTAAAAACACATATGAATATAAGAAAGAAATGTGAAAATAAAGGAAAAGAAATTAACTTCCTTTAGGTTGCCTCCCAAAAAGGACCTTTGTTTATTGTCATCGACTCAACTCCTCGTGTTCCTCACTAAGGGACAAAATTATGATCTTCAGGTGTCATAGCTTAAGCCTCCTCCTAATAGCGTGTGTCCAGTGTACTGCAAAATTGACCTAACTTTGTACATTAAAAACTTGTAGATATGGTGAGCTGGGATCATAAGGAATGTTTACTTAATTCTTGTAATAAAAATAATTGATGCAAAGGAAATAAAAGGGAGGTTTTGGGTTTCATTCGATTGAGAAAATAATGTAAAATTAAAAAAATTATAGCAAACAATCAAAAATGATAAAATTGATGAATGTATGTGAAACCCAATTCTCAAATCAATCTTAACCTACACATGACTAAAAATCTTTCTTTGTTATAATGCTTTCACAACTCTCCTAGCACATTATGCTAATCTTGATTTTCTCTTAAATTGTGTTTAATTAAGAGATGCTCGTTAATTAAACCTAACCACTAAATAACCTAGGATACGATCTCTAGATTCAATTGGGCACTACGAACTGGAAAATAGACCAATCTAAGCAATAACCACACAAGATCGAGTTATTTAACCTAGGCTATATTATCCCTAATGATTAAAAACCATTAGTTGCTACATACGCATCCAATTACAATAATTACGGATTATATTAATGATTTTAGGAATAGGTTTATAATATAAACAATCTAACGATAACGACAATACGATTATCCATACATAAATATCCAAATCAATTAAAGAAAGGATAATGTAAAAAATTCAGAGAGAGAGAGATCCAACATTAAACAAAGATAAGATAAGCTTAACTATCCATCCTAGGTGTCTTCACCTCTAAACTAGTGTCGGAATGTTCTTCTTCCATCTTCCCTATCAATCTCCAAGAATCAGCTTCAGTAGCCTCCATTCTTATTGAAAGTCGAAGAGAATATGGTGTAGAATGGAATCTGTCTTCTTTTCTACATTATACCTCGTAACCACCACAACATATTCCTTTTATAGTAAAACCTAGGTTAAAATGGACAAGTGGCCTAAACTTAACAGGCGTGTATGGCCTCTCATGGCTATAAGAAGAGTCTTATGGGTGTGAGTGGTGTCTCACATCTATGAAACACCCTTGCATGGGTGTGAGAGTGGTCTCACGTCCATAAAAAACATTGCACTGAGCATGGGCGTGAGATCACTCTCACACCCATGCATCATAGTTGTGCAATTTGGCATGGCCGTAAGTTAATGATCAAAACCATGCTAAATTAATTTATGACTACGAGTTTTAATATTGCTCTTCATTTCATTTTTTTCTTGTCTCCTCTTCTTTTAATCTTCTTCTTCCTTCTTCATGAAAAAAATAGAGTATGAACCCCGAGAAGATGGCTCAATGAGAATGATTTCATCTCACTTTAGCTATTGTGCTTCCAAATTATACCTAAAATCAAACACAAAGTAAAGTAAGTGTCTTAAGCATTTTGAGGCATTAACCACTAAGAGTAATGGATTAAATGTATCAGTAATTAAGCACATATCACCTCTATTTGTGGTTATTCAAGATAAGATCTAGGTTGATGATCATCCATCTTTAGCGTCTTCCCTATCTTCAAACTTCCAATCTCTACCCACTCCATGCACTCTTGAAATATCTCGAATGTCTCATCACCCTTTTCTTCTTCATTTAATTTCTCCAATCTACTATGTAAAGATGAAGGTTAGTCTTAAAAATAATTATGGATTCAGAACTCACCTTTGAGTTAAATGATGTATCATTTTCTGCTTCAAGCTCCTTCTCCAATTCTTCTCTTGTATCGAATGTTCTTGCAAGGTACATGTTTGATGTTATATTATATAAGATTTTATGAAGTCTTTCTGTTCTCCATATTCCTAGATCAATATAATCCCTTCTGGATGTTCTTAATGTCTAGAATCATCTCCAAAAGTATGCCTTTTTTGTTTACCTTTAATCATGTCCTTATATAACGAAATTTAGGATTTCTGGGAGACACACGGTCTAATACACGACTATGTATCAAAACATGAATCTCCAAAAACACTTAAAATTGTGACTTTACGTGTTTTGAGACACTTACATGGTCATATACACAATAGTGTATCTCTCAATTGCTTCAATTCTTCATTTTTATTCCATGATTTCACGTAAGTTGGTAAAGAAACTTATGAAAAGGAAAGGCTAAATATTAAGAAAAAAATTAAACAATACATTAAGTGAGTTAAAAAAGGAGGAAGTTATATTTAGAACTAGGGTTTAGGATTTGGTATACTTGCACAAGGAGATATTTCCAAGAAAATGAAAATCTAAGTTATGGTTAAGAGGCAATGAACAATTTCATATTGTGGAAAGTATGATTAACAATCCTTACAAGATTGACTTCTTTGGTGATTATGGTGTTCATTATACTTTTAATATGGATGTTTTTCTCCCACTGATTTTATAGAGGAAGATTTTCATTAAGGAGAAATCCTTTTGACAAGGGAGAGAATGATGAGAATCAAGCAGTAGCTACTCAATTATAAAGATTTACTAGAGATCCCTTTGTAGGGCATTGGAGGCCTAATGACATATAGTAAGGCAAAGAAAGCCAAAGAATCCTTTAGCAACTTAATGCAAGATTTCGGTACAAGGATTGAGGTTTTGGTACTTCTATAGTAATTCAAAGATAACTATTATAATCTTGCACTGTTATTAAAACGTTGAAGAAATAATGTATAATTAATACTAGAGTCATCTCCACAACTAGTATCGGTGTTTTACAATGTTTTGTGTTTTGTATGTTTAAAACAAAAATCAAAATTAGGATCCAATGTATAAACAATGTTCGACTCAATTTTTAGTTTACGTAGTTTTTGTCTAGAATAAAACTAACATCAATTATGGTCTAAAAAAGGCATTATCATCCTACTATTTATATTTAATGCTTTGTTATTTTAGTAGGATTTTATTATCTTGAGTGTCTATATCCTTTTAGAACTATATTTTTAAGGGTTTCATACCTATATAAGGCTTAAAAGATTATTGTAATAGATAGTTCCTGATTGTTATTGATTATTTAAATCACTGGAAAGTCTTTCTTCCATCATTTAAAATGTTATTGCTCAAAGGTCTTTAAAAAAATTAATCTTATATAGCTTCTCAGTAGCAATCAAAGACATTAGGATCTTATAATTCTCAATGCTTTTTGTCCTTGACTAAGATAGTTCATATCCTTCATTTTGTCTATTTTTGTGTCTTCTTTTATAGATTGACATATGTTTTATATAATGATCTGGGTTCTATCATATTAATATTGATTTCATTAGTTCTATTGGTGAGGGTGTATTATAAATTAAAGGGATTTAGATTATTTTTTGGGGGTTTTGTTTTGTATTTTGGAAGTTCTTACATATTTCCTTCCTATATTATATATATTGAATAAAAAATGTTATTTTAAAACTGCACAACTACCACACCTAAAATGGTGAGGTTTCCTAACAAATCCTATGATCTAATTACACTTATTTTGCGGGCATTATAAGTTACATAATCTTTTAAGACCAAAGATTAATTGTCAACTAGCATATGAAAAATTAGAGACTAACATTCTTCGTCTCTTGGTTTTAAATCTTGCAATTTAGATCAAGGTTTGTAATATCATCCATAAACCTTTTCTTGGTTATAAAGTTTTTCTTGATACCTAATTAAGAAATAAATGAGGCTTTTAGAATTTTGTTCTCAGACCATAATAACATAAACCGAAGCAGTTTCTATATAGAAATTCTAAAGATTTCTAGACATTTTTTATTTGAGAACGTCCTTAATTGATGTCTTAACGATACACTTGAATCATTTATTTGCATGTTTAGTTTATTACTTGATAAGTTATCATAATAATTTAAAATACCCCAGAGTTACAGTCACCATCATATTTCTCAGACATAAGAGCTTATGTAGTTTGTTTAGATAGACTAAATCACTGCAATTATCATACTATAATCATGTTGAGTTCTTATTCTTTATCCAACTTTTAATCATATTTTTTATACTTTCCTTCATCTTCAATATTTGATTCATGTTCCAAGATTAGTTTTATTTAATTGTATTTTCCAAGATCATTCTCTTTGAGAAATCAAGTATGAATCCGTTTAACATAGAGAGCCTCTTTATTAGTATAGGTTCTCCGAATTCTCTTTGCTATGGACACCTTTTTCATTGTTTTAATTAAGATTATGCCTCATACTCCTTCAATGTTGACTTTTGAAACAATAAAAGATACGTTAAAAAATTAAAGTTGTACAAATTTTTTAATTTTTTTAGGAGAGGATCTACTATAAGCGCTAACACTCATGTAAATTGTTTAGCATAGAATTGATAAGCAATAACATATCAAAGAAGAAGAGGATATTATGATTATAGTGGCTGATTCTCATATGTATTAAGTCAAACATTGCATCTTAAAGTTGACTTAAAGAGATCATGTAGCACCCCCTTACCCCAGGATACGCACCGGGATGCCCGAAGGTCATTCTGGCGCATACCATAGGATAAGGGCATGCTACGTTTGATCACTACACTCACTTCACATGGCATCGTATCATAATTCACTTATTAAACATTAATGGAAATTCACATTATTTCTAAATCCATCTCTCTCTTTTTTTTTCATTTCTCAAACCAAGAATCTACATGTGTCTTTCGACCCTCTTTACATGTACATTAACAAAAGCTAGTACAAATGTACTACATGAAAGAGGAAAACGTGATCATCTATCTAAGTCATCCCAAAAATCCCAGCTGACTAACCTTTGAGCCATGGATACTCTTGTTAAAACATAATCTACACGGTAGTGGAGCCTCTCAGTAGCTAAAGTTGTCTCTCGGTCTTGAAAAGATAACGTGCAATTTTAGTGAGTTTTGTGAACTCAATGAGTGAACCATTATTGATGAGTTCACCGGATTATAGACACATACCACATATTTCATAGATATTCATTCAGATGATATTAATATTCTTGATATTCACATAACATGGCATCTCATATGACCACACAGTTAAATATAACAAATAGCTCATATCAATTTATCACTCATTTTCGCTTTGCATATCATTTAAGAAATTCAGTCTTATAATGCTATATGCATGAGATTCACATTCATTCTTATTGTTGTGACCGAGTGCCTAACACATACTTATACAAATATTGGCCCATAGGGCTCAGTCATAACAGAATCATGGAGCATAGCTCTACGTGGAGAATCAGAAATCACAGAGCAAAGCTTTACGTGAAAGCGTTTCAAAATGACTATTCAAGTCACAATGCCTTTATCTGAACATGCATTTTATGAAATGCATCAATTACTGATTATGCCATATCAAATAATCACATGTGTTATTTAAATCAAAACTCATTATCATCGGACCTAAGTCCAGCATTCAACTTTCGTTCAGAATTCACATATATCATATAGGATTTCACATCAATTCGAAGCACATCCAATACATATATCCATACAACAAACTCCTCAAACTTTAAGTCCAAAATTCAAATCAAATCATAAATAAGTCAGAATTGGAAGCTAAACAAATCAAATACATTCAAGGTAATTCAATCCTAGGAAATCATCTAGGTTGACTCACTGAATGCTCCAATATGCTATTGCTTAGATGGTTAAACAATGTCCGACTGGCATCTGATGTGCTCCTCTATAACATACACAACACATTTACGCAAATCACACTTTTGCATAATTATACAAATATTCATTAATGCAAATCTACTTGTATGAAATGGGTACAATGCATGTTCCATGACAATTTCGGGATACTTTTATCAATTTCCATCTTAAACTCGATCCCATATCAAAACTCATCCAAGAATGATTTATACTTAGGTTTATGCCCCACTAAAACTATTGAAATGAAAATTCATTACTCATGTTGGACCCCACACCTGGGCTAACATTTCTCACCCAGCGTGTGTTTGTCAGTTATACCGCGGCATCCAACACAAATCAGTATTGTCCTTTTTGGTGGGAATCGAACACCCAACGAAAAGGTTTTGTTGCTTTTACAAGGACGCCTCTTACCATTGAGCCAATTGGTAACATCACTTAACCTTTCAACTCGCAGAAAACAGTAGCCTACTTCTAGTAGAAGTACATAAACCTAAGTGACATTTGTCACTTTTCAAATATCTAAACTCTAACTGAGTTTCTTTTGAAACTAACTTCCTTAAACTCTCATCTTTACAATCGAACTATCTCCAATTCTTCAGTTGATGTCTTTTTCCTATTTTCTATAATTTTTTCCAAAATCTATGCATACATTCTCCAAAATTTACAAATACAATACTCTTACTGTCCAATAGAATTTTCAACATAAATAAATTCAAAATTCTCAAAAATAGTCAAAAATTATAAATCAATCTAATTATACCTAGAATTATTCATGAATGTATGTACAATTATTTTCAAGTGCAACAACTTCACTATTCACATATGTGTGTATGTCACATTATGCATGAGCATGCACAAGCATTTCTAAACTCTCATTTTTTACTTATATTTATTATTCTAACCTTCCCATAAGTAATGGGATGTTACAGATCATCTTATTTAACTAACACTTAGCTAATTTTGCATAAATTTAAGATTACTTTTGGGAAGTTAGTTCATTAGAAAGTTTT
>JANJEY010000235.1:53448486-53458952 GCA_024703695.1 Erythroxylum cataractarum
AGGGTTTTTTTGCTAATTTTTATATGTCAGGGGTTATTTAGCAACTTTTGCATAACACATGGTTATTTACGCAATAAATTCTTTTTTTATGTAGATATAATTATAAACTTAACTAATATATTAACTCTTTTAATGTAAGGACTCTTCGCTTTAATTTGAAACCTATAACGAGAAAAATGCATGAACTATGAATGATTAAAAGTTATATATTTTTCCTTAAAAACTCTTTTTGTTTTTCATTCTTGCACATTTTTCTTTTAGTTGTTGCCGAGTTGCAATCACTTTTTAACGTGCTTCTTTAGTTTTACAATTCAGAGATTATATTGATAGTTAGTTATTCAAAATTATTCAATCAGCTTTAAAATATAATGTTAGGAAATCAGGCTTAAATCTAATCCTGACCGTAGCAGAATAATTATGAAACTTTTTTGTATTTTGATTTTTCAAAAACGAAGATTACTTTAATTTTATAAAGAGATTAATAAATAAATTATAATAAAGCATGAATTGTGACTCATATTTTATTCCCAAGCTTGATCATTTTCTTGTTGAATCCCTCGAATCGTTTCTAAAACTGCCTCATTTCAACCACCATAGTCATATAAATGTTTTACCTCTAACGATATCCACACAATAAGTTGAGAAAACTCTGCAACTATTAAAGAGAGGGTTAGGCAAGTAGTGTTAGTTATATTAGAGCTTAAGCCTATTTATAATAAGTTTTGGACATTTTAGTAATTTAATTAGAATTACAAATAATTCTAATTAAATATCAGTTATGCCCAAATAAGATGAAATATCTCATATTAATTCTTATTTATCAAATATCTCATATTTAATAATAAGGTTTCTCAAACTTTAAAATCAAGTCCAACTTAATTAAAATATTTTTTTCTCTTTAACTTGTTTTTAATGTGTGACCCATTAAATGTTGAACAAGTTTTATATATAATAAAACTCTCAATACTCACAAGTATATGGATTGTAACTTGTAGTATTGAAAGGTATCAATCTCACGAGGAACTAGCTAAAACAATTGAACCTAACTTTGTCTAAAGTCATAAAATATGAGTTGAGTGAGATAGTAACAGAAAATTAAAACAATGACATAAAAGCAATCAACTAATAAATACCAAGTGAGCACTAAAGATGATTAAGGATGAATGCATAGGATTTATTATTTCATCATTTTGCTCCTCTAACAATTATTGATTCAATTATGCGTTGATCTTATATTTTCTAAGGGTTTGATTACTCTCTCTCAAGATTAACTAATTAATCCTAATTAAATCTGAAAAATTCATTATTACAATTTCTCAATTCACAACTCTTTCTATAACGTTTTCAATTAGATATGAAGTTATCTATTGAATAATCAAGTTCTCACACAAGATCTCTCTTCAAATGATAGTTAATTTGTTAATCGTTTAACAAATTAATTAGATTACTTTTGACTTAGTATCTCGATTTATTGTCAAAGTATGAGCATTCACCATTAACACAATACATAATATGTATTGGATCAAAAGATATGGAATAAACCCTAATATGAAATTGAGAACATCATAAACATAATAGACATTTGGAAATTTAATTTACACATCAAGTAATATGAAAATAAGAAAAGAGAAAGAAAGAAAAACTCCATTCAGAGCTTGATATGGAAAACTACAAATCTGGATGTCTCTCATGATCTTCTTTGTTTGATCCACTTTTGTAAAATGGCAGTTGCATTTTTAAGGTTGCATAAGGTTCTTAAATAGTCCTAGAGGATCTTGGGGGTGTAACTAGGATTTTCACCCTTTGATCGGTTTAAACAATGCCTCTAAACCCTAAAACAAATGGAAAATGTCGTGCCTGGGAAGCCTTTGTCATGAT
This sequence comes from Erythroxylum cataractarum, assembly GCA_024703695.1. NCBI lineage: Eukaryota > Viridiplantae > Streptophyta > Magnoliopsida > Malpighiales > Erythroxylaceae > Erythroxylum > Erythroxylum cataractarum. The sequence goes on from JANJEY010000235.1 coordinate 53,450,365, forward strand.
CATGACTCTAGAAAAAGTGTTTCTATCATGATCGTGACTTTCATGACTCTGGGTGATTCTCTTCTGCCACGATTGCAAAATGGGAGTCACGATCATGACCTAACCCATGAAGCTCAATGCATATCTATATCTCTTGTTCTTCGTCTATATGATTTCCAATACTAACAAATACATCAAACACCTCAAGAAACATATAAATAAGAATTAAAACATGCTATAAACCATGTAAATACTTAGAATATAAATAAACATTCAATTAGCATAATTCTAAGTCTATACATGCAACAATCAGTTAATAAACACCTATAAACAGACTAAAACACCTTTCAAACATAGTATAAACTACCCCTATCATTAGGTTTCCAAATATGTCAACAATAGATGCAAATTATAACCTAAATCATATTTAAGTTTAGATAAATTAAACTTCTTTAATTTATCTTTAATTTTCTAACTAAACAACATATATCTATAGATCAAGGTTGACGTCTAAGAACACATTATAATCACCCAATTATTTAATAATGTCATGGTTTTGACTAAACATTTTGTACATAACTTTTTCTATAATTAAATCCTTTCATTACACAATGTTTCATTTAGACATAGAACATGAAATTAGTGTTTACCATACTCTGGTTCCAATCATATTAGTTCTCCACCATTAGTAATTTATTCAATTAATAAAATTTGTAAACTATTTACAAAACATCATTTCACCTTGCTAAGGATTTTTTAAATCAATAACAAGCTAGTAGAAATCCCACTAACCAGCAAGTCTAGGGAGGTCTAGTAGTATATAACCTTACCCCTAATTGGAAGAAAGGCCTGTTCTAATTCTTGAATCTATCATAATTGAGAACAACAAAACATTATCTCTAATTACTTCAGGGTAATGAATTATATCTTAATCACTCAACTACCTTCGTATAATTTATGCTACATCCAATGACTACTGACAAAATTACCTACGATTATAATAGTTCATAAGTAATATCAAAATATAACAATCTCTATACAAGAAAACTTTGAAAAACTCAATTCAAAGGATCACTTGTACAATCATTATAATAAGAATTTTTGTAAACATACAAGTAATGTTTCAAATGAATTTCTTATATATGGTTAGTTTAGTAAACTTATTCTTTAATAAGCACCCTCATGTTTGTTTAAGCATCTCCACAAGTCTATGAGATCAACTACTTCCTTCACAAGAAAAAATATAACATGTGCTAGTCTTTTTTACATTCTATTAATATCCAATTTTAATATAACAATCGTTAGGAATATATTAAGGTTAATACATAAATGCAATACAAATCTCATAACTATCACCTCGTCATAATTTCATTTGCATTGTATAATATTCTATGAACTTTATGACATACACTTAAATATGTATAAGATAAAGAGTGCCTTTAAATATTTTTGTCACTAAACTAAAACTAACGGATTGGTTGTAGGGCATATACCAGCAATCTTCCACTCAAACTAAGCCAATTTTTTAAGTATATTATATCATATCATCTTATGACGATCATACTACTACTGGGACAGTGGCTTAATAAGAGAATTCTATATGTTTCTCTACAATGAGCACTTGTTTAGATCTTACAACTTTCATCTTAATTATCATCCTAATTAAGAAAAATTACCTAAATACATCCTTAGATATTTGAAGAGATCTTAGCTTCTTTTACATGCCCAATGGTTTTAATGTTTCACAGTATTACTATCTTGAATACTGCAAGTAATTATTCCAAGATCATTAAAGAACTTATTGATCCAAGTAATCATTTCCACTAAATGAAAATTTTATTATGGCTTAATTAGCAAACCATTGTTACAATAGAACCTTTCCAATCTTAAAACGATATTATTCTAATTATAATATACCTTAATTAGTATTTACTTCTTAAATTAATATGCATATAACCTTGTGCTCAAATATCAACTGATACATAGAATAATGGATATCTTTAATACTTCATAAGAAATTTTAGTTTATTATTTATGTACTTGAACTTAGAATAGGTAAACAACTTCCAATTTATCTCTATAGTTCCAATTCTCATAATTAGGATGTTACATTTTCATATCCAACAAGAGTTGTTCTTGGATAGTTGTATTTTCAACAATTGAAAATCCTAGTTGATGTTCTCTATAAGCAACATGTCTCTACATGCACTCACTAAAGAGGACAACTATATGCTCACTAACCTTTCATAGTTATGATAAATTCATAATCAACTTCAAAACAAACTCTTTAAATTCATTATAAAATTAAATCTTTCAATGTCTCATATCCTTTCAACTATACATCAACTATGTCATCAAAGGTACTAGTTTCAATTAGATGTATTGTTATGAGATTTGAACCTTTCAAATTTTATCTCACTCCTACTACTTATCTTAAGAACCATTATCCTATAAGTCTTTATCAAAGTAAATAATTTTTTCAATAGGTTTGTGAGATTATATCCAACCTTTTGAATATCTTATAACATTTTATTAAATAATTTAATTCTAAATCTAGTGGATAATATATGCTTAAATAAAAGTATCACATCCTTAAATCATTTTTTTTCTCTTTCAAAGACTTAGTGTTTCATATCTAATACGAAACTTGCTAATTGATTTAATTAGAATTATTGAAGATAAGTTATTGTACTAGGCATAACTATAGAAGAAATAATATTGTATCATACAATATGTCATATTGTATTTTCCTCCTTACATAAATCTATACGCTTATAGAATTTATTATAGGGGTATTTAAAATAGAATCTCATTCTTTACAGATAAGAAAAAAATTAAAACTCACCAAATTGATCCCATCAAAGTGTTTCAAAATTCTCAATTCTTAATTTCTACTTAGATTTAAACAATTTGAACTTTTCAAATTTTGGAATTAATTTTTCATTTAATGTATATTATTATATAATATAAAGTCAATAGTAATCTATTGAAATACAAATATCATCCTTTTATGAATTGTTATTCCATGCAATACATTATATTTATAAATTTAATGATTCAATACCATCATCATCCTTTTATCAAAGGTTGATTTGGTTATTCTTCAACTTAACAAGTTTCACAGTTTCATACGATTTATAATTAAAAGGATACATATATGCTTGTATGTAACTTTATGACTCTTATAATGTTGATTTAACCAATATGTCATAAAGGGATATTCTCGATTATTCAACTTTTTTCTTGCCATTTATGTTAATTGTAAGTCTCCTCTGATCCAAGATATATAAACTATTTGTATAAACTTGGATGAACTATTTTTACTTATTAATCTATTTCTTATCGTGCATTGAACATTATAATAATGTTGAATCTAAATTCAATATCAAATATCAAATATCAAATACTTATAAGCATGAACTAGAAATTTATATGATCTCTATCGTATTTCGTATAGGAAAGAAAATTCATGCAATTATTTCTTTTAATGATAACTATCATCATCCTATAGAAAAGCCTTTAATTCGTGTCTATGTTTATGCTTTTAGTACAATAAATTGAATGAAACAATTTCATCAAGGTGTTATACCTTTCAGCTCTATAGCATGCAACCTCTTACATCTTCCTATTATAGTGTTGACATACATCTTATATATTGTCATTAAAGTTTATAAGACATTAATAAACTCAAAATGTCAATACATTTTTTCATGTATATGATTTTGACATATCTCTAAAACTTTGTCACCAAATCCTCAACAGGGATTATAGCAAAATTACATAATGGGCATGCAATTTTTTTTATCAAACTTTGAAAACTCTTCTTAAACATAATGTATAAGAAATTTGTTTCACTAACTTAGCATCAACTATAGCAAATAAGGTAAATTCCACTTTAAACAAAAAATAAATGTGAGAAAAGCAAGTAATTGATTATATGTTGTCACTATCAAATGAGATTAAGACTTTAATCATGTATTAGTTACTCCCATTATTTTATTGGAAATAATAATCATCATTACTATTCAAAAAGATTACTCTAATCTTTCTAGTAGGCTAAGATTCTATTTAAATTCAGTAGATCTTAAGTTTGCTCAACAAACCACTTAAACTTAAATTAGGTACATAAAAATTTTATCAATTACATCTCATTTGACTCCTAGATCCATTAAATAACAATTTTTGCCAAAACATATCTTATATGTTATTCTTAACCTTGCCTCTAAACTCATGTAATCACGAGTTTGCTCATCTAAATCAAACAAATCTAGTTAAATATAATCTACTGTCATAAGACTAAACATATCTGGGTCAAAGTAGCCTTAAGTTTGCTCAACAAACCAACAATATATAGAACTTTTGTTAATTCTTATAACAATGGAAGGCAATAATCATGTTCAAAAAATGTATTTAATATTTTAACAATGGATTTGAATTTGTTATTCTCATCAAATAGAAAATTGCATGTAAAATATCATACATATAAAACATACGACTCAACATGCATAATATATCAAACATATATTCAAACATGCAACTTATGCACTCATAATCAAAATTTTATAATAACCAGAAATTGAACAACTCCAAAACCTAAAAATTTATCGCAACAAATCACAAATAACTCAAAAGTATTTTTGGTTCTCAATCAATGCCAAATGATTTATACAAGATACTCTTCTTATTTCCAATGAATTGGTTTTCCCATATTCAAGATTCTAAGTCTCAGTGTTTCAGATTTCTAAATTCTGGGTTGAAGTTAATTTAAATTTGAACTCTTTAGATTTTAATTTTTTAAAATTTACAAAGTTACGACTCTTTAATCCTAATTTAAACAATGGGTTTTAGAATATTCATTTTAAATCTTTTAGATTATAAAAATATTTAATCATGCAATAATTGAAATTTCAATTCCAAAATTAGTCAATAATAATCAAACATTTTTAATCAAATTATAGAATTAAAATTAGTTTTGATACTACTATTAGGAAATCAAGTCGAGAATTGATCCTATGCATAAGAGAATAATTATGAAACTTTTTTGTATTTTGATTTCACGAAATCTAATATCACTTTAATTATATAAAATAATTAACACATAAATCATAATAAAGCATGAACTGTAATTCATACGTTATTCTGAAGCTTGATCTTTTTCTTATCATATCCTATAACCATTTTTAAAACTGACTTATCTTAACCACCATAGTTGTACAAGTGTCAGATCTCTAGCGGTATCTATGAAATAACTTGAGAGAACTCTACAACTATTACAGTGAGAGTTAAGCAAGGAATGCTAACTCTATTACTTATTAAGCCTATTTATAATAGATTTTGGATATTTTAGTAATTTAATTGAAATATATTGGATTTTATTTAGGCATAAATGTTTAATTGAAATTTCAAACTATACAATCAAGTTCAACTTGATTAAAATATCTTTGCTCTCTTCAACTTATTCATAATATATGACCCATTAGGTTCCCAAATATGTTAGCAATGGATATAAATTATAACCCTAAATTATATTTAAGATTTAATAAATTAAACTCCTTTAATTTATCTTTAATTCTCTAATTAAACAGTTTATATTCATAAATCAAGACTGATGTCTAGAAACACATCATAACCACCTAAATATTTAAGAATTTCAAAGTACTAACCTTTTCGTGCATAAATTTTTCATAAAATTTAATCATTTCATCATACAATATTTTAATTAAACATAGAGCATGTAATTAATACCTACTCTATTTTGAGTCTAATCATATTAGTTATCTACCGTTAGCTATTGATTTAATTCATGATATTTGTTAACTATTTACAAAACATCATTCTACTTGGCCAAGGATTTTCCGAATCAATTCTAATTGAAAACAACAAAACGGTCTCCCTAATGATTTTAAGGTACGAATCCTATCTCGATCCCTCAACTACCTCCATACAGTTCATGCTACATCCAATAAATACCGACTAAACTACCTATGATTAGAATTGTTCGTAAGTAGTATTAAAACATAGCAATCCATATATAAAATAACTTTAAAGATCCCAAATCAAAGTATTACTTATACAATCATCACAATTAGAATTGTCATAGACATACAAGAAATATTCCAAATAGATTTCTCATATGTGGTTAGTTAAGTGAACTTGTTTTTTTTTTTTTTTGAGAAACAGTTCAGTGAACTTGTTCTCTAATAAGCACCTATACGTTTGTTTAAATATCTCTATACTTTAGTATACAAGATCGACTACTTCCTTCACAAGGAAAAACATAACATGTGCTAATCTTTTTACATTTTATTAATTTTCAGTCTTAATAAAACAATAACTAGGAATATTTTAGGGATAATACATAAATGCAGTACGAATCTCATAATTATAATCTCATCATAATTTCACTTGAAATGTATAATTATCCCATGGACTTTATTACATATATTTAAATATGTATAAAATAAAGAATACCTTTAAATATTTTGTTACTAAATTGCAATCAATCGATTGGATGTAGGTCATAAACGAACCTATAACTCAAAGTTAAAATTATTAATTTTATTTACGAACAGAAACATGTTAGATATATTATGTATGTTCTATCAAATGTCTTACCCAATTTCTAATAACTAATTTGTTGAAACCAAGGACTCAACATTTACGTTTTAGTCCATATTTCTATAAAACCTAATTCTATATTAAATACTTTTAGTGGAAGTTTGACGGTACATACTTGGAGCAGCTAATGCTTGTATATAACATTTGATTAAGTGCCCATCAATTTATACCCTTCACTTTTATGGTACAATGATGAAAGGATATGATTTTAGCACTATAACTACTAGCCGAATTCTCGTTACGAATATAAAGAAGACCACTGAATATTAGACTAATATTATGTTTAGATGGTAATTGAATTATCTATGGCTATTAAAAACGAAAGCAGCTGCTTCGTCAGGAAGCAATAGAATGCAATAGTCAAGTATATGGGAGTCAATCCACGTTTAACGAATCGAGTCACTAGTTTGGACACTTTTCCTTTTCCATTTGACAAAAAGCATGCATATTATAAAGTGTAAAATGGAACCTTTACATAATATAGGTTGAGTTACCGGTATCCAATAAGCCACTTTACTACCATAATGACCAGTTGTAATAATTGCCGTAAATTTCTTATCTTTATATTATAACGGTATAGCACTAGTCAGAACTGAACTCCTACATAATTCCGTTATATGTCTCAACACTAATCATGATGGTTACTCCTCCAAAATTCTATGCTTAATCATGATTCTGGCCAACAATTGACGCAGCAACCACTTCCTTACTAACCTGCACTGGACATTGTTTCTATCTCCTTCGATCACCTTACATTTATATGTTGCTATTGTGGTTGGTTGTGGTTGAAAACTTTTCATATGTTAGAATTATCTGCTTTGCACTCGAGATCCCCAGCATCAAATTTCTTATTGTATCTACTGATCCTGATTTGTTGGTAATGACGCGTATGTGACGACAGATATGAATTGATATATTAATTCCGCGCATAGACAGGACCAGATTATATATTATAAACATTTATGGATGCTTGTTTTAAAGGCCAGTAGCCTGTCATTATTATATATTGTTTACATAAACATATGCTCAGGTACGATATTGTTGGTTATATAGGGTACGTAGAGAATTTGCAGGTTTGCGTGTGACGCAGTGTAAGAAAGTGAAACAATTCTCTTTTTGTCAAAAGTGGATTCATGTTGTGACGCAATGTTTACATGGGAAAGACGTAGAAGACTCCGACTTTTTAATCGGATTGAGCCACTGTCTTACTGTTTTCCCTGGAGGCCGTGGGCACTTCAGATTATCTGGAAAAACGAAGGGATTGCTCCTCGTGCCTTTTTCATTTCTTTACGTCCCATTTTAAAATTTTAATTTTAATTTTAAGAAAAATCTTCTGTAGTTAGTACGTCACTTGTCACTTATGATAAAATAATACTAAAAATTATATAATTAATTTTGTGAATTAATGGGTAATTTAAATTTTTAATATAAGGAATAAACAACTAAAATAGATGGATAACTAACGATAACTTATAAAGAGAAAATAAATTGTATGAAATATGACAAATAGAAAAACAATAAAATAGAGAGAATAAAACGATAAATTTTTTAACGAATTTGCTAAATAATATATTATGATATGGTTCACTAAAATCTTAAATATGAAGAGATATTTTGAAATGTCTATGATATTGATGCACTTAGAAGTAATGTTTTAAAAATTAGATCAGGCATTGAATCGGTCAAAGAAAACGTTTAAAGTTTAAATGTTCAATTGGTATTAAACCGCTATAAAATTGATATATAATGAATAAAAAATAAAAATATAGTATAAAATAGAACACTTTATTTAAATGAAAAATGCACTAATAATGCCTATTAATATATAATAAATTAATAATAAATCTAATAATTTAAACCAAGATTGAATCTAAAATAAATTTTGTATTTCTGTATTATCATTTATTTAAGGAATTATAAATTTTGAAAAATATAATTTATTAGTTAGATTGTGTGAGAGACTTGAAAAGAAAAAAACAATAAATTCATTG
>JANJEY010000235.1:53508781-53518827 GCA_024703695.1 Erythroxylum cataractarum
TCTGGAACCTTAAAATTTTTAAAATTCTTACATAACTTTTACATTTCTGCGTACAAGAAATTATTATAGATTGATTAATCAGTTGTTGACTGATCACTAACCCTTTTCAGTATTAGGTTTCTAACAACATCGAGTTTCTCCAGTAGCTCCAACTCTCATATTATCATTGGAAGCGGGATATCAGTAAATAATCCGACCAAGGAGTATACCTAGGGGGCTAGAGATAATCAACAGGAAAAATTCTCCTCTTTTTTTTTGTGACTCGAACTCAAGACCTCTTAAGTAAAGAGTTGAAACCAATCAAATCATTCCTAATTGTCAGGTTTTTAATTCGACGTATTTACCCAAAAACAAAATTAAGATTTAATATTTTATTAACAAATAAGAAGTACAACTTTAGTGGTTACATATTTTATAAAAATCATTTTTTTTGGATATAATATAAAAATCATTTTAATTTATATTAAAAAATCGTTAATTTGGATTAATTTTTTTAAATAATAATATCATATTTAAAAGTGTGTAATTTTTAATTTTTAAAGTTATTGTAAATTCATTTGAGTAGTGGCAGGTCCAGGTCATGATGGACCTGGCCCGAATCTACATTAGCTGGTAGCAAGAAGAAAATATATTCTTATTGTTTTAAATTACTTAGATAAATAATAATAATAACTTTATTAATCACCTATCAAAAATTTTAATATATATTATTATTGTTCGGGTGGATTCTTAATATTTTATAGACCTCAAGCAAAATAAAAAAAGAGCCATTATATATATATATAAAGTGGGCCTTTAGACGAGGCAAAATAACACAAAATATGGGTAGATCAAGAGTAGGTATCAAGTAGGTGTCATTTCTGTCCTTGCCCAGAGCTTGTTATTGTCTCCCTCTATATTATAATTTAACCTGAAATTAATCCAAAAGTGATGTAACAAAAATCAATGATTAAAAAACCTAACATGTCTTACTAATTTAATCGTAAAAATTTAAAATTATTTATCTTTTCGATCCGTTTTTAACTCTTTAATTCAATTTATTTTAATAACTTTTTCTTATTAAAAATTAATCAATTTATTAATCAATCAACTATTTTTTAAATTAATAAGTTTTTATAAACTAAAATAAATCAATTAACATTTATTTAATAATCTTATTTTTAATTAAACATCACATTCATTGATAAATAAGAACATTATTTTTTAATCATATTTTAAATTCTTTAATTTTAATTAATATTTAGTAAATTTTATGACGATTTAACATTAGATTAATCTTTTAAATTTCAAATCTATTCTATTGTTGGTTTAACTTCCAGTTTGACTTTAAAAACATGAATAAAAATAAATGATTTATAAAGTTATTTTATGGTTCTGCCGGATTCTGGCGGAACTGATCATTGCCGTTTGGATTCATTGAGTCGACTGCTTGTTGTAGTAACTTTGACGTGAATATCCCTGCAAAATAAAGAAGGCACGTCGGGGGTTGTGTCCCGATTAGCCCCTCCGACGCTCAAGTTAGTCTTTTCCGGTGAAGGTGAGGTTGCCGTATGCAGAGAAGAATGGAATTGTGATTACGTACCTCTGTTATGATGAAATCATAGCTTATATATGGGATGGATGCTAGGGCTAAGTCTTTACGTAGGCTTCTACTTCTGCATGGAAGATTTCCTCCCGCTAACGGGCCATGGATATGTGGATCGGGCCTGGGTTAACCAATGGGTGTGAGACCCATCTTTGAGAGGTAGACCGATCGGCCCGTGGATTGTTGTGATTGGGTTCGGGCCCAATTCAACCGACCCAACCAAAAGCCAATTTTTTTTGCAAAATAAAGCTAACTAAATAATGAGAAAGTAAATAAGGAGATCTTTCTTATGCCATTAGTGACTTTTCACTTAGGCTGTGTTTGGTTAAGGGTTTTATAACGAAATAGAATCGAATGAAATATTATTCTATCGTTTGAGATGAGATTTTATAATGGAATGGAAAAGGACGATTTCATATTACATCCCATTCCATCTTAAATAGTAAAAATGAAAAACTTTCGATTTTGAGGGTTTATGATAGAATGTAAAATAATAAACAACTTTACATTATATTGCATTATAAACCTTTCATCCAAATGATATTTCACTATATTAATTATGAATCTTTCTATCCCTCCCAAATAATAATTTTCTAATATTATATCCATTTACGTTCTATTTCATTATAAATCATTTCATTCTATTCTATTAAAAACTTTACGTCCAACCAAATATACCTTTAATGAGCTTGTTCATCTCTCTTCAACTCTTTCAATAACAATTCTTCCTTCCAATTTCAAATGTACTCTTTCTAATAAAATAGTCAATCTTGTAGAAATTATCTATATTCCTGAGAAAAGTCATATTCAGGATAGTTCTTTTCCTTTATTAAGCCCCTACAGTATATATTCTCGCAATCATTCTTAGACCAGAAGTATTCGGACCATCCTTACTACAATTCATCCGAAAGTAAAAGAGATCATTCAAAGTTCAAAATCCATAACAATAGAACAATATGTCAAATTAGAGATTCCAAAGACACTTCCAAAGAAACTCTTATCTTTTTTGGAGAGAACAAAATCATACCCATTTTCATGTTGGAGCCATCAAACTTGTTCTTACTCTTTATGGACGAAAAGGAATTCCAGCCACTAATAGGATCTCTCTTCTTGACACTGCCTACATTACTTACCAAATATATTGATTGATACTTTGTTGACAACTCTTAACAATGAAAATTTCATTTTCATTATAACTTCTGATTTCAATATTAGATTGAATTATCCTATCCTGTTAGAACGACTCTAAGTCAAAATCTAGGTCACTGGCATAGAGTAGGACCTTACAGTAATTATGGTTACTTTGCATCACCAAATGATATATCACTTACAGAACCATGTTGTAGATCTTAGTTTTTCAAATTTCACTTATGATGCTCTTATATGGTAGCAGATCGAGATCATGATCAAACTACTTTCATTCAGATTCCAAAACAACTGCCACCAATGGAACTTAAAAAATTGATGCTAATAGAATGGATCATTAAATACTAGAAGGTGTTCTATGCTCATCACAAGCATTTTTTCCACACAACTCCTTGTCCTATTCTTAGGACATTAAGTGATGGATCTGTTAAATATATCTATAATAGGCCCAATGAAGACCAACCTAGATCCTCAAGCACATCTGGACCTATTTTAATGCTTCAACTAGTGTTATCACACAAATAAGGCAAAGTTGGACCTCAAATCCATTATGTTAAATCTGGTGGACAACCTGTGTATATTTGCCATCATTGAGGACTTTTCATATAGGATGCAGACTATTCATGAGCTACTCAAAATTTTTGGAAAGGAACATTTGTTCCATTAGAAACTTTTTTCCAACAAACCTCCCCTTGTTATTTCTCCCATTTCGTTTACAAGTCCAACACTGATTCTTTGTCCGATGATGAGACCATATAACGATGAATTTCCTCCCTTGAAGAGATGTACAAATGATCCTAATAGGGTTATCTTTAACCTTTATATTCGCTCTACCTCTCATGTTACCCTTGTACAAAGTTCTTTGTTGCATCGATACTAAACTTGATGGGCTTAACCAACATATTTAGTTTGCTAAAAAAGGGCAGAAATAGTCTCTTCTCAGATCTAAAAATTGTACACATCTTTGAAAGATTAGATGACACGATACTATTCTCAAAAGATATATTGAAACGTAGTATTTTGGACCTAATTTCACAAACAAAGAACAAAGACTTTGAAGAATGAAAGAAATACTTCAAAGAATGGAAGCAATCATACCAACATATCAATTTAAAATCATTTATGGAGCTCATCCCACAACTTTTCCAGTTATCCAACCAGCCTATTCATCTCCATCCAATCCTGAAACCGTTGATTGTAAAAAAGTGTTTAAAATGAACTATCCTTTAATTAATCAATTTATTCATCCTAACACCAAACCTAAACCTACCCTACCTGTAAAGCCCAAAGTTGACAAAACATATGATCCTTCAACTTCGTATACCAAACATGCTGATCCATTGAAAAAATCTTTGCAGATTAAAACTCAACCTTCTTCACCACCTAAAACTTAACCTTCTCCATCCACTGAAAAAGATAAAGCTCCTCAACAAGAGTTTATTGCAACTCTTGCACCAGTATCTATTCTAGAAAAATTTGAAGAACACACCTATGGGGATTTTGAAATATCTGAACAATCCTTTGAAATATCTGAAAAATCTTTTGAAGAATCAGAGTAATTTGCTGATTTATCTGAATTAGCTTAGGTCATGATGACTATGTCTAAAACATCTTAACCAACTAAATTTGAACCATATATTAGTGAAGTTGAATATACAGGAACTGAATTGTTTAGACCCTCACCACTACCACTACACATACCACCAACTAGACCTACTTAGGACTCTTGTTTACTTTTGATGATGTTCCACCCAAAAAAAAGAGAGAATTTCTCTTTGGCTGACTCAACCAAATAAACTTTTAAGGGATATTTTGTCCAAGTTTACTTCTCGTTTTACTAGTACTTTACGAGAATAGTGGCAAAGTCTAGATGACCATCATAGACTCCAGTATATTCAAGTCATCTTTATAGGGATTCCTCTTGGGAGTCATCTACAAAAAATTTATTAGAGATTCTTATCTCTTTGATAAACAAATCAAGTAAGAATAATTTGAAATTAAGTTTTGTTCATTACATATAAGAGATTTACAGAAACATTTTCAATGTATGACATAAAGATATTATCTTCTTAATGTTTTTAATAATGTCAATCTCCATTATACATTCATCTCATCTCTTAAAGAAGAATTAAAACCTAAATTCCAAAGAACTATTGCAGCTCTATGAAGAGATGTGAGAGAAATATCCCTTAGAGAAACCTATCAGCTTGCCTTATCTTCACTTGATAAACTTTGTGATCAATAAACGTTTTTCTAAAACATGATCAAAGGTGGTCCTCTGCTGCTTATTCGAAGATCAAGTGCAAGGATAAAAAGGAATGTGAATGTCATACTTAAAAGAATTATAATCACAAGAAATTCTCCTACAGAAAGTTCCACAAATGAAAAATTTCCAATAATGGTTATCCTAAGCCATTTAAAAGAAGAAAACAATGAAGATTTGTTCGATTCTTTAAAAGACAAGCTAAGGTAGATCATGTTTCATTTGTGGCAAACTAGGACATTATGCTTATTAATGTCCTAATAAAACCATTTGAAACTGTTGGAATCCATTAAGGTTATAATGCCTATCATAAAAATGTTCATATTGAAGACTTCATTGAAGAAAAATCCAATGAAGATGAGGAAACAAAATTTGTTTTTCTAATCAACTCTTCTGATGATGAGTTTACATCCTTTGATGATCTAATTGATGAAGATAATGAGGATGATGAGTTATACATGCTATAACAAACATATTTTGAGGTAGACTCAAAACCTATCACTATTCCCCGTCCTTACGTCCATATCCAGTTATAACAACAAGATAAATATGATAAGACAATTAAGACTATTGGATATATGAATACTGGATCCTGTCAGAGTATTATGAAGCTCAATATCTTACCTTTTGATGCCTAGATATCACATGATGAATATTTCACTGGTAATGATGGAAATTCATTCAAAATTGGGCTTACCAAGAAAAAGAAATTAGGGATAACATTTGTTCTTGATTGTGTTGTTTGGAATAAAATTCTTGTCATTCATCTACCTAGCCCACATATCCTAATTGGTATAGATGTTTATTGTAAAGCATCTCCATTACAAACCCTACCCAAAGGGACTAAATGTCGAGCCAACTTTAATGCTTACACATATATAATGTATTTGAACCCACCCAAGTACCTCCTCCATATGAAACATTACAAGATCAATTTTTAGAGCACTATCCTAAGACTTATGCATAGTTTTCTTATCCTAATGCTTTTTTTGGAAAAGTCCACAATTCTTCATTCATCTACCATTTAAAAATAATGAAGACATAAATCCTAACAAGGCTACTTATCTTGGAATAAATCCTCATGATTTAAAGTTAGCACAAGGAGAGTATGCTATCTTACTCTAATAATGATTAATTGAGCCCACAAAATAAGACTAGGCATGTCAAGCTTTCTATTTGAACAAAAGAGCAGAACAAAAGAGAGGGAAAAAGAGGTCAGTAATTGATTATAAATCTCTAAATGCATTTCTTCATGATGATAAATTGCTACTGCCAAAAATCAATACACAGGTCCTGTATCTCAAAGAAGCAACAGTCTTTTCAAAATTTGATGTGAAAGTAGGATTTTGACAATCGGGTATAGATCCACAAGAAAGATACAAAACAACTTTTTGTATTCCCAATGTTCAATATTGATGGACCGTAATGCGATTTGGACTCAAGGTTGCTTTATCACTATTCCAAAGGTCTATGACAAAAATTTACAAGCCCATTCTTTCCAGTACCTTGATCTTCATTCACGACATCCTCTTATACTCCAAAACCTATGAAGATCATAAGGCCCTACTTGAATCATTTTTGGATCTTACAAAGTAATATGGAATTATGCTCTCAACCAAGTAAAGTCATATTGGGACAACCCAAACAGAATTTTTGGGTATGAATTTCCGTAATTGATTTTATCATCCTAGTCCACATATAACAAGTAAGCTAGTACATTTTCCTGGTAAAAATATCAATATGAAACAAATCCAACAATTCCTTGAATTGTAAATTACATTAGAGATTTCATCCCCCATATGTCTAATTACATAACTCCCTTATCTAAATTGCTAAGAAAGAATAAACTACCATAGAGTAAAGAATAAACCAGAGCTATATGATACTTAAAATAAACAAGTCAGAATATACTCCCTTTAAAGATTCTTAACAAAGGCCAACACATCCTTCAAAAAAATGCTAGTGATCACTATTGAGGTGCCATCTTAACAAAGAAATTGATGGGAAACAACATTATTGTGGCCATACTGGTGGCCAATTCATGGAGTCAGAAAAACGCTATCACACCATCTTTAAGGAAATCTTAGCAGTGAAAAAGGGCTTCAAAAAATTCAATTTCCACTTCCAGTGTTTCTAATGATTCTTACTTTTACTATGTACTTTTGTATTCTAGTTTGAATTATTGCACTATATAGGAATCTTTTCCAAAACTTGTTGGTCCTATTTCCCGTGCTTAATCTATAAAAGCAAGGTTTCTTTTTGTTAGAAATCATAAAAAAATTCAATAAAATAATGTGTGTTTTCTATCTTATGGCTTCTTTATAAGTTCTCTCTCGCTCTCTCCCCCCATGTAAGCTTGATTCTTGAATAATATAAGAAACAACCATAAAGAAAGACAAATATGCTCTACACTTATCTTTTCATGAGGATCTGGTGTATAAAAAAGTCTTGAATTATAGATCATGTTTAAGGTCAATGCTAAATGGGGAAACATTAGTCAATTTATATTTCTAAAAGGTATGCCTTGAAAATTGACGCCTAAACAGAGAAGAAGGGCTTGTGTTTTAGCTAGCATATCTAAAACCTAAGTTACAACCAATCTTTGTTTATCTTTGATCTTTTATAGAAATATGTTTTATAAATCACTTGACTAGTATATAGGCTGGAAACCTATGATGCAACTCCTTTAAGACTTGTTAGTTAAATATTCCACGAGCCTTAGTGTCATAGTGAGAAGAGTCTTTCTAAATTCATGTGGTCTAATAATGTCATGTACCTTTGGTATCAGTTATCCCCGTATGCCCTTTGACCAAGGTAGTCTGAATGGTTTATAAGGTTTTAAAATAATAATATTTATTAATATATAATCAATTATTTTATTATATCATATTATATTGCAATTTTTAAATACGTTTAAAATAAGATATTAACTGACTATCAATATATGTTCTTAATTCATTCATAAATTTTCTTTACATATTGTTTTTTTTTCCAATTTATTATAATCAAGATCAAGTAATAATTATTCTTCTTTGATCTAGAAATCAGTATGGTCATTACAATCAATATCATTTAAATTATATGTTCTCTTTTAATAAGTATTTTGAATATCTAATAGAGAAATAAAAAATTAATAAAAATATAATTACTTTAAATAATAATATTCAATTAATAAAATACATATTCTTTATCCTCAAATTATATGTACTGTAAGTAAGGTATTTATGTCTCTGATATTTAAAATAATTTCATTTTTTTATATGAACACATTAAGAAAATACTCTAATTACTTTCGCAATTTGATGAAAAATTCATCTCACTGAGTAATCAAATACTATGTCTTTTAATGTTAAAGAACATTTATTAAACAATCTCTCATACTTATTTGTGATTTAAATTAATTTCTATAATAAAATATAAAAATATTTTTAATAAATAAAGAATAAAATTAAAGTTATGAAAACTTACTAGGCTATATTATTTTATCATAAGTTCTCTCTTTATAGATGATCTAAAAAAAAGACTTTAAACAGTTATAATATAATCTAATTTCATTTGTTTCATTATTTCTTAGAAAAATACCTTGCATTTAAGTATATCGAAAAGACAATCCATAATATCAACATCAATGCATGCATCTTCACTATATAAGCAATAAAGATTGAGGAAGTAAGTTGTTAAGTGGATCCTTTGAATAAAATGCTTATCCCATCCCCGATTAAGAATATCTGTATAAGGCATATAAAATTTTTTGTTCCCTTTAAAAAATTCATAATTTTATTGCAAATTCCATACATACCATCATATATATAACCTGAAGATGATTTCTCATCCAAGGAAAACAATCCTCAATAATATTATAAATGGAGTTATAATCTTCACAATTATTAAGTATCCTAAAATTTATTATCTAAAATATTAGTATAAATTTATTTTCCTTTTGTATCCATTGATAACTTAGAAATTGAGAAGTGTTTACTTGTAACTAAATTTTGAAGTACTTGTTGATGATCATAGACACTTTTCAAAGTTATAAATGTCATTGCAAACCTAGTAGCAGTAAGATGAACAATATCAAATATGATAATAGCATAACATTTTGTAAAATACAATTCCAATTTTTATGAAATATTATTCCAAAATGCTTTTCGACATTATACTCATAATATACAAGTTTTCATTTTCCTTTTTCTTTTTTCTTAAACAATAAAAAAGTGGTGACAATAAGTTTTCTTAAAACTTTAGACTAAGAATAAGTCAACCACTAGAATTGGTACTATAGGGTACCTCTCAAATCACTTTTAAAAACAAATAGTGGAGGCATCATTGTTACATGACTTTTCTGGCTTAACATAGCCCATCATTAGTTTCTTTACCATACGTTACACTAGGCCTAAAGTCATAGAGTTGGTTCTCCATTACTTACCCTGTAACTAGTTAACCACTATTTATGGAGTTGGTTTTGCATCGCTTATCCGTAACAGGTTAACTGTTATAGACAGGTAGTTATGGCATTGGTTCTATATCGCTTACCCGTAACAAGTTGACTGCTATAAACTAGTAGTTATGGAGCTAGTTTTGTATCGCTTATTTGTAACAAGTTACAGAACTGGTTCTATATTGCTTACTCGTGACTATTATTGTATAACTTATTTGTAAGAAGTTACAAAGCTAGTTCTATATTGCTTACTCATGACTATTAAGCACTATTTACGGAGCTGGTTCTAATCGCTTACGTATAATAGGTTAACCACTATAAATATACCGCTGTAATAGCATGTATAGAGCCTAGCGGTGTACCATAGTCAAAAGCAACTCTTACATTTACTGCTCATCTTATTTTCTAAATCAAGTATGGAAGGATTCATAATTAAATTATTTCAATGTAACTCCCAATCATGTAAAATTTAACTTTCAAATTAAAACTAATATATCTCCAAAGCATAAAATTATGCTAGCAATATTCGCTTGTAAAATATCATCATCATCATCATCATCACACCCAGTTTGAAATCCCGCAATGAAGCAGGGTCTGGGGAGGTCAGAAGAGCG
>JANJEY010000235.1:53528132-53538858 GCA_024703695.1 Erythroxylum cataractarum
TTTGGGCGATTTCTCGATCTATAGGAATCCGATTGAGGGGATTTTTGGTCCTTAATATTATGGAGACATGAAATTTTTATTTTAGCTTAAGAATCGAATTTAAGTTTGGGCCCTAAGAAGATTTTTTTATAGAGAGAGATTAGGGTGAATCTTACAAGATCGGTTCGGATGTCATTAAAATAAGTTCGTTTCTGAGTCTTCAAGTGGTGGGGAATTCCTCCCTCGTGGGCTACCCTTCTAGATGTCACGTAGGACGTCGGACCTGTGACTCAGCAGGGAGGGGTTTCAACATAAAGTTTCAACCTGTTTTCTTAATTCAATTGTTTTTAATGTATCTAAATCTAATTATTTATTCACAATAATGTTCTTTAAACTAAGGGTGTGGTAGTAGGTACCTTCCTCCTCTGAGTAGATCGGGAAAGGGGTTCTGTAATTTGCCGCTTGATTTATTTGGCCACTACTCGATACTTGGATCTTACCTTTAGGTTAAGTACGCTTGATTGTTTGCTTAATGCATGGGCTCATTAGATTGAGAGTTTTGAGGAAATTTTTATGAGAGATAAAGGCTTAAGAATCCCTAAGTTCTACTCTTGCTTAATCTCTTCTAGGTTTTCACTCAATTCAAACACACACAATAGAATAAATAACCTACTATAGTATAAAAGATGAACAAATAAGAATTGAAAATCATGGGTTGCCTCCTATATGGTGCTTTGTTTACCATCGCTAGCTTGACGTCCTTTGTTGGCTCATGGTGGTTTAAATGGATCCTATGTTGGTAGCACAATTAAAACTTTCATAAATTGCACCCGAGCGATCGGACTATACTTCTCACCACCCTTCTTTTTTAGTTTTTTCTTCTTTCGAGTCTTTATACCTAATTGGAGATTGCTCTAATGAGTTCTTATAAGGATAACCCTAGCTAACTTCCTTATAAGATTCATTACTCTTTATAGCCCCTACAGATCTGAGAGAAATTACTTTTAATCTTGGACACTTTAAACAACACTTTGTTATTCCCAACTCTCAAAGTCAATTTGCCCCTTTCGACATCTATGATAGACCAAAAGATAGCTAAAAATGTCCTCCCTAGGATAATGAGGTCTCCCCATCTTCTTCTATGTCCAAGATTACAAAATTTATGGGAAAATGGACTTGTCTACTCTAACCAAAATGTTGAGTACATCTCTTGGATGGTGGACTTATCTATCAGCCGTTTGAACACGCTTTCGAGTGGGTATTATGTCTTATAACTCCATCTTCTTATACAATGTAAAAGGCATCATACTTATGCTAGCTCCTAGATCTGCAAATATGTTATCTATTCTAACACTACTAGTGATGCATGGGATGTAGAAATCTCTTGGACCATCTTGCTTTTGAGGTAGTACTTTACTGAAGTTAGTTGTGCTTAGCAATTCATTCTCCAACTTCCGATTGGAGTTGGTGGAACTTGTAACATCCTGTTACCGATGTGTAGGGACATATTGGTAATTTGGGATGGGGTAGAATCATACTGCATTTTACTGATTGAGCATTCACTGACCTCTAATTATAGAGGAATGAATTAATTGCACATGCATTGACTATACATGCATTCATGGCATTTTCCGACGTTTAATTGTGTTTATGAATGGATTGGTAAATTTTTGAGATGATTAGGTTTGATTGTGATTTATTGGGTTTGTATAGTTAAATTGGAGTGAGAATTGACTTTTAGAGATCCGAAAATTTAAATTGGAATATAGGACCGAGTGTCTGATATTTTTGAGGATTTATAGGAATTTTTTTGAAATTTTTAGAGTTATGGGTCCGGACCGAGAAATTGACTTAAAGACTGATGGATCAAATTTCGGCCCCAAAATTGATGAGTAAATGGCATGGAAAATTTAGAGTTGTGAGTTTAGGAATTTTTATGATGAGCCATTGAAATTTAGAGACTGGAAATTAATGAATTTGAGGACTACGTTCTAGAGATTTAATTCAACCCTTTATATAGCCTTAGGGTTTGAATTTTGTAAAAAGCCTATCTTCCCTTTTCTCCTTCTTCTTCCCTTCGACGACCTTGATCTTCTTCCCTTGGAGGTTTTGCTTGTTTTCCCTTTCATTGTGGTTGGAGATCATCTAGAACGCTTGGTGAAGATGATGTTTGGCTTGGCTTTGGAAGATTACCGTGGATGTTAGAGGATTGAAGGATTTTCTGGAGATTTAGGGTT
This sequence comes from Erythroxylum cataractarum, assembly GCA_024703695.1. Taxonomy (NCBI): domain Eukaryota; kingdom Viridiplantae; phylum Streptophyta; class Magnoliopsida; order Malpighiales; family Erythroxylaceae; genus Erythroxylum; species Erythroxylum cataractarum. The sequence goes on from JANJEY010000235.1 coordinate 53,530,349, forward strand.
TACGGTTTTGATCTTCGATTTGGTAAGTTAATGGCTTTAATGTTGTTTATTATTGTTGTTAGATGCATTTATGGCATTTATGGTGAAGGATTGAGTAGTTTAGGGAGTTTAATGCTGAGTTTAGAGAGTATTAATGGAGGAAAAATCAATCGGGGAAGACGGTGAGATTCACAGGTCGCAACGTCTGAAAAAGGGCACGCCGCGACGAGAAAAAGCGTGCTCGCCGCGGCGAGCCATGCGAGACGTCGCGGCGAGCGGACGAATGTTTCGTCGTGACGCGTTACTCGTAGACGTCGCGGCCAGCGCACCTGATACGTCGCGACGAGAGGAGTGACGTCGCGGCGAGCTCCAATTTTCTAATGCTTTGTGTTTTGGTTGTTGGGGAATAACTTATTGTATAGACCTCCAATTGAGGTGATTCCGGATTTGTTATGAATTAGAGAAAGAGGTCTACAAGTGAGGTAAAGAATAAGAGTTCGAATTTTTAATTAGCGAGTTCTCAATCATAGAAAGAGAGCCGATTATAGTTCCTATCGTGACCTAAGAATTTTATTATGAATATGGGAGTTTAAATTGGAGACTTATGGAATTAATGAGTGATATTGACCTAGTGAATAGTGAATTTTTGGTTGAGGTGAGAGATTTCGGAATTGGGTTTTAGAGTCGGAAAATCATGAATGTGCATCGTATATATTTTCAATTAAGACATATGCATCACTGAATTGTTTTAAATTGAGCATCTAGTAACTGGAAATTATTTTACTGTTATAGAGGCACCGTTGGATCGTCATTTTATGGACATTGCTGGGACTTCCAGACAGTAGTTCGGAAGTTACAGGTGAGTAACCTAGTTGGTTCCTTAATTTCTGGTTGTTGAATGCTCTGTGTGAATTGATTGGAAATGTGAACGGTATGATTTCATGGATAATTAGGATCGAAATGCATGTCTCTGATAAGTTGAAATTTCGACTGTTATGGAACTGTGATAAATGGGCTTATAGCCATATGACTGTGGATTACTGAACATTTGCATTTCATGCATAAATGAATGAACAGATAATGGACGTTGTGACCTGAGACGCTATTATCACTGAAAAGGGCTTCAAGCTCTAATACTGTCACTGAACCGAGCTTTGAGCTCGAGGGGAGTTAGTGCATCCTGCATGAGGGCTCTCCTACTCCCTAACGCGTCCACTGTATACTGTCATTGAAGCGCTCGGTCACAACACTGAAATAACTGAAAAAGAGTCTCATATGTATCGCATACAAATTTCAACCGTATGGAGCTCTAGTTTTGTTCCAAAAGAAGCAAGATGGAGCTCTACAGATGTGTGTTGATAGTAGATTGCATTATGTTTTAGTGGGTAATTTGGTGCGAGTTTAGTTGCTAATTTGATTGTTTAGTATATGTTTAGGTTAGAATTGTGATAATTAGTTAAATATTTGTATTTTAAGTGTTTTATGAGTTAGAGCATGCTTTTGATCTTCAATGTTGTGTATTTGAGGTGCCTTGATGAGTTGTCGAAAGAAGAGAGAGAGAGAAGAGGAAGAAGAGGAGTGAGGAAGCAGGTCTTTCGATGCTGCTGCCTTCTTGGGCCTTCAGATGCTGGTCATCCGTTCCAAGTTCTTTGTCCTTTTTATATTTATTTCCATTCATTGAATGTATGAGATGATGATGGATCTTGGAATGTTGATGATGTTCTAACTTTTCCTTTGGGATTTTCCCTTGATTTAATGTTAATATAGTTATTTGTGTGTTATTATGATTGGGTGTTGTGACTAATTGCAGTATTTGCATATTTCGATAAAAAATTGAGATGATGAACCTGCTAAAAATGATTGGATTAGATTAATGAGATTTAAGTGATCCAATAGACCACGTGATTAATCATATCAGTTGTTATACGGAGAGAGATCCCGTGTGAGACCCAGTAGTGTATTAGAGAGCTTAAGATCTAATTAGAGTTGTAGGTCTTTTGGTACTTGAGAGATTGCAAATTTTGTTATTTAATTAGGGTTTATGATTTAGGGTTTAATAATTATAACTCGAGCGAGAGTAATCCACCCTATGATAGTGTAAAACTGACACTATAATAATGCATAATTGACTATATTAGCATTGATGATAAGGAAATCCCCTCTCTTATAATTTTGTAACTCTTCTTGGTTAAGTCCCTTTGTGACTTTTGTGTTGCTCAATTTTAAATTCTTTTACATTAAACTTGTGAGTTAAATTCTTGATAATCATTTTCCCACATTTACTTTTCTTTGCAATTTATTAATTTTCTTAGCCTTAGATAACGTAGGATTTGATTAGTTGGCCTTCCTCGTGGGATCGAGCCTTCACATACTACAAATCATGAGTCATGCATTTGTGGTATTTGAGGGCTATAAATTGTAAAGTTTACAACACGATCAACATGTATCAACTTTTGTGCTTTGAACAAGGTGATTATTAAAAATAAATATCATGTTCCTTTAGTTCAAAACTTAATGGATAGATTGTCAATGGTAGCATTGCTCATGAAGTTACACTTTTAGAATGGGTATTGACAAGTGTAGATTGCCAAAGGTGACAAGCAAAAGATGATTTGTGTAACTCGATATAGCTCATATGAATTTTTACTTATAACATTTGGCTTGATTAATGCTCCTGCTACTTTTTGCAGCTTGATGAATGGCGTGCTACATGACTTCTTGGACAATTTTGTGGTGGTTCATTCAAACAATATTGTGATCTATAACACTAATATGGCATAACATATACAACACTTGAGGAAGGTGTTTGAAAGGTTATGACAACATAAACTTTTTGTAAAGATGGAGAAGTGCAAATTTGCACAACTAGAAATAAAGTTTTTGGGACACTTGGTGAGCAATGGACAAGTGTAAATGGATCTGAAAAAAGTATAAGCTATTGTTGATTGGCAGTTTCAAAGATGGTGATGGAACATAGGAGCTTTCTTGGCTTAGCAAATTACTATCGCCAATTTATTATGGGGTACTTGAAGAAGGTAGCACCTTTAACCAACTTATTAAAGAAGAAACAAGAGTGTTGTTAGTCAGAAGCATGCCAAGAAGCCTTCAAGAAGTTGAAGTCTACCATTTCAATTAATGAAGGAAATTCATGATTCACGATAGGTTGGTCATCCCAGAATCAAACGAATGTTAGCACTCCTTTCCTGATCTTATTATTGGGCAAATATAGAGATCAACATTTAGGTATATGCCAAAACTTGCCTTGTTTGTCAATTGGATAAACTTGAAAGGAAGAAAGAGGCAAGTTTATTGCAGCCCTTGTCAATTCCCAAAAAACCGTAGATGTCAGTTTCAATGGACTTCATTGGTGGGGTTCCCAAAGGTGGACGACATGGCTTCGGTCATGGTGCTGGTTGATAGGTTCTCTAAGTATGCGGTCTTTGTGCTAATTCCAACTTTGTGTCCCTCGAGATGTTGCTGTGGAGCTTTTCTACAAAAATGCAGTGAAGCAGTTTGGGGTTCCAGCAGACACAGTAAATGACTGAGATGCCCGATTTACTAGCCAATGTTGGACGTCTCTCTTCATCATGATAGGGTGTGAATTGAAGTTCTCAACGACAAATCATCCATGGTTGGCCAAACAAAAAGGATTAATGGCTTATTGTAGGAATACTTACAACATTATTTAAGTGCAAGTCAATGAAATTGGCTAAGTTTACTTGATATTGCATAGTTTTGTTGTAACTTGCACAAACCCTCGATAACGGAGAAATGTCCTTTTGAAGTTGTTTTGGGACAACAACCACTCACTCCTCTTGAGATAGCTCAACAGATTTTGGGAGGAAAATGTTTAGCTGTTTATCGTTTTGTAAAGGAAAAGCAAGAATTGTTGGATGAGGCAAGCGATAGTCTGAACAAAGCTTCCAAACAAATGAAGAAATATGTGGATCAAAGGTGAAGACCACTTGATTTTGACATCGGGGATAAGGTACTTCTCAAACTTACTCCCCAAAATTGGAAGAAGATTAGTAGCAAGCCGGTGCATCAAGAGTTGGGTTCAAAGTATGACAGGCCATTTGAGATCCTTGGAAAGGTGGGAAATGTAGCTTATCACCTCATGTTGCCTGAGCATTTAAAGGTAAATCATATTTTTCATGTGAGTTTCCTTAAACCATATCATGAGCATTCAAGAAATCCTAAACGGAGTTAAGTAAAGAGAGCTCTATTAATGGTAAGGAAACAATTTGACGAGCAAATTAAGAAGATTTTGGATCATTAGATATTGGGGCAACATAAGAAGAATCGGAGGACAACATTCCTGATTCAATGGAAGAATAAAAGAGTCTTAGAAGCTACTTAGGAGAAAGAAACAATCTTGTGGAAATTCAAAGACTAGGTAAATGACCATTTTTTATTTGTTCCGATCGTCAAGTTCAACTGGTGGGGGTGGTTTGTTAGCCCCTTAACATTATAGGACCATTTTTGCTAGCATGGGTGAGCCTTGACCAATGTCTAGTATGGATTAGGCATAAGGAAGGCATGCCAAAGGAACCAAGATAACTTAACCAAGAAAGGATCAAGCATAGTTTGAGATGCTATGAACATAGGGCATTGATTGGCTCAGTGACTAGGGTGAGTTGGACTTGCTTAAGATGTATTTGGTGGGAATAAGGCCGAAATGGAGCTCAAATGACAGACCATGGAGGAATGGACAAGACTATGAGTGTGCATTGGTTGGACCATGAGCGAATTGGCTTGGAACTTAGCTAACCTTCACCTTTGGATAAGATCATGGGTGATGTGGTATAGTTAGTGAGATGAATCATAAAAAAAAGTGGGATTATGTGGCAAAGAACATGGAAGAGATGTCTTGGAAACATTTTACACATGTTGCTTTGACTTAGGAGTGGGATAGTGGCAAGTTATGCAAACCACCCACAAAAGTAGCGCCTAAAGTGGCTGGGGATGTTAATTACCAACTAAGTTAGTAGCTTAGTGACCTTAATACCACTTTCTTGTATTCTCGCCCAACAAGTCTCTTAAAGCCTATAAATAGCTCATTTGAGCAAGGATTCATTCATCACAGAGAGAGAGAGAGTGTAAATAATATAAAGGATTGCATTTTTGCTGTAAAGCTGTATGCATCTGTTGGACCCCGTCTCCGAGGCCCAATATTCGCACCCAAACAAGCACACATAAGCATAGAAGACCCATAACTCACCACAATAGGGAGAAACTTTCAATAGAAAAGTTGGATAGGCTTTTTAAGAAAATATGTTCCTTACGCTTTCACGGTTCTAACACCACTGAAAACGCTCAATTTGGAATAAAAATGAAGAAGTTATGGCAAAAATGCTATTTCAAAGAAAACAACCAAAATTGTGCACTACTGCCTTCAGGTCAGCATTTGAAAATCTTAAAGGCTTAATTGACTATCGGTTCCTTCACAACACTTGTAGGTTTATGTCTCTAGGTTAATTTAAAATAAGAATTGCCTCGATCGGAGCTCTGTAGCTCAAGATATTTTACGATTAGTAAAGTATATTCGGACTTGATCAGCCGACCTCCACACTTTGTTTCAAACCACCCTTTTCAATTTAAAAGCAATACTAGTAAATCAGGTGTAGAAAGATAGAAAATTTTCTTAGGATTTCATCGCTTCAAAAATCAGCTCAATCGGAGGTCTACACAAAAAGTTATGGCCAAAAGAAGGAAAAGAGGTCGGTCAGCTCGGAACCGACCTCAATGCGCAAGCTCGCCCAATAGCGAGCGATCCGACCTATCAGATTTCTAACTTCGATAACTTTTAACTCTGAGCTCCAAATCAGACACGGTCAGAAGCGTTAGAAAGCTAGCAACTGTAATTTTATATACTAGCAAGCATCAAATGAAAAGTTTGGTACTGACTAATATTGATCTCCAACATTGTATCGTTTTATTTAATATTGTTTTTCAACCTGTCAATACCAATTAGTACAGTACGAAACTCGCAACTTTGGGTAGAATGCTTACAAGAAAGAAGTTGAATGGATTTTTGGTTAACGTGGAGTAGATGAATCATTTCTTGGATTTATTTTCCTAGTTGGGAGGATTGTTAAGTTCTAACCACTCCTCTGTTAAGTTAAGCACTTTAAATTCTTTAATTTCCTTACTGAAAAAGAGGGCATCATAGAGTTGGGATGAGGAAGTAGTGGGTTGCAAGGCATACCAACTTATAAAGAAATTATAGGGTGTTAAGAGAGGACTAAAGGTTTTGCAAAGGGTAATGCACGACCCAAAATAAACCAAGATTAAACCAAGAAACAAAGGATAATCTATTAAGGCTAATAATAGGGGAGGAAATTAAAGAGGATATATTCAGTTTGAACCTGAATCTTGTGAGTTAAAGGGTCTTAGTGCTCAGTGTTTTCAAAGTACTTAGGCTATTAACGATGGGTTAGCGACAAAATTTGTACAGGAATTCTTTTCTGGAGGTAAAATGCTGAACGAGGCGAACAAAACAATTTTTTGCTTTGTCCCTAGTCTTATGAATGACTACAATGTCACCTCAAAGCTGTCGTACCGACTAATTTCCTGTTGTAACGTAACAAACAATGTCACCTCAAAGCTGATATTCAAAGAGTCCCTGTGGGAAAAATCAATATAGCTCAACGGCTTTCATTCCAAGAAATACCAGTTTGGTTATCCCCTGAAGTTTATAAAATAGATACATTATTGTATAACCTAGACTTCCTTTAGTATTCTAGTTAATGGATGCTCAATCAGGTTAATCAAATCAACTAAAGGAATTAAGCGACGATCCTCTTTTTTCCTACCAATTCACTATAACTATTGAGGTTCTATCTAAAGTTATATAAGTCAAGATAGGAATGTTAGTACGTAAATGAGACCTTATTACATACCTTAGAATTATGTGAAAGAATTGAAAACGAGGGTAATGTGGAATACTTGGATTCGGTTCCATCTCAAATTTCGATGCCGATTTCGAACTCCAAACGTCTTCGAATCTCCCTGATCTTTTAGTGGAAAGCGTTCACCGACTCACGAGCTAGACCTTTCTACAGTTTCCTCAGCATTCCGAGCTTCCTTAACGGGTCAAGAACCTTATGCTCGTGAACGTTCTCTTTATGCTTATGAGTAACTGCAGGAGACCTAATATATATATAACTTTCATATTGGGTTTCTCCATTATAAGGCCGATATGAATCCAGTTCATACTGATCGGGACCTATTTTTTATCCGGACTTCGACCCATTAATTTAAATTATTTATTGGATCACTTTATTATCTTTATCCGGATCAAATGACGTAACTTAACTGGTAATTTATTTAACAACCAAAATTATAATTAATGTTAGTCCAACTTTAGAGACATTGACAAAATTACCCTTTGGGGCAAAAATGTCTAACAAGGAAATGATAGAAGACTCATGTACTACCAAAAATGTATGAAGATGAAAATCACTCATTTGACTTTCGTAATTGATTTAATTTTACTAAGTGGAGCAAATCCCTAAGTAAAATTATATAATTCCGCAAATGATCTAATTTTCGTAATATAATTTGCAAATTATATTACATAAATTTTACAAAAGTATTATTTTTATTGCTAACAATTGAAGTTAATAATTTGAATTTCATGGGTTGATTTATAATTTTAAAAACTTCAAAAGATTGTTGAGGATGAACAATTTGATTGATTTGCAAGCATTGTTTGAATGGAACAAAATTCGAACCCTCTTTCTATTACAAAATGAACCGTCGCACGAAATAGCTATCTGCTTTCGTAGGAACAGCTTGCGCGTAGGCACTGGATTGGATGAGATTTGAATTAAAGTGACCGTAAGGTTGGTTCTAGAAGAATAGATGCAAAATCAGAGTTATCCAATGTACAACGGTCAAACCTGCAATTATTAGAAATTACAATCCGCGTTATCCAAATGCCTTGACTCTGGGGAACATTCCCGAGAAATCTTTTATCTTATTCCATTTCTACCCAGCCCAGCCTGCCCTCCGATCCACACCGACCAAGGCGGGGAATTTTTAAAATAATTTAGAAGTTCTTATTTTTGTTATAAGTTTGAATATCATAAAAAAATATAAAAATAGATTAAAATATCATCAAACTTTATAAAAGGCTTTTTAAAAAAATTTTCATTAATGATATTATAGTAAGATATGTAAGGATGCATTTCTCATATATCATGACTTGTAATGTCACATAATAAAATTTGAGAGCCTTCAACTTAGACCTCGTTATAAAACTAGTATCAATAGTTTGCAAAACATTATACTAACTAATTATTAAAACATTTAACCGATTTAATTTTAAAAATTTTAAATCATTTAATTTTTTATTATTCATCCGTGAAAATCTTAAATTATTTAACTTTTTGATTTAATTTTCAACTTTTTAATTCAATTAATTTTAATAATTGTTGTTATTAAAAACTCAATCAAGTTAGTAATAAGTCAATTTCGTAAATTAATAAGTCTTTATAAATCAAAATAAATTAATTAATTTTTATTTA
>JANJEY010000235.1:53673006-53683434 GCA_024703695.1 Erythroxylum cataractarum
ACTAAATATACAACAGATTCCCTAAGATACATGGAAATCTGTATCTTATTATAATCCCCAAAAATCTGGGATTTATATGATTCTTATACAATCTTCTAGATACTGCTACATAATCCGACACTCCCCCTCAAGCTGGTGAGTGGATTTCTTCCATTCCTAGCTTGCCAATAATATCTTGAAACACTGTGCTTGTCAGTCCTTTTGTAAGTACATTTGCCAACTGATTTTTGGTTGACACAAATGGAGTGCATATTAAGCCGCTGTCCAATTTTTCCTTGATGAAGTGCCTAACAACTTCAACATGCTTTGTGCGATCATGTTGTACTGGGTTATGTGCAATGCTGATAGTTGATTTGTTATCACAGTACAACCTCATGGGTCCTTCCCATTCTATTCTCAAGTCATCAAGAATTACCTTCAACTAAAGTAATTCACATATTCCCAGTGGCATAGATCTAAACTCAAACTCTGCACTTGATGTTGCCACTACATTCTGCTTCTTACTTCTCCATGTAACAAGATTAGCACCTAGGAGAGTATAGTAACCAGATGTTGATCTCCTATCGACCAAAGACCTTGCATAATCTGCATCGGTATAAGCCTCTAATGTCATACCTGTGACTGTTTATCGCTTAAACAAACTTCCTCTTCCTGGGCTGTCTCTCAAGTACTGTAGTATTCTGTTTACTTCCTTGAGATGTGATTATTTGGGATTGTGTATAAATTGACTAATCGTGCTCACTGCAAATGCTATATCTGGTCTTGTGTGTGCCAGATATTTCAACTTCCCAACATGCTTCTGATATGATATTTTATCTACTGTTGAATCTTCTGGAGCATTACCTAATCCATGATTGAACTCAATCGCTGTATCCACTAGTTTACAACCCAATGTTCCTATTTCTTTCAACATGTCAAGTACATACTTCTGTTGAGAGATGAAAATCCCTTGCTTTGGGTGAGCTACTTCAATGCCTAGGAAGTACTTTAACTTTCCTAGCTCCTTGATATCAATTCCTTCAAGAGACATTGCTTCAGATTTTTTATTTCTTCTGCATCATTACCTGTTACAATAATATCATCCACATAAACTAGCAATGCCGTGACTCCCCCAAAATTTGAATGTCTAATGAACAAAGTATGGTCTCCTTGACTTTGCTTATATGGCAATGAAATCATCACCTTAGCAAACCTCCCAAACCAAGCTCGTGGTGATTGTTTGAGCCCATAAAGAGCTTTCTTCAGCTTGCATACCATTCCTTCTTTCGATTCAAATCCGAGAGGAACTTCCATGTAAATTTTCTCTTTTAGATCACCATGGAGAAGCACATTCTTCACATCAAATTGTTGCAAATTCTACTTAAAATTAGCAGCTAATGATAACATTATCCTTACTGTGTTCATTTAGCAACAGGAGCAAATGTCTCAAGATAATCGATGCCATAGGTTTGAGTGAACCCTTTGGCTACCATGCCTTATGTCTTTCCACCGATCCATCAGCCTTGTATTTTACGGTAAAAACCTACTTACACCCAACTAGTTTCTTCCCTCTTGGCAATTTCACTAATTCCCATGTGTTCTTCTTAAGGGCCTCTATTTTAGCTCTCATAACATCCTCCCATTTTTTGTCTCCCTATGCGTCGGTTAGATTTCTCGGTGTGGGAATTGTATAGAGATTCGTTAAGAAGGCTCTATGTGTTTGGGGTAGATTTTGATAAGACATGAAAGAAGACAGTGGGTGTTTTGTGCAGGTTCTTGTTCCTTTCCTAAGTGCAATTGGTAGGTCATCAGTACTTGTTTCTTTCGATTCTTCTGCTGGTTCAAATGAATCAACTCTTGGCTCACCATCTGGTATGAAATTATCAACTGGAAATTGAGCAGTAGCACGAATTGGAGACTGAACTTGTGTTGGTCGAGAGACTGGTCCCTTCCTCCTAGAATAGACTTGCAGTGGCTATTTGTCAATTGATGAAGATGTGGATTTAGGCACGATGGGTTCAGATTGATCACAAACTAGGATCTAGAAGAAACATATCTTTTACTTTATTTTCACTCAAGATCTCCCCCTGAAGATAGGTATGCTGAAAAAAAGATTCACGCTCAACAAAAGTGACATCAGTTGAGATAAAGAATTTTTTAGAAGCTGGATGAAAACATTTATTCTTTTGGCCACGGTGGGTCAATATGACCAGAGAAGCAAATCAGAGTTTTTAGGAAATAGCCAACAGCTCTAATACCATGTGAAAATAATAGCCCAGGAGAATAATTTCATTCTCATAATCAATAGGTTACAGCCATAGGATATATATATACAATTGTCTATACTAAATATAGCAGATTCCCTAAGATACATGGAAATTTGTATCTTATTATAATCCCTAAAAGTCAGGGATTTATATGTCCTAGACAATCTTCTAGATACTGCTACATAATCCTACAGTAATTATTAGGAAAATCCATCAATAAAATTTGGATGACCTCCAAGCGTTCTTAAGATGAAACATCATGTAGTATTCAGAGGAAATGTAACAATTTTTACATCATTCAAAGGAGTGTTATATGCCTATCAGCATTTCAAGACATATCTTCCATCCATTCCGTAAGGATGATGGGCTGACTCTACAAGTTGAAAGAGGTTGCCATCTTTATTGCCTCCCTTCATCGAGTTCAAAGTGTAAGGACTTTGAACCTTGGAGGCTACATGAGTGTTTGGCATCCACCCATTCCCTGCCATACTTCACTAAAAAGTTTCTAAAAGGCAATGACCCATCCTATTCCCTACCTTTCCTTTCTTTATAACTATTTTGTGAAGAAAAGGAAGTATTTTAGTTGTGAAATCAGGTGATAAGTGAATAACTATAGTACATAAAGGTAGAATATCTTAGACAAACAAAAGTATCTTTTATTTGTACTCAGGAAGCTTGTTTTGATCAAGCAAAACTATGCTGTCCCATTTGCATTTATATGTTTATTGAGATGTCATGGATGTACATGCAAGATCACCCTATTGAATGAAATTTTGCTTTTCATATAAATTAAGTAGAGTTGGAATTTAGTGACAGTTATGGGATATGTATCATTATTATTTAATCAGAAGCTTAAAGATCCCCAACTTTCTATTCTGTTGTATGATTTTGTCTTTCATCCCAATTGCTTGTACAGATTCTTCTGGAGCTGCAAGTTGATGAAACCAGTCCTCGTATTGGGAAAGATTCAACAGGAAATGAGCTGGCTTTGGTAACCATAGAACCTTCAAGGTCCCCTACATCAATCGCTGGGGGGCCAAGCATGTCAAATGGTCACTCAAGTAGTTATAGCTTAAACTCCGGACCAGGAGTCACCACAAACTCATATATAGATATTGGATTTGCTGCAAATAACTCTGTTCGAAGAGAGGGAAGTGGTTTGGCAGGATTGCAGAATCTGGGAAACACTTGCTTTATGAATAGTGCTCTACAATGCTTAGTCCACACTCCTCCACTTGTTGAGTATTTCTTGCAAGACTACTCTGACGAGATAAACATAGAAAATCCTTTAGGAATGCGTGTAAGTGGCCTCTCTTGTTTATTATACTATTTTTGGTCTTTCCACATGTTAACAGTATGTCTTTATCTTACAAGCATGCAACATTAAATTTCTAACTTATGTTGTAGCTGTGTAGGGTGAACTTGCAATTGCATTCGGTGAATTGTTAAGAAAAATGTGGTCCTCAGGTCGGACTACAATTGCACCACGTGCTTTTAAGGGAAAAGTAGCATTGTTTGCTCCACAATTCAGTGGGTATAACCAGCATGATTCTCAAGTAAGTCTCCATATGATGCCACATCTTATACTATTTCTGTTGAATTTACATGTTGAAAATGTACATTTGGCATTTACTAGGTGATTGTAGATGTTCTTTTGGTGAGATAGTGAAAAGAATCTTTTCCTTTTTCACTTTATACTAGACTATATTTATGAAAACATAGTAACAAATAATTGGACTTACTCCGGTGAGGAACTTAAACAATTATTTGGCAATTGCTCATATAATGTAAAGTCTCCAACACACTCTATTCTTTTGTTGAGGAACTTGGGCAATTATATGACAATGGCTCATACAATGCGAAGTCTCCAAAATGCTGTATTCTTTTGTTGAGCACCATAAACAATTATTTGGCAATGGGGTGATATAATGTAAACTTCGATTTAGAGACTGGAGATACCTCCTTTTACTATGTGAGTTTAACCCTTTGCTGAATAAAGATGGAAATGGGCGAGGCCCACCACTGGAATTGCCAATCCTAGTGCTGAATGCTATGAAGCCTGTTATAGACGTTATCTGGATCAGGTTTATACAACTGGCGTTATTACTGAACGAACTTTCTTGATAGGAACTTCTTGCCTTCTTGTTGGATGGCCTTCATGAAGATTTGAATCGTGTCAAGCAGAAACCATACTTTGAAATGAAGGACTGGAATGGTGAACCAGATGATGAAGTTGCTGAGGTCTGCTGGAGAAATCACAAAGCTCGGAATGATTCAGTGATTGTTGATGTGTGCCAAGTAAGGAGGATGCTTCATCTTTCTGTTTGGTCATTATCACTCGACCAGCTTAGGTGGTCACGACCGAACGCTAGTCTTCATGTGTCATATATAGCTTCAACTAAAGAGCTTCTTACAAATGCTAATAGTCATATTCAGACTGTTCTTTCACTGTTAAATATTTTCAAAAGCTACAAGTTTTGTGTTCATGAGCTAGAATGAACATCTAATTTATTAAGAGGAAGTGTAGGACTTTCATACTTTTGTTTTTGATTGATCTTTTGTACAATGCACTGCTGTTCATTACTTGATTGTTGAAAGTGCTTTAAAGTTTCTATTTCTGCAAGAGAAAGTTAAGGATGTACAACTGTTCAAGTTTGCTTACAGTTTCTGCATGGAAAATTTGGAATTCTCAGGGACAGTACAAATCAACACTAGTTTGCCCAATTTGTGGAAAGATCTCAGTTACATTTGATCCCTTTATGTATTTAACTTTGCCACTACCATCAACTGTCACGCGATCAATGAATGTAACAATCTTTTATGCTGATGGGAGTGGTCTTCCAATGCCATACACCGCGTCTGTGCTGAAAAACGGTCATTGCAGAGATCTGATTCAGGCACTGAGTGCAGCATGCTGTTTGAGAAGTGATGAAGTCCTTTTGCTTGCAGAAGTCAGTAATTTACACTTGTTTTCATTTGTAAGCTATCTGATACCTGACAGGATGAACAATGATAAATTTTATACCATAATTTTTTTTTCAGGTTTATGAACACAAGATATATCGACTATTTGAAAATCATTTTGAACTATTGACTTCTATAAAGGATGAAGACCATATAGTGGCCTACCGATTTCCTGAAAAGGGAGCCAGAAAAAGGAAACTAGAAGTTATTCACCGGGAAAGGTGAGCTCAGTTTCTTATTCTAAATGTTCTGTTACATTGTGAAGACATATGCCGACTCTTCTTGTTTTGTTATTATTGATGTATCACAGGATTTACATGTAGTTGTTCAGATCAGTTTTTTGGGTATTTGTAATCTTCAAAAGATTGCTAGTGACAAGTTGAACCTCACAATTTTACCTAGCTTGTGTAATTTCTATTGACTGGCACATATGCATGCCTGTGTAGTGTTTGCATTCCTTTTCCTCAAGTCATTGTTGCAGCTGTTGTATCGGACCTGTCAATTAGCTCACATGTCCATCTGAAATAAATTTTGTTTCACAAAGAATGATTCTTATATTGTCATTGTGAATTTAACAGAATGTCAACGGAGTTTCTGAAGGGCAGTGGTGGGAAATATTTTGGAGCACCTCTTATTACATTTTTGGAAGAAGACCAACCAAATGGAACAGATATTGAAGCTGCAGTTGCAAAAGTGCTTTCACCTTTGAAAACAGCAAGCTCATCCACCATGGTTCATGGTGGACAGGACAATGGTTATTTTTCAGAAGCTGATGGTGAGCCATCAGCTAGTTGCAATGGCCAGCCTGAAGCAAAGGACCAGGTAATGGAGAATGTGGAACATGGGGAAGAATCTACCCAGGGGTTATCATTGAAGCTCTTTTTAACTGATAATGGGTATGGAAGTTGCAAGCCCGTTTTCAAGGATTCCGTCGTCAAATTTGGAAATCGTATCAGGGTCTTCTTGGATTGGTCCGAAAAAGAACTGAAGCTATATGATTCCAGCTATCTCAAGGATATCCCAGAGGTGTATCATAAGTCCAGTTTCACTGCAAAGAAAACCCGGCAAGAAGCTGTCTCCCTGTTTTCATGCTTGGAGGCATTCTTGACCGAGGAGCCTTTAGGGCCTGATGACATGTGGTAAGTATGCCTTCCAAAAATGTTTTATTGTCAAGGTTCAGGATTTTACCTTGAGTTTTCTATTGAAATTGTTTACCTTGGTACATGTAAGCCAATGCAAGTCATCTTGATACAGGTATTGCCCAAATTGCAAAGAGCATAGACAAGCCACAAAGAAGCTGGACCTCTGGATGTTACCTGAGATTCTTGTGTTCCACTTAAAACGATTTTCTTACAGCAGATACTTGAAGAATAAGTTAGATACTTTTGTGGATTTCCCCATTCACAATCTTGATTTGAACAAATATGTAAAGAAGGGGGATGGAGAGTCTTATTTGTATGAGCTATATGCTATCAGCAATCATTATGGTGGTCTGGGTGGTGGGCATTATACTGCATTTGCTAAGGTAATTAAATACTCTGGTTTGATCTCCTCTTTGACAAATTGATGTCACTGATCAGACTTATTTTTCAGTTATCTTCTTCCATTTCCATAGAAGAAAGCTGATAATTATTGATTTTGCACCACCTTCTCACATTCTCTCAAGCCTAGTGAATCTACTTTAGCAAGTATATATTTTTTGTTGCTTGCAGTATGGAATGTTTATTATGGAGAATCTGTTATAAGGCTTGATGCTTGAAAGGCATGACATTTTTGGGAATCTAATAACTGTGTCTTTGTCCAATGTTCCAGTTAATTGACGACAATAGGTGGTACAATTTTGATGATAGTCGTGTCTCTCCGGTCAACGAGTCTGATGTGAAGACCTCAGCTGCATATGTGCTATTCTATCGAAGAGTTAAAGTTGCACAGAAGGTGGGTGGGTTGGGACAGGCATAACAGAGCCGTACGGATTTGCGAATAACCATGTGCAGATGGAATTCATTTTGTATTTGTGGCCTTAATGCTAGCAATTCCATTTCTTTAATCTAGCCGACTGTTGCGACAATGTGGCAGTTTTGTGTTTACCTTTCGGTTAGCACGGGTTATAACGAATCTGTACATATATTCAGGCGATAAAGGCTTGCTTGAAGTGGACGGAGATACAAAATAGTTTAATTATTTGTTAATTTTTCAGGGTAGATTTGGCCCAATACTGCACCCTGCTTTTGTGTGCTTTCTGCACCACCTTGTTCAAGTTCTTCCAAGCAACGTGATGATGAAAATTTTACATTAATGACAATGATTGATAAGTTCCAGGGTTGTGTGTTAGGTGCTGGTCAAGGGATTTAGAGAGGAGTATTCAATGTCATAGTGCTCTCATGTGGCATTAAATATGTTTCACAGGTTTGCTTTGCGGCAGTTCGTTGGTTTCTTTTTCCGACAAGTAAATGTCATACATACTACTCTTTATGTGGCATTAAAATAATTCACAGTTTTGCTTTGCGGCAGTCCGTTGGTTTCCTTTTCCGACAAGTAAATGTCATACTACTCTTATGTGGCATTAATATATTTCACAGTTTTGCTTTGCGGCAGTCCGTTGGTTTCTTTTAGTAAGAAAACTATATGGTGAATATGCTTCGTTGAAGAATTACTCCTTTGAATTGTAGACCATTACTCCTTTACGTGTTTTATGCTACCTTCTATCGTGTACCAGTAGCCATCTCTGCAACCCATGTTTTGAAAACTGGCCGGTTTGATTGGTGATCGGTCGGCTATTCGGTCCGATTTATTCTTAAAAATCAGTTCTCAATTGAATCAGTGAAAATCGGTCAAAATCGATCAATTGATCGGTCCGATTACTGGTTCAGTAAATTTTTTATTTTTTTAAAATTTTTGGTATATTTTTTTTTTATTTTTTAAATATTATTAATATTATATATAATTAAATATAATTATTATATAATTATGACGTCACACCGGTTCGACTGATAGTCGAACCGGTCAAACCGGTGACTAGTAAAATCTCCAGTTCGATGACCGATTTGGATTTCAAAACAAAGTCTGCAACTATGGATGAAAGAAAAAGCAATGACTCAAAATTTTATTTGGTTTAATAGTTCAATTTTGTTACATCGGTTTGTAATTTTTAATTCGATTTATTTAAAAAAATTATTGTTAAGCTTATTAAAAATTAATTAATTGTCAATTTTTGCAAATTAATTTTTTTATAAATTAAAATAAATAAACAATTTTTTATTTAACAATTCTTTTAATTAAACTCTAAGTTTTTTCAATTATATTTTAATTACTTTAATTTTATTAAATATTTAGTTGACCTTCAGACTTTTAAACTCTGAGCTTCGTATAACTTGGGAAAAGGAGAGCATTTCTTTGGACGACTAGCACATCCTAACAAACTCGTTGGCGTGGTAGGAGATGTTCGGTTCAACCACTCCTCGCTCTTAGGTAAACTACTAAATCTAAACAAGCGAACAGCTCCTTCCAAGATAAATGTATATATGCAATCAATCATCGATATCCTTTCTCCATCTTTAACAGCCACTTATAGTATCTCAACGATCAAGATGGCTACATCCATTATTGGTGTTGATGACGAACGTGCAGGCGCAGAAATAGCATACGGTGAGGAGGATTGCTACAGGCAGTCCATAGAGCTTCTTGAAGAGCTAGGATTCCCAAAAGGTGTACTCCCTCTCAAAGATCTTCAAGAGTGTGGAAGGGTAAGACAAACGGGATTTGTCTGGATGAAACTCAAGGCTCCATATGAGCATTTTTTCGTTGCTACCAATACTCGTGTATGTTATGCCAAAGAGGTGACTGCCTATGTAGACAAGTTTAGGATGAAGAAGATGAGTGGCATCAAGAGCAAGCAAATGTTTCTGTGGGTGCCCATAAGTGAGATGAGCATTGAGGACCCTACTACCAATAAAATAATGTTCAAAACCCCTATGGGCATTGGCAAGTCTTTCCCTCTCACTGCTTTCATGACCGACGAGGAAAAGCACAAGTACCTGCAGGAGAATGCCATCTAGCCAAATTAATTCTGCTTGTTCTTAATTTCAGATTGCTTATATTATATGGTCAACTGTCCAATCCCTGTTATTTAAAATCAGTCTGTTGTTTTTCTCAAGTGTCCAAAATTAATTGTCTTTTAAAAAAGGCATCAAAGTTTGTCCAAAATTAATTATAAGCACAACCAAGTCTCCTCTTTTAATTGTTTTGTCTTCCAATAGCCACTTTAGAAACTCCAAAGAGTTAAGATGTGGTTCTGAGTATAAGGCAAAACCATTATACGTTCCCTCGTAACCATGATGAGTAAAAAGCGGATGTTGATTAGATATATTTAGAAAGCTCAACATATCCTTTATAAGCAATCTTTGTTTGATAGCTAATTAGATTAAGAAGGATAACTTGGGGATTATCCGATCCCTTCTGCTTGTTCTTTTAGGAAATAAGGTGCCTTTGTTCTCCAATAGCCTCCAAAACCTTTTTGTTATGAACACGTTGTTATTTAAGTTGATTGAAGTATTTTTTTAGTCCTCCTTCATCCATTGGTTAGTTGATTTCTTTCCAACTAACTTTTTCTATAGCTTTCTCACTTCTTCTATTTCCCAGGTGCCCTTGTTCTCCAATAGCCTCCAAAACCTTTTTGATATGAACACGTTGTTATTTAAGTTGATTGAAGTATTTTTTTAGTCCTCCTTCATCCATTGGTTTGTTGATTTCTTTCCAACTAACCTTTTCTATAGCTTTTTCACTTCTAACACTTTATAGGAAGCTTCTCATTGATTTTTCCAATGATTTAGTTAAGCTCTTGGAGAGAAAGATGTGAGTTGACCAATACACATGTAGTGAGTTTAGGATTGATCTTATCAACGTCAGTTTACCAACTTAGGATAAATCTTTATTTTAAAAAGTTTCCAACCTTTTTTTGTGAGCATCTTTTCCAATAATGGAATGCAATCCCAAAATTAAAGTCCCTTTGTGGACAATGGAAGTCCAAGCTAAGTAAAAGGAGGTTCTTTAATTTGTATATATGAGATCCTTAAAAGCTAGTAAGGCACATGCAATGCACTCGAAGATACAGTTAGATGAATCTTTATGTAGTTAACTTCCAGCTTCCTCTCAACAACTCCATTCTGCTGTGGAGTCCTTGGGGCAGAGAAGTTATGAAAAATTCCTTTTTCTTCGCAGA
>JANJEY010000235.1:53714238-53733184 GCA_024703695.1 Erythroxylum cataractarum
TTTCGATACGGTATCCTGGGATAAACGTGATGAATGTAGGATATAAAAGCAATTAGAGCGACGACATCTAAACATTACTAGGACATCGAGGCAATAGCTTTCTGGAGCATACTGTGAGTAACCTAGATGGTCTCACATTGATTTATTGTTTTGTTTAAATTCTGAATTGACTTATTAAGTGATATGAATGTGTTGATTCTGGACATTGAATGTCTAAGGTATTTGATACATTAATAATATATTAGAAGTGCTCATTATATGTGAATTTGACAAAATATGTGATACTAAACTTAATTGTTGCATGTCGGACCAAGGTCTGATTGTGAATGTGAATGCAAAAAAAAAAAAATGAACACAAGTGAATGATTAAATACACATAATGCATTTCACTACATGAATGCATGATAACATAAAGGTAGTTGTGACAGAAGTCATCAGTTATAAAGAGCTTAAAGCTCAAAATGTGGTAAGAGCCTCTGACTCACTATGTATAATGAGCCCTGTATTCCTAGTAGATATGAAAAATTATTAATGAGCCCGGTATCTACAATCGATACGGAATAGTGAAAAAGGCAATCGTTCACAACAAATTAATAAATGAAAGTGAGTCTCATGAACGTTGCATATACAATTTAATATGCATTATATGAATGATTGAATTTAATTGTATGAACGATTATGAATGTAAAAGATAAATAAGTGAACCGAGTATTATATGGTGCTTTTTAATAATTGGTGAAAGATGTGCATTATATGATGACATAAATTATTTGTGAACTTGAAACATCAACTGTATGTGTTATGTGTTATGAGTGAGCCATTGATGATAGGTAGCTCACTGAGTTAGCAAAACTCATCAAAATTGCAATGTTGTCTTTGTAGATGCAAGAGAGTGAGCTTAGCTTCTAAGACAACTTAAAAGAGATCTAGTACTATTTTTTGATATAAGAAATGACTCAAAAGTCGATCAGCTGAGACCAAATGATTTAGATAGAATTTTTTATAGTTCCTCCTTTATGTAGCATGTAGTATATGTTGTAATAGAGTTGTAGACTCTGATAGTTCATTGATATTGTATATAAGGATGAAATATGTAATGCTACAATGCATTTTCAATTTGATGGAAAAAAATGAAAATTTGGGTTTTTTAGTATTGTAATATTTATGTTTTAAAACTAAATATATTTATCAAATATTTTAGACATATTTTTCACTATCCACAGTGGTCTTCTAATTAGCATCCTATTCAAAGTTTTAAAAAATTTCATAATTTTATAAGCAAATCCTAAACAAGCTTTTAAAAGACAATAATCTTTGGAATTGGATACTGCGAATCCCAAAGATGCTTTTAAGAGGAACCGCAAATCTTTTGGATTAGCAATCCTAAGCAGGCTTAAAATGTTGACTTACCTCTGCAGTCATTAGTATGAATTGACATTTTCTAACTTGTCAATAATAGTCATCGACCAAGAAGAGAACCCCAAAGGTTTTGTTTCAAGCAATAACCAAGAATTAAAGGGTTATCTTTGATAGGACTGTAGAAATGTGTATGGTCAATCTTTTCAAAGCAACTTAAAAAGCATAAAAGTTTAGACAAGTTAAGATCTATGAATGATCTAATGTCATCTGTAAAAGATTGTAAAAGCTGTATTGATTTTCTATTGATTGTGTGTATTTAAACACAAAACAGATTACAATGGTTTACATTTGAATTTCAAGAATAGAAAGAATCTCCACTATCTACTCCTAGAATTAGGCAGCTAACGTACAGAATATATTTACAATCTAAATGAATTTATCAAGTCAACAATGCTGTAAATCTGCTTTACTATTAATCTGAAGGACTAAAGCTTCAATACTTTCATTGATCAATTTAGAGTTCTACTATAATTATGAATGGCGCATTATGTACAATATAGAGACTATGCAATCTCTCATTTGGAGTACACCAAACAAATCTAAAATCTCATTGATGGGGGGCTTTAACAAACTCCGCGTTTCTGCAGTTAGTGTAGGACATAACACCACATAAACAAATGCAAACTATGCACTAATGCAATCTATTAAGTAGGTATGCATCACAAATCCATAGTTCTACCACGAGCTTGTCATCAGTTATTGTACATGCAATAAGTTGGGGAATAGCTCAAAAGATAGTTACTGAGGATATGCATATTCCTCTTTGAACTTCATATGCATATTCCTCTTTGAACTTCACTTGATGCCCGAGGTTTACACAACATCACTGGATGCCAAGCCAACCCCGAACCCCAACATGTTTGGAAATAACAAGGTCTGTTACTACAACTTCACGCTTAGCATCATCCATTCGCTTAATTTCATAGTTTAGCATTGTAGGTCAATAACTAATAACGATAATGCTTTGCGGTTGCTTAAGGAGTGGCAACATTTGCCTTGGCAAGTGGAGCAATCTCCTCTCCCTCCACACCAGGTTCACTGCCAGCAACCTCTAGGCCTAGCAGCAATTTTTCCCACAGCTTAGAGGGTCCCTGTGTGAAGTCAAATGTTTTATCATGAATAATAATAGAAATATTAAAGGAACCTTTATCCTAATTTAATGTGCCAGATTAGACCTACAGTAAATGGAATAACATAACAAATCAAAGTCATAGACTACATTGCGTTAATACTAACCTTCCATGAAAGGTCTTGGGCCATGCAATTCTGAATCATTTCTTTGAAAGCAGCAGTGCCGTAAATGGCAAGAGCTTTAATGACAGTTCTTACTATTGCAGCTACATCAGCTGGTTCAACTGCATCACACTGGATTTCCAATATGTAGTTTTCGTTTTAGTTGCAACAATAAAGTCACTCAAAATAGAACTAGAACAATTGTCTTTCACTCACTTCAACGCTGAAAGCCCCCATTTGGAATCCTGTGTAACCTTCCTTGACAGTGTCAACAAGACCACCGGTAGATGCAACAATGGGCACCTGCAGTAAGATCATAGGAATTGCTGAGAGTCAACATCTAGTTACTATGGCAGCCAGGTGAAGAAAAAAAGACTCTCCGAAATAAATTCACTTAAAATAGATGCAGTGAAACTAGGATTATCTATAACTTTAAAATCATCGAATCAAATGTTATTACCGTTCCATATCGCATAGCATGGAGTTGAATGAGGCCGCACGGTTCAAACCTACTAGGTATCATCATAAAATCAGCACCGGCTATAATCATATGGGCCAAGGGCACATTGAATTTTGCCACTCCTCTAGCCTTATCAGGGAACAATATCTCCAACTGTTCAAGCTGCTTTTCCATGTACTTCTTGCCAGTTCCCTAAAGGACAACACATTCCATCATAAGACTCAACAAGGAAACAGCAGTAATAACATGGTAATGAAGATTGTTTAGGCCTGGTTCTTACAAGAATTACTATCTGCACGTTCTGACCAATGAATTTTGGAATAGCAGCAGCCAGAATATCTGAACCTTTCTGCTCTTCTAGTCTTCCAATAAAGCCAATCAAAGGAATATTCCTGTCAACAGGTAATCCAACTTCAGCCTGAAGAGCCTCCTTCAGTAAATGCTTTGCCTCCATAACCTACAAATCCCATTCATTACTCACCATGTTTCAGTTTCAAGCAGTTTCAAGTACCAAGGTTTGCAAATTAGAATATAGTGTTCAGATACTTACAGTTGTGGTATCATATTTGACATCAATGTATTTGTCATTTGCAGGATTCCACTCTTGGACATCCATACCATTCACAATGCCAGTAATGGTGGTTTTACGAATGATGTTATCTAACTCCACACCCTTATCTTCTCCAGAAACCAATTCCTGGGCATAGTAAGGGCTGACAGTTACGACCCTATCTGATTCCAATATTCCAGCCTTCATCCAGTTGATTTTCCTTCCCTTTACCGGTTTTAGGTACCTGCAGAGTAAAATTTCTTAGAACGTATGAAAGAGGAATAGCTAATGGATACAATCTTATACAAATAAATTTTTTTACTAACGGCCATACCCATCAATAAAGTCAAAAGAACTCTTGAACCGATCTGGCAAATTGAGAAGTGAGAAGTCTGAAAAGGCAAATCTTCCCTGATAGGCAATGTTGTGGATACAAAAAGCAACCTGTCATCAATTACCAAATACAATGTTAGCAATCATGCAACATATTATGCTGCTCAGAATTCCAAAGGAAATTCAATAAAGAAATGATATACCTTTGCATTCTTGTAAATGCCCCTAGATTTGTACATGGTTTTAAGGTAGCAGGGGATAAGAGCAGTGTGCCAATCATTGGCAATGAAGACAACATCTTCTCCTGCAGCGATCCATATGTGGAAACTAGTGTTATTTCATTTCTTATGAGAAAAGCATAAGGCTTCAGGATTTCACAAAGCTATACACACCATATGGTCCTGAGAAATGTTTGCTATTTTTCAAATTTAAAACCCTCGGGGCCTCCAGAGCGGCCTACAAGATGTAGAAATGTCAAGTTTTTGTCAGCTCCCCACACAGAAGAGGGAAAAATAGAAAGATATATACGACCACATGCAACAAAAAGGGTCGTGGTTGTAATTAAAATAAACCCATTTAATAAGGGTTTGACTTCAGTTAAAGAGTCGAAACCGTTTGACATGATATTAAGCTATTGATCCTTTGTTTGAAACTAGGATTTAGATTTCCATTGGTTACGTCCATTCGATATGAAATGTCTGTTATTTGAAGTTTAAAAGTATTAGCTGTCAACT
Source organism: Erythroxylum cataractarum (assembly GCA_024703695.1). Taxonomy (NCBI): domain Eukaryota; kingdom Viridiplantae; phylum Streptophyta; class Magnoliopsida; order Malpighiales; family Erythroxylaceae; genus Erythroxylum; species Erythroxylum cataractarum. Next base: position 53,718,968 of record JANJEY010000235.1, read on the forward strand.
GAAAACAAACAATTACTATAATCCAACAGCTTAATATGCATTTCCTATTTCACATCGGCAACACCTTTCTTACAAATTTCCATTGTTTGCGTACCATGCCCACCTCAGTTAATCTACTGAGACTACAATGAACTTGCAGTGTAGAATCATTACTGACTAGAATATTTGTAAAGACAGTTATATGATCTCTTATGAGGTAGCTAGGAGTCGGAAGAAACACACAAAATTGTGAGTTGAAGAACTACTTACCTGGCACAACAAGCTAAAACGCAGTTGGTTGTCCTTGTAATCTTCTCCTGTTTTAGGGCCATAGATTTTGGAACCGGTTTTGCCCCATACCTTAAACATTCAGAAAAAGCTAATCACAAAAATAAGAAACTCAAATCTTCTATTTCTTATATGATGTAGTATTGGAGTTGGGTAATTTCATTTCACAAGAGTCGGACATCAGAGGAATTGAAAACCTTCTCGAGGAACAATGGATGGTCCACAAAGACACGATCAACTCCACGTTTGTAGCAGTGGAACAAGCGGACAGTTTCAATCTTATGCCCAACTTGTATCTGAAAGTAAAAAATCGTAATTAGAGGAAAAAAATCCTTAAAACTCCTGAGAAAGCAGAGACTAAACCAATTAAAACGTTGCAAAGAGAACGACAAATATCATACCTCCACCAACACACCGGTGTCCCATGCATCTTTGTATTGATCATAGCGAGGAGCTACTGACATAACACGATGTCCTCTTGCCTGAACAGTGCAACAATCACAAAAGCAAGAAGTGAAGTCAGTAAACTGAAAATGGATATGAGGGAAAAGCACATATCTGCAAGAGAAAGTCATCTATTTACCGCCATCGCCGGAGGAAGTCCACCCATGACATCGCCAAGTCCGCCAGTTTTACTCCATTCAGAAACCTCAGCTGCAACAAAGATCAACCTCATTCCTTGCCCACATATGATTGTCCCAGAGCGCATGTTGCTATCGGTTGCATGCGCCTTTTTGGCAGCTTTCCTGGAAAGGGATTTTGCAGAGGACTTCAGTTGCAAACGGTCCACCATGTTCAAGGTCCTTAGACCACTGTGAGTCATGCTTTGACTAATTAACCCAAACCGGGCTAAATTGGTTTTAGTTTCTGACCCATGGCAGTTGACATGTGAACTCCTCGACAGAAAGTGTGAAGCAGTCACCGTTGCCATTCCACTCGACTGTTCTAACAAAAGGAAAGAAAATTCAACAGTAAGAAGGTAGCAAATTTCCTATCAGAAGCTCTTAACATGTACGCTGCGAAAGGAAAGGTTGAATTCGCTTTCAGCTACTCAAAAGGCTGAAACGTTTACAACAGTAATCCAACAAGTAGAACTTCACGTATTGGGTTTGGACATGAAGTAGAATCATACAGCAAAAGGGAAGAAACAAAGCCAACAGAACATGCAATGACAATCCAGAAACGAACCACAAAAAAACAGAGAAATTAAAAGATACAAACCACAAAAGATGGGTAAGACCAGACCTTAAAAGAGCAAGAAAGAAAGAGGCCACAAAAGGATGGATGAATTAGTTGATGAAAACAAAACCTACAAACCAGATCAAGTAGGTAAAAGGAACCGAAGTTAGTAACAGAAACCTTAGACCGCCGAAAGACCTGAAGTGAAAGTCTTAGGTTCCTGTTTTGTGATAAGAAGAGTGATCAAAGAAAGCTTCTCTTTCTGCTTCTAGCGGTGAAAAGAAGCAGCATTGCATTATGTAGGGAAAGAAATGCAGGAGGTGGCAGAATGTGAATGGATTGGGAGAATTCTAAGGTACTAGGCGCCTCACGTGAACTTGGGTGGTTCCGTATGCGTCGGATCAACAAGAAGACGCTCAAGATCTTAGGCCTCTGGTTCGGTGCAAGTAAATATGTTTAAAAAAGAGAGATCTCTTCGTGGCGATAATAATAACAGCCCAGTGGCAGAAACGACATGATCTGGGGCTGAGGTCCCACCCCACGCCTCTAGCGGTTCACATTTCCCGCTGCTCCACCTCCACATTTGTCGCTTTCAGTTGGATTTTGTCACGTTCATGTAATTTTTGATTAGTTGGGGTAATGGCTTTTTGCTCTGATAGTAATGGAAATTTCTTCTGTCCTCTTCCTTTGCATTAGCTGGCGTCTCTAAGGAGATCGTATCTTTATTTAATATTATGATTTCTTATTGTGTTTAATAAATCTCTTTATATTTACGTGAATTTTTTATAAATTTCGAATCTTTCAAAATAAATGATTAAAATTTTATGAGACAAAATAAAACAGAATAATATTAGACAGAATAAGCTCATGGTATAAACTAAAGATCAAGTATCAGCACTTGGAATACATGAATCAAAAAATTGTATTAACAACGTTAATGATTGCTAAAAGAAAGAAATTCTGCACCGTGAAATCACAATCTATCTTGACTAATAAAATCACCAAGAATTTCTCCACCGTGAAATCACAATCTATCTGACTAATAATATAATCTGCCTTGTCACTATTATTATATTTCAGATGTCCCATAGCCTATAATTCTATTATATTTCAGAGGTCCCATAACCTATAATTCATTACCCCTGTGCGCGTCGGTATCTAAGCACGTAATTTTCAGCGTATCAAGTGGATGCTTACTCACCTTTCAACTGTAACTATGCAAATAGAATACTAAGTTGTCACCTCGTTCTTAAGAATAATAATTTCTTTTATAGTTACTGATGAGTCAGTAAAATTATGAATGCTTCTGTCACAATATTTTGTAGTATATGCAGATTCTCGACTTGGTGGGGTTCTTGTTGGGTTTTGGTCTTTAGCCATATTTTCATAGGTATCATTATTTCTTGAGTTTTAACTCACCTTAAGTCTGCCTTTGAGGTTAGAAACTAAATTTTTTAATTTTAGATATCGCCTAATAAGTCTATCTTGGGACCAAAGGTATAGCCTTCTAAATCTTCACCATTTTCTGTCGTAAAATGTCTAAAATTTTTGTCACAAATGTAATGTCTTCAAACAAGGATTAACTTTGCCTCCTTGAGGTTATTTTTAGGCTATGAAGATCTATGTCCTGCAAAGCTCTAATTTTAGACTAGTTTTTTTACTCGTCCAAACTTTTTCATACATCATGGTAACAATTGTAAGATATGCCATCATGTAGTACTTGAAATAGACTTACAAGTGCATTTATCACGAGCATTTGTCAACTTATGTTATGATAGATATACTACTAGATGATAGTTCCCTCTACTTTAGGCTTCAAAAACTTTATCCTGATAAGACATGCCTTTTTTGCTTTTTTTTCTTTAGTTTCATGTTTTTACATGATTAAATTGATTATGCAATCAAAAGCCTGTGCAAGGCAAGAACAAATTATTAATTTTGAAGTATTTGCATTAGGTTGATTATTTGATAACTGTTTTATTGATTATACATTTACTCTCTAATACTAACTAATTAATATTATGATAAGTTTAAGATACTTATTTTGTTTCGTATTTTACTTTAGGTATAATTTGGAAGAACAAGAACTAAAATGAGCAAAATCCACCTCCTCGATGATGTTTTTATCAATGTTCAATCTTGTTTGCCTTCATGGAGCAAGAACGAGATGAATTAGGGTGAAAGCAAGACAAAGAATATTAGAATTTGAGTTACTATGACTTACACGACCATGTATGAGATCAAGTAACTCATTAAAAATGTGTACAAACTCGAAGATATTGCTTTAAGCAACCCTAAGAATTACACGTCCATATGGGGGCTTACATGGTCCTGTAAGTCTATATATGTTAGTTGTATATCTCTCTAGGATCGTGTAACTTTGTGATTTCTGTCAAATTAACATATGCGATCACTTACAAACCCATATAACAAACATCGTATAACCATGCAATCATAATTTTGCACTATAAAAGGGCCAACTTAAGAGGCCAAAAAGGGTACAAAGAGATTACATACTTAAAGGGAGGCCGATTCCCTTCCTTTGAGAGCTATGAAGAGATAAACTTCATCTTTCTAGTTCAAAAGGGATACTAAGGCCTACTAACATTTTTGGGCATTGATTAATTTAGTAATGTTTTTATTAACTCTCACTTGGGAATGACTATGTTATTCTATGTTTGATATTTTGGATTTAGATATGAACGATTTAGATAGGCCTACTAGATTATTCATGTATGGATTCGTTGCTAGAATCTAGATTGTAATATATAATCGTTGTGCATCTGGTTCACTTACAGTACACTAATAGTTGAGCGTCCGTAAGGATTACATAGCATAGGTTAAATGAATCGAGCATATATGGTTATTACATGGATTGACCTGTTTTCCTATAACATAATGTGGTTGTCACTCTAAATCTATAGAGATTATTATAGGTTGTCTAATAGTTATACCTAGTTAAAGAACTTGTCTTAATTAGATACAACCTAAGGAAAAACTAGGATTAACAGTGCTTGTTATTAATCTACCGTTAATAGTTTCAAAAAGAGATATGAGAATAATATGACGATTGATTGTACACATTCATGTGAAGGTCAAGATTGAATCGCAAACTAGATTCAGAACCTATTGATTTGACTTAGCAATTTTGTATTGTTTGATTTGATTTGTCTTTTATAGTTTAGTTTTACTTTATTTTGTTAATTGAATCCAACCAACCCCCTCCAATCCTAAATGCTTATTTATTCATTATAAATTCTAAACATATACTCTCTGTGGATACGATCTTTTCTCACCACTACTACAAATTTTGTTGTACAAAGTTAGGTTTTATTTTCTGATATATTATAATTAGCTTTTACAATTATTTCTTGAGTTTTTATATTTGTTATGTTTGTGTACGACAATTGTGAGATCTCCTCATCAATGCCCTATACAATTTGATCCCAAGATCGAAAGGGCATTACGAAGGTTGTGTAGGAAAAATAGAATAATTCCAAGAATAGAGAAAAAAATTGAATTGGAAGAACCTATGCCGAGTCTAAGAACTCTAAAAGAGTTTGTTACCCCATATTTGACTCAAAGACTCTTTTGCATTATTTTTCCAAATTTTGTTGAGTATATTATTTTTAAGCTTAAGTTTGGATTAATACATCTTCTGCCTAATATTTATGTTCTTAAAGGTGAGGATACTTATAATAACCTTAAGGAACTTAATATGGTTTGTCTTAGTATGAAACCTCTAAGGGTGATAGAAGAGCATATCATGTTGAGTGCTTTTCCATTTTCATTGAAGGATGTGGCAAAAAAATTGGCCTTTGGATTTGCCTTGAAGAAGTATTAGTATATGGATAAAAACAAAAAGGCTATTTTTAGGGAAGTACTTTCTAGCTTTAAAGAAAACAAACATAAGGAAGTAATTTTGTGGGATAAAACAACATTACGAAGAATCCCTTTACGAGTATTCAAAACACTTCAAAAAGTTGTTTGCTAATTGCCCCCATCATAATATCATGAAGTAACTCCTTATCCAGTACTTATATGAAGGATTATTTCTTACAGATAGGATGTTAGTAGATGCAACAAGTGGTGGAGCACTGTATGAGAAAACTTTCAAGTAAGAAAGGAAGTTAATCAAGCATATGGCAGTAAACACTCAACAATTTGACATTAGAAATGATGTTCGTAGGGTAAATAAGGTAAACAATTCATCCATATTAGATGAACTAATATCCTTTCTTAGACAAATTGTTGTAGAACAAACACAAATTAAAGCTTGTAAGATACGTGTCAATAAGAACCATTCGACAGATGAGTGGGCAACTCTGCAAGATGAAAATATTATAAAACCCAAAATTATACCCTAGTTGGAATGTTACATGTTCATGAAAGTGAACATGATAGGTGTTGAAATTGTGATATGACTGTGAATTGCATAAGTCTTGACTTTTGGTTGGATGGATCATAATTAGTAATTTGGTATTAATTGATACCATTAGAAAATTGAGGTATTAAAATATACATTTGGACTAGGAAAATTGACTAGTGGCAAGTCAAGTTGGTACATAGAAAATTAGAAAGACTAAGCCTATAAGTTAGTGTCATTTGGCAACATATAATAAGTGACCCAATTGAATTGTAACATTTGACAACATTCATTAAGTGACAAATGGCTTAATGGAAGTGTGGCAATTGGTAGCTTAAATGGAGTATATATGTGATACTTGCAAAGGAGACATATGCCTTATGCTGAGAGTGGCACCTAGCAGCATATGTGTTAAGCCATTGTAGTGAAATTTATGTACCCTTTATTCTTGCCTTACTCTTCACTGAAACATCTTACTCCCTCTAACTTCTGGAATTTTTCTTGATTTTGGATCATCTTCACTTAACATCTTTGTAAGTTATTGTAACATCCCATTAACCACGTTAAGGCTAGAACAATATATAAATGAGAGATTAGAAAATGTATTTCATGCTCATGCATTATATGATATGCACCTATACGTGAATATTGAATTTTTAACATAAAAATAATTATGCATGCATTCATTGACAATTTTCAGGTATAATTATTTATAAATGTGATTATATTGAGAATTGCAGGTTTATATGTTCAAAACTGATTTGGATAGTGTATTTAGTGATTTAGAATTTGTATAAAATTCAAGAAAATTCCTGAATTTTTGGATATTTTGGACTAGAAAAAATGTCAAGTAGTAAGATAATTGATGAATGGTGGTAGAATTTACTGTTAAATGGTAATGAAAATTTTGATAAATGACACTGGGATTTATTGACAAGTGTCAATGAAAATTGGGCGACAATTGGAGTAGAAATTAGATTTGATTGGACTAGTTAAATGAAAGAACGTAGTCTAAATTTATAGGAATTGGACATTGTCACTTGCCAAACCACACTAATCTTTAAATTTTAAAGACTCTCCTTGTTTTGTCTCTCGCGTTGCTTTTAATTTAGAAGACCAAGTAAGTGTTTTATTCTTACTCTCTCCATCTTCTTCATGGGATCTTCTTTTTCTTCTCCTTCTTTCTCAATTTTCATCACTCACTCTCACCTCATCCACGTTGAACCTGGCTTCCATCTTTCAATTTTATTTCCATCTTATTGTTTCTTTCATTTACTACAAGAAAAACCCAACCTAATCCACCTTTAGAAGATGAGGATATTGTGAAGTTTGGAAGCTAGGGTTGAGTGAGAATTTGAAGATTTTGAAGCTAAATCAAGTAAGCAGCTTGTTAATCATCATGGGTATTGTTGAATGAAAATAGAATGATGAGTAAGGTAAGATTGATGATTTGATTATGTGAGTTTTTATGTGTGTGTCGTGGATGATGAAAAGCCTTGGTAAATTTCTTGCTTTTGTATATGTATGATGATAAATGATTTATAATTTGGTAGAGAGATCTTTTGTGATAGAATGATCATCATAATGGTGTTAGGATGAGTGCAAAAAATTTATGATGAATAGGTACATATTTGATGCTCTATTTTTGAGTTAATGATGAAATATAGATCATGATTTGTCTTGTGAATTTTTTGGAGTTGAAATGGGGTTGATAAGGGAGAGTAAAAGATGTGTTAGGTGTAAAATGTAGGAAGTTACAAAAATCTAGAAAATTGGAAGAGAGAGAGAAAGAACTAGAAAATGCTAGCTGTAATAATTTCACTGATCATGCTTTTATGTTTTAGCCATAACTTGGCCTGTAGTTGTTCAAATGAGATGATTTATAGTTTGGATTAAACTAGAGACAAATAGCTACATTTTTTATGAAAACATCGAATTTAAATTCTGTTTTTAAGAGACTCAAAATTTGACATGAATTTGAGAACTAGGCACAGTACACTGTTGGATGAATATATATGTTGTGTTCTATTTTGAGTGTATAAGAATGTGTTATATTCTAAGTGTTTATGATCAACTAAGGAATATGAATTGTGTATGGATGATGTTGAGTTGAAATTAGGTATCCTTGAAGAAGTTATTAACTTGAAATAATGAATTTTGAATATGAAGTGCTTGATACTTAAGAATAAGATATGTTATGGAAAAAGGATAGGAATTATGAATGATGAGATGTAGTTGAATGTGATGAATCAAATGAGTTGAGATTTGAGAGTTTAATGAGATCAGTTTGGTAGTTGAATGGTTAAAAAGTGATATTGCATTAGAAGAGGTGAATTTTGGAAGATTATGAGTGAAAGTGATGTTATAATGGATGTAGGAACCAATGGAAATATTTTGGAGGGAGTTTTGTCTCACTTATGTCCATTAGAAGGATTTTAGGTCGACTAAACGGACCTTCTCAGGTTTACAAATGCCCCCAACCTTGTCCATTTCTGTTAAACAAACATTAGGTCTATTAAATGGACCTTCATGGGTCTGGAAAACACTCCAGACCTCGTGTATGTTCGTTAGGTGGAGGTGTATGTCCGTTTAATAAACATACACCATACATTTTTGGAAATTCGCAATTTTGACCCTCTAGATGGCAAATTCTGTTTTGGGGTCTTCACAAAAGTTGTAGATTTCAAAGTCCTCTTCGAAATTTTCCTAGAATGACATTAATCTGACATCCACAGAAAATTATTTCTTTTGTCCCAAGAGATGTTTGTTTATAAATGATTGACTTATCAATGATTGTCTAATGAGATATTTAGGCTTGTTAGTGATATTAAATGAGCCTAATTGAAGTAAGATTGAGCTATTAACACAAGATGAGTGTATTAGGTTTTAAGGAATGATTCAAAGATCTTGATAATTAGTTATGAGACATGTATTAAGGATATATACTTGAGAATGTCATTGAACATGCATCCTACATATTTCATATATATAAATGTGCATCAATGAATACTTATAATTATGCAAAGTTGTGGTGTGTATAAATGTATATGTTTTGTATGATATAGAGGAATAAAGGAATATATAGAGTGCCATCATCCAAACATTGCCAGGACTTCGGGGCAATAGCTTCTGGAGCAAACTGTGAGTAACTTGGACGGTCTCACTCAATTAATTGTTTTGTTTTATATTATGTTTGAATTATTGAATGAAAGTGATTTGATTGTGTTGATTTTGGACAACTAAAGTCTAAGGTTTTTGATAAATGAATGTGATATTGAAGTGTTATTTGTATATAAAAGTGAAGGAATAAATAATTTCTCAACTAATTGTTGAATGCCGAACCTTAGATTCAATGATAAATGTGGTTTGAACGTGAATATGCAAGCATGTGATTGATTAAGAATATGATATGTAAAGCATTTCAATATATGAATGCATGTAAGATAAAAGAAGTTGTGACCGAAGTTGCCAGTATAAAAGTTTAAAGCTCAAATTGTGATCAGACCCTCATACTCGGTTGTGAATGTACCTAGTATCCATTAAGGGATATGAGACATTATTTGAAACAACTTGATATCCACTAAAGGATATGAGCTATTAAAAATACACTCGGTCACAACTACAATAATAAATGAAAGTGAGTCCCACGTGCATTGCATTTATAATTGATATGTGTATTTTGTATGAATGAAATGATCAGTATGGTTGTTCTGAAAGTGAAATGTGATACTTTATGCATATGCAAAGATGTGAATTATATGATATGTGTATTGAGGTGTTGCATTAATTGAGTGGACTATCAATGATGGTTATCTCATTGAGTTTGCAAAACTCACCAAAAGTGCAACATTGATTTTTAGGATCGAGAGAGGACTTTAGCTACCGAGAGACGCCACAAAAAGTATAGTCTTGTACTATTGGGATCAAGAAGAAATGGGTTAAAGGTTGGTCAGCTGGGATTGGAAACATTAGATAGACTTTTTGTGTAATTTCCTCTTTCATGTAGCACATTTGGTATTAGGATATGATGATGTACATTTATAGGTGTTTAAAAGCTACAATATAAATACGTTCGGATTTATGAAATGAAATGAGGAAAATTTTGGTTTTATAATATTATGATTTTAATGATGATGTCCAAAAAAAATGATGATGATGCCAGGTTAAGTGAATGATATGATTGAATGTAGTGCACCATTATCATAGGTTATGTACTGGAATGTCCGCGAGGTGTCCTAGTAGGTACCCTAGCATAACGGAGCTCTATATTGGGTGACATCAAAGCATGATTTGTCATCTATTTGGACATATAGGAATTTTAAGAGTGAAATATCATGAGAAATGTGGATAATAATTAAAGTTATTGGTTATTATAGATCATTTGCCATAGGTGATCAAGTGGGACAGTCAACTGACCTAGGATCTATAGGAGTCAGTAGAGAGTCCTCGGTACCTCGACTAGAGGAGATGCCTCCTAGAGTTTCCAAGAGAAGAGAGAGGAGGTATGATAGGCTACGAAAGTAGGGGCTGTGGACTTTTATAGAAGTAAAGGCCTTTTGGAGACAGATGGATGGCTAGAGAGCACAAAGAGGGTTTTATAGAAGTACAGGCCTTGTAACCTGAAGTGGGAAGACTTCCTGAAGGTCTTCAAGGAGAACTACATGCCCAAGATCTACTTGGACAGGAAGATGAAAGAGTTTCTGGATTTGAAGCAGGGTAGAATATCAGTGACAAAGTATGAGATCAGGTTTAATGAGTTGATTGGATATGCTACTGCTTTGATTCCTACCAAATAAGGTAAGTGTATGAGATTCGAAGATGGGCTAAATATGGAAATTAGAACAAGGTTATCAATTTCAAACCTGAATAGTTTTGTTGAGTTGAGGGCTGCTTCGATCAGATTTGAGCAGTTACTGAGAGAGGGACAAGCAGAGTCTGGGAAAGGGTTCAGATTGAAGAGATCCAGTGAGATTCAAAGTGGTTCTGGCAAAAGATTCAGTAAGCGCTAGAACAGAGCTTTCAAACCACCAGTTGGATCATGACAGTCATCATTCAAATAGAAGGGTGGTTATGTACAATCCGAAAGTGGAAAAGGTACAGTGCAGAGTCAGTTTCCCCCGTGTGAGCATTGTGAGAAGAAGCATGATGGTGAGTGCTGGAATTTATCAAGAGCTTGTTTCTGATGTGACTCTGTAGAACACAAAATAAGAGATTGTCCTGTCATTGCTAAAGCCCAGTTTGGTGTGAGAGGGAGATCTGTGGGTGAAGCTACTGTCTAGCAGAGCCGAGGTAGTGGGTCCAAATAGGGGAACCGTGGCAGAGTCAGAGTGAGCTCTGGGAGTCCTTCTATCAGGACTAAGGTGGGGATCAGCCGATTGTAGTCTCTAGCCCAAATATATGCTATAAATAGATAGGAGGCACAAGAGTCTCCGAATGTCGTTACAGGTGTGTTACTTATTTATGATCATGAAGCATTTAGATTGTTAGTTCCAGGATCTACACATTCCTTTATCACACCGCATCTGGCATCTAGGCAACATTATGATAGGGAGTTATTACAGTATAGGTTAGAGGTTAGTACACCAATAGGTAGTACGACAGTTATATGAGAGGTCTGTAAGAGATGCTTGATTAGGATTGATCAAGCAGAATTAGAGGCAAACTTGATTACCCTAGGCATACTACAACTTAGAGAGATTGATATTACCCTAGGCATAGATTGGCTCACTGCTCATAGGGCTATTATGAATTGCTATATTAAGGAGGCAGTACTAGAATCTCCTAGTAAGTCGAAAGCACTTTTCAGAATAATTAGTTAAGTAATGCCAGCCAATTTAATATCATTTATGAGTGCATTGAGGTTGATGTAAGAAGGATGTAAGGTTTATCTGGCCCATGTTACTGATACTAGAGCTGATCAGCATGTGAAGGACATTCCCATGATTAGGGAATTTCCGGATTTGTTTCCCGCCCAGCTATCTAGTTTACCCCCATATTAGGAGACGGAGTTTACAATTGATTTAGTTCTGAGTGTTGCTCCTATATCCATTCCTCCATATAGGATGACACTTAAGGAATTAAAGGAGTTGAAGGCTCAACTACAAGAGTTGTTGGAAAAGGGTTTTATTAGACCCAATGTTTCACCTTAAGGAGCTCCAGTTTTGTTTGTAAAGAAGAAAGATGGGACTTTAAGGTTATACATCGATTATAGGCAATTGAATCGAGTGATAATGAAGAACAAGCAACCATTACCTAGAATTGATGATTTGCTTGATCAGTTATAGGGAGATCAAGTATTCGTTAAGCTAGATTTGAGATCTAGGTACTATCAATTGAAAATAACAAAGGCTGATGTATCGAAAAGTGCATTCAAGAGCAGATTACTTTGAGTTCTTAGTAATGCCGTTTGAGTTAACTAATGCCCCGATAGCATTTATAGCCTTGATGAATAAGATGTTTTATCCCTACCTGGACCATTTTTTGATATTGTTTATTGATGATATTTTGGTGTATTTACAGAATAGAGAAGAGCATGCCAGACATTTGAGGTTAATACTACAGATCATGAGAGAGAAACAATTGTATGCCAAATTCAATAAGTGTGAATTTTGGTTGGATCAAGTAACGTTTTTAGGGCATATAGTGACTGGACAAGGCATACAGGTAGATCCAAAAAAGATAAAGGCAGTGATGAATTGGGAAGCTCCGAGGAATGTGTCTGAAATATAAAGCTTCCTAGGATTAGTCAGATATTACCGAAAATTTGTCGAGAAATTTTCATTGATCTCAGCCCCTCTGAAAAAATTTTTAAGGAAAAATATAGTATTCAAATGGAATGAGGAATTTCATAAGAGCTTTGAGGAGTTGAAGCATCAGTTGACTATGACACCAGTGTTGACTATTCCATCGGAGATCGGAGGATATATGGTATATAGTGATGCTTTGCATAAAAGATTGGGATGTGTATTGATGTAGTATGGCAAGGTGATCACCTATACATCGAGACAACTAAGGTCTCACGAGATTAACTATTTGGTACATGATTTAGAACCTATTGCAGTTGTCTTTGCTTTAAATATATGGAGACAATATCTATATGGAAAGGCTTTCCAGATATATATCAATCATAAGAGTCCAAGGTATCTATTGAATTAGAAGGAATTGAATATGAGACAAAGGAGATGGGTGGAGTTATTAAAAGACTATGATTGCACAATTGAGTACTATCCAAGGAAAGCTAATGTGGTCGCTGATGCTTTGAGCAAAAAGTCTAATATTAGTATAGCTCAGATTTAGTTATCGAGGTTACCAAACTTGATTCATTTAAGAGCTCTGAATGTGGAATTGAATCTGGAACAAAATGAGGCATTGATCGCTACATTGAAGTTGGGGCCAATGTACAATAAAATCCAAAAAAGTTCATAATAGAGATCCCGAAATAATGAAGTTTATAGAGAAAGTGAAGACGAGTTTGGATTCCGAGTTTGAGTTAAGGGATGAGACATTGTGGTTGCGATAGAGGCTATGTGTGCCTAATGTGGATGATCTGAGGAAAGACATTCTAAAGGAAGCTCATATGGCTGCTTATGCTATGCATCCTAGTACTACAAGATGTATAATACATTAAAGTAATACTTTTGGTAGCCTGGAATGAAGAAGCAAGTGGCAGAGTACGTTTCTAAGTGTATGACATGCCAATAGGTTAAAGCTAAGCATCAGGCTCTAGTAGGGAAGTTACATTCGTTGCCTATTCCGGAGTGAAAATGGTAATGAATTACCATAGACTTCATGATGGGATTGCCTAAGACTCTGAGGTAGAATGATGTTATATCGGTTACAATGAACCGATTGACTAAGTTGGCCCATTTCTTACCTGTGAGAGAGAATAACTCACTAGATCAGTTGGCCTGGAGGTAAGTGAATGAAATGGTGAGACTGTATGGGGTTCTAGTGTTCATTGTATCGGACAGGGATGCTAGATTCACTTCGAGATTCTGGAAGAGCTTGCAATCTACTACGGGTACTAAGTTGAACCTCAGTACTGCATTTCATCCTCAAACAGATGGACAAAGTGAGAGGACAATAAAGAATATTGAAGATATGCTCAGAACTTGTGTATTGGAGTTTTAAGGAGCTTGGGATCAATATATAACACTGATAGAATTTGTTTACAATAACCACTATCATAGTAGTATTGGAATGGCACCGTATGAGGCACTGTATAACAGAAAATGTTGATCATCTTTGTATTGGGATGAAGAGGGCCTAAGAATAGTTGAAGGCCCAGAATCGATTCAAGATACTATGGACAAGGTGAAATTGATCCGAAGCTGAATTAAAGCGACTCAAGATAGACATAAGAGTTATGTGAATCAACATCGATGGGATATAGAGTACAATGTAGG
>JANJEY010000235.1:53771679-53783789 GCA_024703695.1 Erythroxylum cataractarum
CATGATGAATATATGTTCATTCGTCAAACCAATTACTTTCCGGTCAATTGGGGGTCATGATGTGTTGCTAGATACCGATTATGACTTGCTTAGTTTAAGTGTTAATCTAAGTGGCTAACATAACCGGGAACCTAATGGGTCACATGCATAAGAGTGACTCGGAGAATTCGTAAAATAGTTTTGGACAGAGATCCAATAAATGAAGAGCAAATGAATTAAATGGATCCCGATGAGATCGAGATATGTCCTGATGAGATTGCGACATCGATATTGCTGAAAAAAGTTTCCGGTGGTTTTTTCATATATATATATATATATATGTTTTACGTGGAAGATAGAAGAGTGGAGAAGCTTCTTCTCTTTTTCCTAGTCATTAATTGCATTTAATGGCTAAAAGACAAAAGGAAAGACATGAAAATGAAAGAAAGAAGAGTGATGTTCGTTGGTTTTGTGAGAATGAAATAGGAAGAAAGGATTTTCTGAAAATCCTAAGCTATTCTCTTCTCTCCAATGATCTTCAAGCTCTCTTCTTCATCAAGTTTCATCTTCCTCCATCGCTAATTTCAAGCTCTCCAAGAACAAAGGTATGATCTAGCAATCTTTACTTTGTTCTAGCTATTCCCAGGTCAAAGGGTTTGTCCCGGTTAGGTTCTCCGATCTCTGCGTGGATACCATTAGAGACGGTCTTCTTTGGCCGTTATGGTTTGATTTCGATATATAGACACATGGATCCTGGCTTTCGGGAAGGTCCCAAAACAAAAATTTTTGTTTTCCGCACCGTATGCATATGATGCACACACCGGGATTTTCCTACATTGCCAACAGTACCCTTGAACATTATAACATAACACTTTCTTCCAGAAGATGTCCCCCATAGTCTTAAGTTTCTAAGGACATCAAAATTATTCAATTTGGTTTAGTGACTTGAAAGATATACTTCAAACATTTTTGGACTGCTCTTGTCCAAATTAGTATACTATGCACAATTTCTATATGAAATTTAATCATCTTAAAAACTGAATTAGATTTCAATTTATTCATACCATTTGTAGCTCTATGTCTCTAGTTCACCACAAATTAGGAATCATCTCATTTGGGGCTCTACCGATCCAAAAATCATCAAAATACTGAAGTATGTTCAGTGGAATATCACCAGTTCATAGTATTTAAAAACATACATTGTACCCGTCCCACGTTTTCACTCAAGCTCTCTCACTTCATTTCATATGGCTATGATTTTTGGTGGAGATGTAGAGCAATGTCTTATGAGTTCAATGGTTTAAGAATCAAGTCATTTGAGTGTCTAGAGAAGAAGTTATGACCAAAAGAATCCAATCTTATCCTCAATCATATTGAACCTATCGTGGGACAATTAGTATAAATTTCTCTAGAGATATCAGATTTAGGTGTTCTTTAGATGGTTAGAAAGAGGACTTCAAGAGCTACGACTTTCATGAAGCTCTAGAAGACAAATTCTATCTTCTATAGAATCAAAAATGGAGAAAAATATATAAGATAAATAGTAACCCAGAAGAAGTTTATGAACAATAACACAGAAGATGTTTTACAATTGTCATAACTTTCTCTACAGATATTAGATTTAGGTGTTCTTTGGATGGTTTGAAAGAGGACTTCAAGAGCTAAAATTTTTATACAGACCTCGAAGACAAATTCTATCTTTTGGAGGATCAAAAATGGAACAAAATATATAAGATGAACAGTAACCCATAAGAAGTTTATGAACAGTAACACAGAAGATATTTTACAATTATCATAACTTTCTCTACAGATATTGATTTTATGTGTTCTTTAGATGGTTTGAAAGAGGAATTCAAGAGATAAAACTTTAATGAGCCCTTGAAGACAAATTATATCTTCTGAAGGATAAAAAATGGAACATAACATATAAGATGAACAGTAACCCAGAAGAAGTTTATAAACAGTAACACGTAAGATGTTTTACAATTATCATAACTTTATCTAAAGATATAGGATTTAGGTATTCTTTGAATGGTTTCAAAGAGGAATTCAAGAGCTACAACGATTATGAAGACCTCGAAGACAAATTCTGTCTTTTGAAGGATTAAACATGGAACATAAGATATAAGATAAATAGTAACCTAGAAGAAGTTTATGAATAGTAACACAGAAGATGTTTTACAATTGTCATAACATTCTCTACAGATATAGGATTTTGGTGTTATTTGGATGGTTTGAAAGAGGACTTCAAGATTTACAACTTTGATGAAGGCAACTTTGCCAAAATCTATCTATATCAATCCCAAATTTTTCCTTAAATTCCGAAGATGAATTTTACATTCATCCACCAAAGTACTACACTCAATTGTCACTTTATGACAAGTTTGAGACTCTTAGAGACAGAATTGAAATTCAATATCTTCATAAGAAATGTATCCATATGTTTCTAGTTTAATCTAAATAAAGAATCTTCTTATTTAAATAACTAGAGAAAAAGTTACGACTAACAGACCAAAGCACACTCAGTGACCATTTTCCATATCAACCACCACTTTTGTTTTCAAATCTTTCCTTTTCAAAACTCATACCAAGATCACTCTTTCAACTCCCTCTACTTATCATTTTCAATAAAATCACATTTAAAACCAATCATACCTAGAAGTTGTCAATGAATGCGTGTACACTTAGTTTTGTATGTGCGAAGATTCAAATTCACGTACATGTATGCTGATATGCTGCTGGGCATGAAATGCAAATTTTTTCCTAAGTCTCACATTGCTATTCTCTCCATTTGAAATATGGGTTCTAACCCTTAATATGGGGATGGGATGTTACAATTTCGTTGGTTTATTTTCTAATTGAATAAATACTAATTTGTTTAGTTAACATTAGATAAGAGTTTTATTAGAAATTAGTTTCTAATTAAACCAAGATAATTGATTAGTTCAATTATAATTTAAATTAGAAATAAGTTTCTAATTGATTAGATATTAAAAGCGTATTTTAATTAGTTCAATAAATTGTTGATAAATAAATGTAATAAAAATAATACATTAAATTATTTCCATATATGAGTATAAGTTTGCTATGTGTTAGACAAAATAATTTGTTATTTTGTATACTCTTATGATTCCTGAAGATTTATTTTTTAGGAAAATGCCTATTATTAAGCAAACATCTAAGCTTATTCGATGTGAAGCATAGAAGAGACGAATTGGCAGCATGTATGTACAGTTAGTCAACATACATTTAATGCCTGGAGATGGTCTAGCACAACATGTTATTGCAGTTAATAACATGATGCAAGAGTTATATTTTGGAGGTTGCCTAGCGTACCTAGATGTTGAAGTAAAGTACATGACTTTGTTTATGACATTACCTCAACCTCAAGGCGAACTATTACAAATACTCTGGATAATATTCCTAAGGAGAAGACTTATAATTTGTTAGTTATGACATTTATTAAAGAGATGCATAGAAGGGATTTGATTAGGATTTTATATCCTATAGGTCTTCCAATGGAAATAGTAAGAGCTATTGTAAATCGAGCTTCGCGAACTGTGTCACGCGAACTCACAAACTCATTTTTGTGTAGAGTTCATTACTTATAGACTGTTTGTAGGTTGAAGCACAATTAATACAATATGTTGTTTTATAAGAACGATGTCTTAATATTTATGTAATATGTTTACATGAATTTTATATAGGAATTCATCTAGAGTAAAGTATTGGGATTCGATTGTTGTATGAATAATGATTGAACACATTTGTGGAATTTTGATTTCATAAGCAATTGTGATTAAATTATTTACTCTATTAAATGATTTATGTGACATTAACGTGCATATATATTTCTTTCTTATGATAGAAACTTAGTGTTTCAAAATGGCTACTGCTTCGAAGAATATTATTATTGAACTCAATAGGAGTGAGAAACTTAATGGTGACAATTATGAAATTTGGAGTATGAAAATCCAATATGTACTGGAAGAGCAAGAGGCTCTTGAACCATTAAACCTAACCATGGACGTTCCTGAGGAGGGCACTATAGCCCAACACAGAAAGGACTGTGATGCATATGAATTATGGAAAAAGAAGAATTTTTTTGCTCGCATCACGTTGCTGAGTAACATGGATAATGATATTATGTGAGAGTTCCGTAAATTTGAAACTACAAAGGATATATGGTCCGCATTGGCTTCTCATTTTGGAGGTGCTTTAGTGACCAAAGTGAGGTCACTTACAATTAAGTTTGATACTGATAAGAAGCGCCCAGATGATACAATGCAAAAGCATTTGAGGAAAATGTCCAATATGGTAAGTGAGTTACGTGATGTTGGTCATGAGCTATCTGATGAACAACAAGTGCAAACTATGATTCATTCACTACCTCAGAGTTAGAAGCATATGAAGATGCACCTAACTCATAATGAAAACTTCAAGACAATGGAAGATACTATGAGGCATCTTATCTTGGAGGAAGAGTGTCTTGAATCCTCAAAGATGTCTTCTGAGGCATATGCAGTTAGTTCTAGCTCACATGGAGCTATAAACAAGAAACACAAGCATCATGGTGGATATAAGTGGAAGAAGAATAAGAAATTCAACCACTCTCCTAAGGAATCTAAGAAGGTAAAATGGAACCAACATGGAAAGGGAAAACATCCCTTCAAAAAAAGAACATGAAATATGTAAAGTGCTATAATTGTGGTAATAAAAGCCACTTTGCTTGAGATTGTATCAAGTCCAAGAAGGTACAACTTTATAGTACAAACATTTGTTCTGTGAATATTTTTTTTGTTTTTCTAACTGAATCACATCCTTTGTGGATTGCAAATTTAAGAGCAATCAATCATGTAACATCCCGTTCCCATTCTAAGGGTTGGAGCTCTAGATTTTGGTAATGGAGAAAATAACAATGAGAAATTAGAATAAAGTCCATTTCATGCTCATACTTAATGTAGCATACGCACACATGTGAATAGTAAATTTTGCATATAAAAACGAATGTACATGCATTCATTGATATTTCTGGGTATAATTGTTTATAAAGGTGATTTTATTAGAAATTGTGGTTTGATTGTGTTGAAAATTTGATTTGGAGATTATAATTTTTGATTTAGAATTTTTTGAAATTTTTTGGGTATTTTTGGACTATAAAAATTGCCAAGTGGCAAAACGATTGTTAAATGTAGTAGAAATAAGAGTCAAATGATAATGAAAATTTTTATATGTGACACAAGATTTAATGACTTATGTCATTAAAATTTGGGAGACAATTAAAGTAGAAATTTGAGACAAAATGAACTAGTCATTAAAGTAGACCAAATGGAACCATGAGAAAGTGACATGTGGCAAGTGACACATGTCACTTACCACACCACTTGTTTTAAATCACTATATTCATTAGGTGAAAGACCTACCTTTGTTCTTTCACTTGCTATTGTCTCTTATTTTCATTAGCTTAATTTCTTCATCTTCTTCATTTACTTTCTTCTTCACTCACAACATCCTACCCTTACCTTCTCATGTTGATGTTTGTTCAACTCTTTCACCTTACTTCTTCAAGATTCATTGTCTCCTTCTTCTTATTGCTAAAAGACCCAACATATTCCACCTTAAAAAGGTGAAGATCGTGTATGTTGGAGGAGCTAGAGTTTCACAATGATTTGAAGATTTGAAAGCTAAACAAGTAAGTAAAAGCATAACTCTTCTTGAATTGATGAATGAAACATGTTTTGATGATAGTTAAGAGTTAAATGTTCATAAAATGAGGATGGGTTCATGAAGAAATGTGGATGAGAAATGGGGATAGATTCATGTCCTGCTTTTGTGTTTTAATGTATAATAGATTAGGGAATGGCATAATGTTGGGTTGGGTGAGTGAATGGTATTTAATGGATGCTGGAAAAATGTTGGTTGTAACATTTTCCATCTAATTATGCTTCAACTCATTAGCCATATCTTTTTTTTCTAGTTATCCAAATGAGATGATTCTTAATTTGGAATAAACTAGAGACATATGGCTACATTTTTCATGCAGAAGTCGAATTCAAATTCTATTTATAAGAGTCTTAAAATTTGACCTGAAGTTAGGAAACTAGGTATGCGTCTATGGAAGTTTGCCGCAACAAACTTCTGGAATTCACCATAACGAACTTGAAGGTTAGCTAGGATTTCCTTTGGGTAAAGTTCATCGTGGACAACTCTAGGTTTCACTGCGGCGAACTTGTGAAAATTTCACGAGAATTCCTCTCAGGAGGAGTTCGCCGCGGCAAACTTTTCTCTACACTGAACTTTTATCGGTATTTTGGGCATATCTTCTTCTGTAGTTATCTAAATGGACAGATTCTTGATTTGGAGTAAATTAAAGACTTCAATTTCTAGGTGGAAGTTGAGAATAGGACACTGTTTCAAAATAAAAGTAGTCCGAAAGTATTTGGAGTATAACTTTCACACTACTGAACCAAATTGAATGATTTTGGTATCATTAGAAACTTATGAGATAGAAGGACAATCTCAAAGAGAAAGTATTCCCAAATTACTTCATTTTCATTGTCTAAATGATCATGAACGATATACTCGAAAGTCAATGTTTGGAGAAAAATATGAAATGATTCGTTGGGTTATGAAATTAGATTCTAATGATTTTATTAAGGAATAAACCATAAGTATAAATGGTACTTACACGAGTTTGGGAATACGAATGTTTACATGATGTGAATGATAGAGCAATACTCGAGATTATCATGAACATGTGTTGTACATATTCCATATACACACGTGTGCATAAATGAATGCTTATAATTGTGCAAATATTAATGTGTGTATACATTGTGTGTATTGCATAATTTTGACGTGCAGGATAAAAATCTACATTCAAATATTTCCAGATCATTGAAGCTAGTGCTAATCTGGAGTGTATTGTGAGTAACCTAGACGGTTTCTCCCAATTAATTGTTTGCTTTTAAAAAATATGTTTTAAATGATGACATGAATGAAGATTGATTTTATGTTGATGTCAGACAATAAAGGTCTGAGATTTGATGCATGTATGTGATATTGAAGTGCTACTTGTTTGTAAATTTGATGAAATATGTGATACATGATTTGATTGTTAAATGTCGGACTTAGTTCCGGAAGAAAATTCTGAATATGCATATGAATGCAACAGTGATACTCAACATTATATTGAATTCCGGACGATGGTCCGAAGATGAATGTGAATTCGAAAGCACGTGATAGACTAAAATTATATGAATGTGATGCATTCCATTACATGAATGCATGAAACATAAAGACAATTATGACTATAGTCACCACCGAAAAAGAGCTTAAAGCTCATAATATGAAAAAAGGCCTAGAGCTCAGAAAGAGTATAAGAGCCAAAGGCTCACTATGTAAAATGAGCCATGTATCCCCGACAGATAAGGAACAGTTATAAATGAGCCCAGTATCCACAATGGATATGAGACAGTTAGGCACTCGGTCACAATAATGTAATAATTAAAAAAGAGTCATATGGACATTTTATATACATTTTAAATAAGTATGTTTGATTGTTTGAAATGTGAAATTACCTTATTTGTAAGTGAGAATGTCACATATGATGAATTATGCTAAGTGCAAAGATGTTAATTTCATATTACATGTATTGATGTGTTGCATGAATTGAGTGAATCATCGATGATGGTTACCTCATTGAGTTCGTAAAACTCAACCAAAATTTGCAATATTTTTTCAGCACTTGAAGAGAACTCCATTAGATAAACGGGAGTATACACTACAATCGAGTAAGAGATTGAGGTCGGGATCAGTTCGTGTCTGCATTTGTTTTCTTTATTTTTGTATCAAATAGAGTTTTCGTAATTATTATAACTTGTGTATTCGAGCATTTCTATTTTGTAACAACTTTCCATATTGGAGATGTTTGTAAATGATTTTGTAATGTAATGAAATTATGACTACAAGTACTATGTATTTATAATGGGCCCAAATGGCTATTGAAATTCGAATGATTGTATTACTGTGATTGAAAAGGTTTATGATTAAAAAGGGCCCGATTTGGTGATTGATTTCCGTGTACCAGTTTGATATTTTTCAAAAACAATATACTGAGTTTTTGACTCATTGACCTTACTAGCACGCCACTTTGGTGGGATGCACACTCGAATATCACTCAGAACATCGAGTACGTGTCTAGCAAGAGTGGGGGTACTACAGTGTCAAAAAAAATTAAATTATTCAATCTTTTGTGGTCTAATATATTCCTTTTCTTGGAATGAATGATTTCAAATATGCTTTAATTCCTTTCATACCCTTTTGTACTCACACATTGACTTAAAATTCAAATTGCAAATTTTTGTAATTCTAGAACATCACTTCCGAATTAATCTCACCAAGCAATTATAAGACAACAAAAGTAGCATTATAAACAAAACAAAATTATGTTAATAATGTATTTTAGAAAAAAAATTATTTGTAAATCATATGTTTAATTTAATAAAAAAATTTAAATAAAATTTTTATACATTGTAAAAACAATGTATTTTTCTTAATTACCATAATATAATTTATGATTCCTATCTAAAAAGGTGTTTTTTCTCTTTTTCTGGTTAAGAGTTTTCAAAAAGTAAAAAACAAATGCACAATGCATACACACACAAGAGAATCTTAGCAACATGTTTTGACTCCATCATTATGATTGTTACATAACGAACAATCAGTCACTAAGCTACTTCTATTACAGTCGTGTCTCTCTTTGCCCATCTCTATTGTTAAATTGGCAAATGGAGGTGCAGAAGATCATAGGACTAGTGGATAAATGAAGCACTTGCGAGGCTTGATTCACTCAGAATTTTTCGTTTTCTTAGACTTATTTACCTTTTTAACAACCCACACCAATCAGAATTATGAACTGTTGAAGGAGATTATTAGGTGTTTGATAAAATGAAATCGTGGGATCGGTCCTCAGTTGAAATCTAGATTTCAGAGAAAACTTGTTAAAAATGGTTCCTTGATGTTCATAGTTGTGGTAATTGCTCTTTGACTTGTTTCCCTTTTTCTTTTTTACGTGTAAGTTTGGTCATTCATTATTGGTAGGTTTTGCATTGATTTCTTATGCCTTGCTTGCATGAATGTAATTGTTTTCTTTTAAGTTCTTTTTTTTCTTTATATTTCACCTTTTTTTATGGGTGAATAGTTTGGTTTCTCTGGGTGGTGAGAAGTTGAATTGTGTATAGTAAATGATGAACAATGAAAACTTGAAACGGGTAGAGAGGAGAGATAGAGATGAAAATGGGTGGTCTAATGCGTGACTGATAGATACTTAATTATTAAAACATTTAATCCTTTACACTTAGTGATTAATGATATGAAAATACTTAAGATACTCACTATAGTTCTTATATGGTTTTAGGAACAATTTAGAAGCAAAAGAGCTAAAGTTAGTTGAAAACACAATATTTGAGCTGTTTTTTTAGATTCACACTCACTTGTCTCTATGGAATAAAAAGAAAAAGGATTAGACCAAGAGGAGATAAGAAAATGCATGAAGATGAAGAGAAGCATGACTTACCTTGCATGGGTGTGACTCAAGTAGTCATGCCCATGACTTAAAGACACGGCTATGCATGGTGTGTCACGCAGTCACGGGTGTGACACTGCCACCTTACCCCTCATTTAACCTAGCGTTAATATATACTAAGGATGTGACAGTGGAAGGGATAGATGAACTTTGTTACCTTTTGAGCTTTCTACATAGTTTCATCAATAATAGAAAAATACCTAAGATCTCCTATATTCTCCAGCATAAGATCAATGCAATGTGCAATACAAAGAGTCCAAAAAAAGAATTATATTTATTCTACAACCTTCTTCCTACCGCTTTATAAGCTAAATTATGACAACTTAACAATGTTTTTTAGCCCTACTTCATTTACAACTTCATCAAATATCGTAAACAAAGTCTCAATATTCCTAATAAGGCCAGATACATCAATAGATTTCAAAAACATAGAGCAATTTGTAGAATAAACCAAAAAATTAATAATAGGCTCTTATTTCCTATTTGTCCAACCATCATATATGATTGAACATCCATAAATAGCCCAATTCACTTTTTTTTTGCCAAATAATTTTTAATTTCATAAATAAAACAACTCAAAAGTTTACCTCTTAAATCATCAATCGAATGAACTTTCTATCCCAAACTATAAGAGGCTATTACATCCATCAAAGGTTGATAATAATAAGATTGAGAAGTATTGAATGATGAACCTATATCATACCACCATCTAACTACTGCCATATCGACATTATGAGTTGCATCTCTTGATTGCATTACACTACGAATTAAAAGTTGGGCTTTAGGAGTTGTTTGTGGTGCAAAAACCTAGTTTGCCTTCTTCTCTTCCTCACATCAGGTCTATCTACTTTTTCAAAGGCCTAGGATGAACACTACCAATACCACTACCACTACTACTACCACCTTCAACATTTCCACATTCACCACGAAAATCAAAAAATGAACTTCCACTACTAATTTCAAAATTCAACATTTCCCTTCTATCTTTCTCAAGTTGATATTCTTCAAACAATGTTTTCATTTACCACTTCACATCATGACTCACTTTTTTACAGGATTCTAAATCTCCTTTAACCCTCAGCTAAATGCTTCTCCAATCGGGTGAATCGTCTACTTTCAAATGTTTGTTACAAAACAAGCAAATTGTATGATTCTTCATATGTGGGACCAATGTAGCATAAGCCTAAGTTGGATCATTATATTTTCCTGAGTAGTTTGATCAAGTGTAGCTGAACTTCCTTCCATTTATTTATAACAAAAAATGAAGATATTAGTTTTGTAATAAATTAATCCTTTAGTAGTTTCATCAACAAAATTAACAGTGCTAATGCTATGTCCTTCATGAGGCAAGGTAGCATAAATAATGTCTTTAACTCTTTATATTAAGCCTAAAGAAGTAAATATTCATGAAACTATAGTAAAATTCAGAAATAGATAGACTTTCCTATTAAAGAGTAGTAAATTCATGCTAAATTTAAAACCAAAATATCGTTCAAAGATTTAATATGATGGCTCAATGAATTAAAAAATTCAAGCCAAGATTTAAACATCCTTAACTTCACTTTTATCTTTATTCTTGTTTTTTTAGGAATACGATTATTGCCATTGACATATCTTCATAAATCCTTGCATTTAATAAATATCTTGAAATAGATTAGATTTTGAATACACAAAGACTATGGGATGGACAAATTTTAGGATAATTAAAGGTTGATATGCCAGAGACTTGAATCCTTAATGAGATTGACTAATTTTGGAATAAAATTAAAGACAACTTAGAGATATATAATAATTACAATTACAAAACTTCCTATTAGGCTTTTCCACAATACCAATTGAATTATTTTTATACTAAATTAATTATTTACCTAATATTCAAATATCATTTCAATAATTTTAAGATTATGTTAATTAATTATTTGCTTTGAATTCTTTCCAATTTACATTATCAGTTTGCTAGTTTTAAGTTAAGTTGAAACTTGAAAGTCTTTCTAACTTTTAAATCATGCATCATATAGTTAAGCTGAAAATTGAATTGAAATTATTTCTAGCTTTTAATGCATGCTGTGAATAACCAAAATTTTTTACATAAATCAAGTTATCAATTATCAATCAACTGAACCATAAATTAACCAAAATCATACTCCTTTCATTCAATTCAACTACAAATTCAATCCATTTTCCAACTTCAACCAATGACAAAAAACAAATGCTTCATAATTTCGTTTCAACTTCTCATTTACAATCACAACACAAATGCAATTAACCAGAAAATTTTAACAGAAAGTGAAAACACTCCCTAACAGAAATTAACAATCGGTATTATTTCAGATCAGGTAAGGTTGGGTTTAGATATGGGTATTGGTCGGGTCGGCCAAATTGGCCCCGAACCCAATCACAACAATCCACAGGCCGATCAGTCGGTCCCTCAAAGACAGGTCTCATACCCATTGGTTAATCCGGGCCCAATCCACACATCCATGACCCATTAGCGGGAGAAAACCTTCCATGCAGAAGTAGAAGTCTACGTAAAGACCTAGCCCTA
>JANJEY010000235.1:53828231-53842393 GCA_024703695.1 Erythroxylum cataractarum
TAAAAAAAATAGGGTTTAAGAGAGGTTATGGTCAATGAGAATAATCTTTTCCTATTCAAGTTTGACTCTTTAACTCTTGCATAAAAGATTATAGAATTTGGACCTCGAAATTTCAATAATAAAACATTATTCTTTCAAGAGAGAGAGTTTAGGAGTAGCAATAGAAGTCTCTTGTAATGGGGTAAAGGCCTCTTGAGATGCGACAAGAGCTTGGGCCATACTATAGTAAGGAATAGTCAAAGGAGCTTTTGAAGCTAAAAGAGGAAATTTCTTATAAGCTAAGGGTTCAAAGTTCAACATTTTGCTAAATAAGCTAAGTGGAAATTAAAAAAAAAAAGAAGCGAGAAACTTATAAAGAGAGAAAAGTATAAGAAAAGCCAAGGAACAAAAATGGAAAAAAAGGGAGAAGTAAGGGTAACTTGACATAGAGAGGAGGGTGGAGGACAAGCACGGACAAATAAGATTAGGGTGTAATAAGCTAGAACCAAAACTTAGTTGAAATCAAATAGAAGTTGAATAATAGAGAAGAAAGAAACCGGAAGAAAATGAGAACTACAAGAACTAAGGTAACCACCACTACAAGGAAAACAACGAAAGACAACAATCCTATTATGGAGAGCCAATAAAAATGCATATAAACCTCTGTTTTCAAACCCGGACCGGACTGGCCGGTCCGACCGGTGACCGATCGGAGGTCCGGTCCGATTTATCCCTCAAAACCAGTAATGAATTGACCCAGTCTGAACCGGTCAATTGACCGGTCGGACCGGTTCAGTCCGACTGGTCCAACTATTTTTTTTTATTTTTTGAATTTTTTATAAATATTTTTAATATTATATATAATTAAATATAATTATTACATAATTATTACATCACATCGATTTGACCGGTGGTTGAACCGATAGAACCGATCAAACCGGTGACCAGTAAGGCCACCGGTTCGATGACCGGTCCGGATTTCAGAACATTGATATATACTATATAAGATCCTTAAAGAGAAGTTGGAGCTTCTCTCTCTAACTCAATTTTTTAGCCAATGAAAAATGCATATAACCTATAAGATCCTTAAAGAGAGGTTGGAGCTTCTCTCTCTAACTCAAATTTTTAGTTAATTAGCACATAGTTTTATAAGTACAAGAGAGTGTAAGTTTTAAGGCTTGTTTATTTTCATTGCGATTTTTAATTTGAAAATCAAAATTAAAAAAGATATTTTTATTGAATCAAAATTAAAATTAAAAATCACAATGAAAATAACAAGCATTAAAACTTACAATCTCTTTTACTTATATAATTTATAAATTTGATAAAAATTTTATAATCTAATTTACTATCAACTCAATATATTTTTCAATTATTGACTATCAAATAAAATAAAAATTATGACTATCATAAGTAATTATTTGATTTATTTAAAATTTATTATTATTTTTAAAATTTAAAGATTGTTTTAAAAATAAAATATATTTTAAATTTCAAATTTTAAAATAAATATTTTTTAATGAAATTAATTTTTAATAAAATATAATATTCTTTTAATATTTATTAGTAAATATTGTATAAAAATAAAGTAAATTTATATACTTTATTTAGTATATATTAATAATAATTATTATTAATAATAAAATTAATAATACATTGAAATTAACAATAAAACAAGTTTTTGGTTATATTTAATTTCTAAACAAGCAAAAGCCAATTGCGGATAAATAATAGCATTTAGATAATATTGAAGTCAATTAACTCATTGAGAGATTCGGTCCAATGTTTACGGCTATCATGTCATAGCTCTAGCATTTCCGTTAAACTAAATGAAAAAGTATTTCCAAATAACATAGAACCTAAAGGCGCTTAGTATGTGAGAAAGATCCAAGTGAACGTTAAGATAAAATTGATGTATAGCTCCTTCATTCCTTTTGGTCTCACGATTTACACACATTTAATTTAACCGACCATAAGCATAGATACTTTTATAGATCATCGTCGCATGTTTTCGTCATGGTTTGCGTTGGTAAGTGAGTTAGGTACCACTTTGACTTGGGGACGTCTACTTGGTACTTCTCTTAAGACGCATGCGAAGACTTTATGCCACGTTTTTTGAACTATTAAAAAAAAAAACATTTTAACTTTTATCATGTGGTTGACAATACTCACGAACGAATTGCGCGCGTCTTCTGTGACCTTTTCTTCTTTTTACTTTTTAGCCGCAATGGAATATGAGGAGTGAGTGACAATCTTTTGAAAAGATACGCGGCATCCTTCGAATTCATAACTGTGTTACTAAGTAATACCCTAACTTTGTTGCATTAATCGTTCATCACCCGTAGATTCAGTCATCAAACAGGTGTTTGGATGGTACAGTGGTATCCAGGGCAAACCTTAATTGCTCGCATTTTTCCCGAGTGCTAACAGAAACAGAATATGAAGAACATGTGCAGAGTTTGAACATAAGAAATCTGGTCGAGAATTGGCGTAAGATGCATCTAGAAGCTCTTGACAAGACAATGTAAACAGCAGGTGTTGGGAATGTAAGCTTTGTTCATTTTGATGTATCTATTGACCTCTTAGATGCCTGAATAACTTCAACCAAAGTATGAACAAGGAGTCATTATACTACGAGGCCAGTTTCCTTTTAGTTTGACCCCTGGCATGTGTATCTGACGCTACTTTGGACGAGAAACACATGAAGATTAACCTCTGTGTGAGTTATTAAGAAGTTCTCCAGATTTAAATAAGGTCATTGGTTCAAACCCTTTTTATGTATGTAATCGTTTAAAATTTAAAGTCAGAATTTTGCTACCAAAAAAGGACCTACCTGGTTTAATTAAAAATTACTCTTAGTATAAATAGTTTAAAAATATCTTCTTATAATTAGGATCCTTCTAAGATATTTCGTACAAAAAAAAAAAAAACCTATAAAGATTACTTAGACTATGGGCCAACGTTTAGCCTAGTTTAAAATAAGCTCTCATATATACTTTAGCACATGGGCCAACTTTTAGCCTAGTATAAAAGAAGCTCCCATATGTACCCATGGACCAGAAAAATAAATGGACCAAATTTAAATGACTTGGGTTGTGACTCCTACATACAAACAATAAAATACATACGAGACTCTTGTTTTCTGGATTTTGGGTTATAATTTTGGATTTATAGACACATGCGCTATCTGCTAATATGCTTAGTTAAATAAGACGAGTTGCATGGAAACAAACTTCTAAATTTTCTTGCATTATGAATTTGAAAGAAGAAATAAGTTTCTAAACATATTATAAATTACAATTATTTAGATTGAATAATTCAATCATAAGTAGAAATGAGTTTCTAATTAAATTTAAATTGTTAAGTTCATAAGTTCAATAATAATTAAAAGTAATCTTCTAGTTAAATTAAATTGTTATTGTAATTAGTTTAATAATAATTAGAAATATGTTTCTAATTGAACCAAAATCAATTTTTAATTTGATTAGTTAAACGCTAATTAGAAATAAGTTTTTATTTAAAATAAAATAGTTACAATTATTATTTGATTTGAATTGTAAATAAGATTTTTAAATTACCTAAATTTCATTAGACTATGAACATAAGTTCATTGTTGTGCTCGGAAAATCATTATTTTATGATTTTTAAGTTTTATAAGAAACTTCTAATTTTTTTAAAATTTTTCATTAAAATGCCAATTATGGAATAGACACCTAGATTTCTACAAATTGCAGCATTCCAGAAGTAATTCATTTATGAAAAAGATCTAACATAACATGTTATTACTATTAGTCATTTAATACAAGAGCTATATTATAGAGGTTGTTTGACTTTTGTAGATGTTGAAGTGAAGTAGATAGCTTTACTCTCAACATTGAATTATGAAGCATGCTATAAAGTTTAGATTTGCCTAATAAAAAATATAATTAGTTAATGATAGTGTTTACAAGATAAGTTCAAAGAGGATAATCAATTAGAACTTTGTATCTGCTTGATCTTCTAAACAACAACGTTCCAATAAGAATTTTGTTGAGATAGGGATCTAAAGAGGTTAAGAAGTACGCAATTATATCCCTAATGATAGAGAGGTTATTTCTAACATATGCACACAAAAAAAGTTTTTTAAAAATGGTTTGAAGAAAATAATAGCCAAATACATAAATAAATAACTGTATAAATGAAAAATCAAAATAAAGATAAAGAAAAAGATAAAAGTAAGTAAATAAATAGATAGATAAGAACTAAATAAATACGTAAATAAAATAAAAAATCAATTAAAAAGAAAAAATGTGAAATAAATAAATAAAATAACTAAAGGAGCTAATGCTTCAAACAAAAGTAATTAGGATAAAAATGACATAATAATCAAAGAAAAAAGATTCAAAGGGCCTATAAATAAGAAGGACCTCTCTATGTAGGATTCACTTTCTGTATTTTAGTTCACTTAAGTTTTTGTATTAAGAATCCAGTCCTCAGTAAGCTCTAATAAAAATAGAAGGAAAAGTTTACATTTGGTCTTCTGAATGAAATAATTAGAGTAACTGCATATTGAGCTTCAAAGGCTTCATCACATGAATTAGTTGAATCTCCACGTAGGGTTTATTACATTTAGATGATGTTCATATTAAGTGATCACGATCATTATGTATTGAACTAAGTTGTATTAAACTATATGAATTATATTCATTTATGTATGCTAAGCTTGATATTGTTCATTTTATCAATACATATTTTATATGAATTTTTTACTTGAAATTTTTATTGAACATAATAATTAGTGTTCAATTTTCATACGAATGATGATGGAAAACATTTACGATCTTCTAATTTTGTAGGGAATTAAAATTTGATGGTTATTATATTTATATATGAGAAACTTGTATTTCAATTATGGCTACTGCATTAAAAAATATTATCGATGAACTTAATAAATGTGATAAATTAAATGTCAATAATTATGAAATCTGGAACATGAAAATCCAACATGCAATAGAAGAGCAAGAGGCTTTAGAACCATTAAACATAAGTATGAACATTATTGAGGATGGCAATATAGCCTAACATAAAAGGAAGCATAATGCTTATGAAATATGGAGAAAAAAGAGCTCATTGGGTCATTTTACATGTTGAGTAGCATAGATAATGATATAATGCGTGAGTTTAAAAAATATGAAACTGTTAAAGACATGTGATCTGCTTTAGTTGTACATTTTGGAGGTACCTCAGTGACC
Source organism: Erythroxylum cataractarum (assembly GCA_024703695.1). Lineage (NCBI taxonomy): Eukaryota > Viridiplantae > Streptophyta > Magnoliopsida > Malpighiales > Erythroxylaceae > Erythroxylum > Erythroxylum cataractarum. The sequence continues at coordinate 53,833,442 of JANJEY010000235.1, forward strand.
AAAATATGGTCACTCACTATCAAGCTTGACATATGTAAGAAACAAACAAATCATACAATGCAAAATCATTTAAGGTACATAAGAAACATAATATGTGATTTCTGATACATTGATTATGAGTTATCTGATGAGAACAAATACAACAGTAGTCAGTGCTTTTGCCCAAAAAAATTAATGGAAGATGCTTATAATTCAATATGCTTTTGGCTACTTCAACAATTGTTCTGCTTTTTCATTCTGCTATATAGTTTTGTTATGGTGTATAACTTGCTATCGATTATCTCTGCATATCGAAATGGCTGCAAAATAATTCAAACTCTTTTTACGTAAATTCTCCATCGTAATGATTCCAGAGTTTCATAATTGAACACTCAAATTCCTTCTCCACTTCAACTTTAAATTTCTTGAAAATCTCAAGAGCCTCTACTTTCTCTTTTAGGAAATCCACCCATGTCATTCTTAAGAAATCATAAAGATAAGAAAATACTTACTTACTTTTACTGATAGCATTTACATTAGTCTAAAAATACTGGCATTAAAGGTTTAGTGTCTCTCCAAGACTTGTCTGTTAGGAAACTTTCACAATCATGTTTCACGAATATGCAAGGTTTACATTTATAAAAAGTTATGTTTGGTACAACTGGTAGACCTGTGACCATCTTCTAGTTATGTGGCATTTGTAGTCCACTAAAGCTAATATGAGCAAACCTTCTACGCCAAAGAACTATATCATCACTTGAGGTAATAATTGCGATAAGATAAAATTACAAAAACATAATCGAAAACATTTTATTTTCAAGCATTTTTACCGAATGGGCCAATTCTTACTCCTTTTATCCTAAATCATACACTTTTCATTGTCAAATATAGTATAATAACCTTTCTTCAATAATTGACCTAAGCTCAAAAGGTTATCACCCAAATTTGGAATATATATGACATTATGGATGAGTATCCTACTAGTTTTGCATCTTATAACAATTGTGCCAATATCACATATTTAAACTTGGCTGTTGTTTCCCAAGGTCACTTTGGTTTTCATTGTTTCATCAATTTCCAAAAAAAAAAATCAATTTGTTGTCATATGATTAATGTAACCACTGTCTAAATACCACACTTCTGAGGATATAACAATATTAGCAACTGAATAAGTAACAAATACATTATCTGACCCATCATCTTTATCTTTATAAAAATTAGCTTGATCTTTTCGTTCACAATTCTTAACTATATGACCAAAGCTTTTGCAATTATAGTGTTAAACTACATTTTTTCCATGGTCTTATTTATTTTTGTGCCAACAATTTGTCTCCATATGATTGGCTTTACCACAATGAAAGCATAAAAGAATTTATGTTACCTTGATTTTTTTTGGACCATTTGAACCATCTTGACCTTGGCTATAGCTAGAGTGGCCATGCCCACGCTCTCTTATATTATGATATCCACCTTTTCTTGTGCCTTCAAATTTTTTCATATGTTATTCATTTGAAAAGCTTGCTCCATAAAAGCTCGAGTTGATCTAATTAAGCGAGTGTGACTCAAGAGAATCTATTAACTCAACCAAGGAATAATCAGATAAATACTTAGATTCTTCAATAGCAACAATAACATGATCAAACTTAGGTGGGAGACCCCTCAAAATCTTTCAACTACTTTCTTTTCTATCAAATCATCACCAAAAGTGCAAATTTGATTTACAAGGGCATAGATTCTTACAGATAAATCTTGAATTATATCAATCGACTTTATTGTTAAATTCTCAAAATCATGATCCAATGGTTGCAATTTCACACTCACCACTTTGTTGGACCCTTGATAGTGTTCTTGCAGCAAATCTCATGGCTCCTTCGAGGTAGTTACTCCCATCACTCATGGGAAAAAAGTGTAATCCATTCTTTGTTTGATGAAAAATAGGGCCTTCGCATCTTTCTTATGCTTCTCCTTAAACTCAATTTTCTAGGCCGTTGTCAATTGTGTAGCTTGATTTAGATCTGCAAGCTCATCAAAACCATTTTTCACCAAATCCCACAATCCTTGTGACTTGAATATTGTGTGCATTTTGAATGTCTAGAATTGATAATTGGCTCCAATGAAAGGAGGAATATTAAAAGTACTCGAGTTAATGTTGTTAGCTGCCATTTCACCCTCTCTTTTTTTGTCACTACATACTCTCACTCGCTTGTCTTTACTTTAATTTCTTTCCCACAACCACAACAATGTAGGCTTTGATACCAAGTGTAGAAAGAGAAAGAAAATATACTTTGAGTGGAGAATAAATTGTCTTTTTGTATTTACTCTTCAAACTTCAAAACACTGATAATATACATAGACATTTGGTCCTTACAAATAGGAAGCAAGTAGCTCATGTATTTATTTATTGGTGACACAAATCAAAGCATTAACATATAATATGCCTAAATAATATCAATAGAAAGAGGAAAATGGAACACATTTTAAGAAAGTGATTAAAAAACTTAAATTAGTCAATATCACGATCTCAATTGTAGAATTTCTGATAAGACATATTAGGAACCATTATATAAACTATGTAGAAGAAGGAAGGTAGAATTGAAGATTCATAAAATGACTGTTGCACATCCTATATTGTACTAGATGAAGATTATAAATTTCAATCATCCCCTCCAATTCGTAGATTTTCCACCATTAAAATTTGTGTTTCTATGCATTATCAACGAATCTCTGAAAATCACATCCCATTCATTACTAGGAAACAACGTAACCCTATACGAAGGGCAGATAACTTTAGCTTCATCGACCATCTATCTAAGCACTGTACATGTGTAACACCCCATTCCCATCTGAAAAATGCACGTGCATCCATTAAATACACGTGTACAAGCCTGACAGAAATGACATGTTAACTATCTTACCTTCACTGTATATATAACATGGCATCACAAACTAAACCATCAATCACACATTTTCTAAAACCCAAAATGTCATCATTTTATATGAAAAACCATAATTTATATTGTTTCATATAATACAATACCATCCATGTTTGAACAACATCGTCCTATGAACATAAACAACTCAGTACACACCAAATACTATAAACATGAAAGAAACAACTATGTCCTCAATCCCCAGCTGACTGATCTTTGAGGCAAATCTGACTTTAATAGTTTCACAAAATATGTTTCTACGGAGTCTTAGAAGCTAGGTCATCTCACTCTCGAACCTAAAAAGCAACAGTGCAATTTTGGTGAGTTTTGCGAACTTAGCAGAGTAACCATCCTCGATGGTTCACTCATGTCATAAAATAAGATCAATCATATAACATGTAATCATACAATTTAAATCTGCTTGATTAGTATCAAACGCTATCACGGATCTCAGTTAAACAGTTCAATCATATAATGACATTCACACAGTTTTGCAAATCATTCAATGAATTCAAATTATATGCAGATATGATATGTATGGGACTTACATTCATTTTTTTTATTATTCTGGCTGTGTACTTTTATAGTATCCTGAATTATTAGACTCAGTCAGTCAGTCTATGAATCATAGATCACAGTGAGCCATAGGCTCGAACCATATATGCAAGAGCTTAAAGCTTTTATCAGTAACAGTATCAGTAGCAACATTAGTCACAACTCCTTTATATTACATGCATTGGAATGGAGCGCATGCCACAATTCAGTCATCAAATCTAATCACTTGCATTTGCATGTAATATAACAGTATATCAGTCACAGTGTCAATTACAATCACAGTCACAGTAGCATAGTCATCGGACTAGGCCCGACATTTAACTTTTCAGTTGAGAACTAGAAAATCATTTAGGCGGACCCATTCACATCCAATCAGCACTTCCAATATCATTCTCATGCATCAAAACACCTTAGAAAAATATTGTTCAAAATCTAGTACACAATCAGCACAACTCAGTACAGTTTAATAAGATAGCAATACAGTACATTATCATTCACATACAAATAGCACTTCCAATGATATCCACATGCATTGCACGTATCAGACCATAATAAAACAATATGAAACTAATTTCATAACCCAATTGATCATTTCAGATTTTTTCTCAAATATGCTTTCAGGTTAACTTTACATAATTATTTTGATAAGGTATGTGACAAAATTAGGCAAAACTTCCTTCTATAAAGTTGTTCTCCAATGTCTTAAGTTTTTAATGATACTAAGATCATTCAATTTGGTTCATTATTCTATGAGTTATGCTCAAAATACCATAGGATGTGTACATTTGATATTTTGGCTAATGCATGATCATGCATTCAAGTTGTACACCTCATATCTATTAATTCCAACATCCAAAAATTACAAAATTTATACCAATAAAAATCTAAGAGAATAAACTATAACTTTTGTGAAGACACCTTTTTCTGATTTGGCCTATATCAATACATTTTATTCAATAACAATAGGACTTGATTTATGCATGATCATGCATTCAAGTTGTACACCTTATATCTCTTAATGCTAACTTGGGGTACGCTGGGCCTAGTTCATCCCATTACACAAAACACGGACCCAACATTAAAAGGGTAGCTCAATGGTAAGAGACGTGCATTTAAATGCAACAAAACTTTGAGGTCTTGAGTTCGAGTACCAAAGAGGACAATACCTTTGAAGGTTGTAGTCGTTTTCCAACTTGGGGTATGCTGGGCCTAGTTCGTCCCGGTACACAAAACACAGACCCAACATAAATGATAACTTGAAAAATTATTATAGACAAAATAATAAATGAAAAGATCAATTTACAAACTATAATATGTCATGCTCATATTAAAAAATATTAGAGTATAACTTGAACGACTACATAGTGTTGTCCGTGTTCATGAACCCATAATCATTCAAAATGCTTAGTTAAAATTAACTAAAAATATTGTGAGAGTATTAATACAGTAAGTATTCAGTTTTAATTAAACAACACCATATAACTTTATCATTCACAATATAATGATTCAATAGTTGCATCTTCTTCAATTATATTACGTGAGGAAAAAAATATTAAAATTAAATTATAGTACATACAAGAAGTGGTAGAAAAAGTATAGGAGATATAATTAATACCCTTCACTTTCCTCTTCATTTCTATCATAATTAGGGCCAAGTAATCTTTTGAATAACATATCTGATTTGCTAATTTTGATCAAGTTTCTTGCTAATTTTGATCAAGTTTCTTGTCCCCTAATTACTTCATATTGTAATGTTGCATTAAGCTTGTTGTTTTCCTGTTGAAGCTATTCAACGATTGTTTTATATGTTGAGGATGAAACATTTGCCTTAGCACCACAGCTAAGGCCTTTCACATAGTTGAAACAAGTACCAAGTACTGTATCACAAATGTCTTATGCACTGAACTCATTCCCCTTAGACACAAACTTCTCTAATAACTCTTGCATCTTATTTTAAAATTTTAAAAATAATATTCAATTCACATATTAGTACTTACTACTATATTTATAAGTGAAAAAAAATAATGAACAAACTTTTAAACTTACATAGTTGTTTTCTACTTCTTCTCTTTTACCTTCCTTATAGTAAGTGACTTTACATAATGTGATCCTTTAACATTGTTTTCCACATAGTTTCTTTTCACTTTGTTTTATAAGACTAAAAAAAGTCACATAATAATGTAGTGTTTATTAATTTAAGTATAACTTGCAAATATAGAACTTAAATATTGATTTTGAACAACTATAAATGACTTTGACTCTTGATTATGAGGTGTTTTTCATTTTCAATCTAATAACTCTTGCCTTCTCACAATTTTCCTAAATTAAGAAAAAAAATAACTTAGTCGTTAAATCATCTAATACGATTAATGCAAGCAAACATGAAAACAAAGAAAACAAACATGAACTTTTGGGTCAGCCTAATAATCACACAAATTATTCAAATTTTCTTTAGACATTCATTTTGAAACATGGTTTCGTGCCTCCACATCAAAAGGAAAAAATTAATAATACCTATGCAACTTAAAATGACAATCCTTCGTCCTTTGTTTCAATAATGAAGTAACACAACTTGAAATATTTAGGTTATTAATATCCATAATATTCAATTTCAATTATGAATAATAAGTAAAAATGTAATTAATCTTAAAATCAATGAAACAATATTGCATAAAATTAAAGATTTTGTACAAATACCACAACTTTTTCCAAAACATTTTTAAACAAGATGTCTTCCTGCAAGTCCTTAACATGTGTCAAACAAGTTAATTCTATTTTTACAATAATCTCTAACTTATTTGATAATTTCGCATATTAGACCTTATCTACAAGACTACCTTACTGTGTATCAATCTATTTTTATAACTTACAATTCATTGCAACATTCATTTGTTGTTATTCACAACATTTAGTTTTACCTCAACCTCCTTTTTTTAATACTAGCATTGGAAGCTAACATCAAATGAATAATGCTAAGAAAATATTATAATATATAAATATATATTTTAAGCTTAAGTTTAGTTGAAGATATTAAAGATTAACAAACTTGCACTAGAAGCTTCATTGTTGTTTGAGGCAGGATGAAGTTGTTGCAAATGACTTGAAGGCGGAATATAATTGTTGATTTGTTGTGGAAATGTACCACAAGAAGCTATATTTCCTACAAACAAAATAATAATATGATAAGAAAAAGATATATACTTGAATACATATATATTCATTTGAACGTATAGAAATTTTAAACCTGCGTGACTAATTTTATTGTTGTTTGAGGAAGAATGTTGTTATTAGCTAGGAATTGAATTTCTAACGCTAATTGATTGATCTGGTTGAAGATGATGATCCCTCCATTCTATAATTTGCATAGTTGCTACCGTTTTCCCTTTGTTTCTGCCAAGTGCCATTACATTAGATATCTATAAAAAAAAACACATAATGTTACTAACATTACAATAAAACAAGAGAAAGAGTACTTTCATGATACATTCAATCATTATCATTAATCGCATTAGTAAGATAAATGTTACCAATATTACAATAATCAATAAAAAAAGAAATTTCATGATACATTAATCTCATTAACAACATAAATGTCACCAACATTAAAATAAGATAATAGAAAGAGCACTTTCATGATACCTTCTATCTCCATAATGAAGATCTTCAAAATGATCATCATTGATTGTGTTATGTTTCAATTTTTCATCGCTATTATATTTGGACAAAGTATCATCATTGTCATATAATTCATCCTCAATCTAATATTCAATATTTTTTATGATAAGATTGTCTTGTACTTCGATTGCTTCTAATATATTGAAATTAACATCTCTCCTATGGAATAGTGATATATCCTTATCTTTAATAAATTTTGAATGTGGTTTTTCTCTTGTTTCCAATTGAGATCAAAGGAATACAAGGAATTGAACATTTGAATTGAAGTATTAAAGATAATATTAGTTGCTAACTCAGGTGGTAACTTTTACATCTTTGGTATCCTGAACAATTAGTCTTGATAGATTCTTGACTTAGTTTGTACGAGAAGATTTGTTCTCATTGTTCACTAGCCTTTGACATTGACAGTTCAGGTGTCACTCATCCAAAATAACAACTTTTGTAAAACTTGCCATCCCGGCTAAAAGTAAACATATGATACGCAAAAGTATAACATACAAATCTTTGGAACAAGCAAAGAAATAGTGAAAAGGAGATAGTTGCGGACGAAGGGTCACTTTCTTCCGTTGTCATTTATTTTCAAGGTTAGTTTCAACATTACCCTACCAAAAGGGATTCCTATATTAATCTCACATTCTTCTTAAATAGGCCACAAGAAAAAAGGAAACATGAAGAAAGAAAGAATTTATAAATACTCAGAGTTTGATCCACTATATATTAGCAAAGAAGATTGAAGGGGAAAGTTTTGTCGTAGTTAAAGGTGCTTACATCATAAAGTCTAAGAACATATAAGTAAGATTTTCGTATGTTGATATTCTCATTCATCCTCCGTGAAGAAGATAAAAAGCCTATTCACGAAACCCAATTCAATGAAGAATATAAAAATAGAGGAAAAGTTGACTTATATGAAAAAGACAGAAGATGAGGAGCACGAACACAACAACAAACAGTGACAGCAGCAAGAGGAGGAACACGCACAGGCACATAACAGAAGAGGAGGAACTCACACACTGCAGAAGAGGACGGAGAAGAACGTGAATCTATGAGAGAGCTATGTTCAGGTTATAAATATCATAAAATGACTTCGTTTACACTTTTTTATTCTTCTTTTTACCAAAAATTTTTCTATGAAAATTAAAAAATATAGCTGGTAGTTGACTTTTACCTAAAAAATATTTTCGTAATTAAACTATTCCACTATATTTTCGTAGCTAAAACTTTTTGCCTGCGAATATCAAAAAATGTAGATGATACCTGTAATAGATTTGAGTTTTAGCCGCAAAAAACATTTAGTTGCTAAGAACTATTTACTACAAAATTTAAGCCTAGTTAAATATTATTTGCTACAAAAATAAAATTGTACTTAAATGAACGTAGCTAATATTCTAAAAAATCCCATAAACATAAAATTATTTTTACACGCTACGACTAAAATTTTGTAGCCAAAAAATTATTTTTAGATACATAACGAAAAAATATAACTAAAAGTGATATTTTTCGTAGTGATTTCTAAGGTAATTATCCATTATTACATTCAAATTATTTTATTAAATATGGCAAATTTTCACAACAATTAAAAACAAAAATTAAAAGTTATTTATATATAGTAAAATATTTATAATTTAATGTTTTAATATTTTGCATTAAAGTTAATTTCTTTCTTTATACAAAGTATCTTTCTTTTAATATAATATCAGAATTATTTTACTTCGACAAAGGCCTTGTTTGGTGAAGAACTTATCAGCTCTTTTTTAGCTGGTCAATCCACTTTGACTGATTGACTTTGAGAAAAAGCTTAAAAGCTTGTTTGGTG
>JANJEY010000235.1:53869803-53880184 GCA_024703695.1 Erythroxylum cataractarum
AATCAAAGTATCAATTTAACAACTTAGGATTGTCATTACCTAACTATGTATTCTCTCACTTTAGCAATGTTCATTATGTTTAGTCTAAAATTTCCTAATCTCTTGGTTCTTTCACTCTCATTACTTAAACCAAATAAACCATGTTTAATGAAGTAAATGAATTATGTAAGCTTTCACTTCCCATTTTTCGCTTAACTATTACAAGTATATGAACAAATTTTTGGACAGCTACTTTTCTAATCAAGATTGATATATGGAGTATTCTTGGTGTAACCCCACTCTCATGGCACTTACTAACATATTTCTTAACTCCATATCTCTATGTGAGCTAAGTATGGACAGCTATATACCATAAACATCAAACACATCCATAACATTGAATAAAGTGAGGTACTACATAGTTTAGGCAATAACAACCCTAATAACTACTTAGAAATCCATCAAAATCACATCCAACATGTTCATAGCATATCCATACATCCTTCTCAATCAACAAAGAAGCAAGAAAAAAGAAGTAAGGCTTATATGTTGAAGAGCAAAGTTGGAATTCTATGGTGGCAGCTTCGTGTCTCCTTAAAATCCTTTGATTCCACCTTGAATGCTCTTGATTTTTCTCTCAAAAATGTGTTATTCTCTTTCCCTTAGATGTCTTTCACGACCTTCTCCTTTCTAGGGTTTAAAATTGAGTTTTTATACCCCATTTCATGCTTAAAACGATGTAGGAAGGAGGAAGTTGCCATCTATAATTTTCTAGAAAACTTTGTTTTCTGTCCTGACTTCAATCCACGATATCTTATTGATTTCTTATCTAAAATGGGTTGTTATTTCATCAATTTGAAACTGAAGTTCTCCTCTCTCTTTTGCATCAATAATGAAAAACATGTCATCAGAATTGTATCTTGAAAAAGCTTAACATTGCTGATGGGTCGGCCCAGGAAAATTCTAGCTTTCCTTTGGGTCACATGACTTGCTTTCTCTTTAGTTCTTCTATCCTTCCATCCCTCAAAACCACCTTCAAACCTATTGATTAACAAGAAAATTAATCACTTAATTATGCCTAAAACACATGCAATTAATACTAGCATAATGTAAGAAAAAGATGATATTGTCATGCAAAATTCATGCAAAACCTAATCTTAAAGACCTAATTCTCACACATTCATGCATATTCACATACATTCATACATAATCATGCAATTATATGAAACTAACAAAACATAAGCTAAACAAGTTAATAATTTATCACAATTAACTAACAAATTATCCTAAGAAAAGTATGTACAAATGTCATCTATCAAAAGGGTAGCAACCAATAAAGAGAAAGGCATAGAAGCTGTCATTATTCCAACAACATATATATATGAGATCATAGTTACAGTATACTACATGTATTTTTAGTCCATATTGGTGAAGTGTAACTAGTCCTTTTCAAAAGTCTTAAAACCCTAAGGAAACATCTTTTTATCATCTTCATCAGCAATGCTAGCAGAAATAACCACATCATCTCCTAATTTCCAATTTGCAGCGGTCACAATCTTCTTGTACTTCTCTGCTTTCTACAATGAATCCAACACTCTCATCACTTCATCCATGTTCCTCCTTATGGTTGCTGGGTATAGAAGGCTCAGTTTTATCTGCAAGGTCAAAGCACGTTAACTTTCTTAACATTTGTAAGTTACCATACTAAAATTTTCATGAAGACAGAATCTATGTACACCTTCTTATCGGGATCAACTATATGGAGAGCTCGAGAGGGAAGATTGCTTTCATGGAGTCCTTCTCATGTATATCGATCATGTCATGTTCTTTGATAGCCTCGCGATTTGTAGGGAGGAGGCAAGGTGACATACCCCATCATACGTTACGTTTAAGAATAAAAAATTTAAAAAGAAAATGTTGTGTTTATGAATCAAAAATTCACATACAACATTTCCATCCCAAAAAACTACGTTTTAAATATAATGAGACCCAGAGACCCACCTCCATTTTTAAAATTTTGATATCATCAAATGGTGAGTCCCACTTAATTTTTTTAAAAGAAAATTCCACGTCAGTGAAAAATTTTGTCACTTCAGTAGTTAACTAACTGTGGCTTAAGATTGTTGGTGATTAAGGTTCATTTTGAACATTTCGTAAACTTGAGCCTTCATTTTGAAAACCAAGAACCGTTAAGGTTCATTTCATATACTAGTGTAAACGTTAGGGGTTGTTTTACTCTTTTGGCTAATAGTGCATGTATTATATGTTTTATTAGATGCCAATATCATCTGACATAATCTAGTCTATACACATGTGTCAAAAGAATTAATATAAGGAATTACAAAAAAATTTCTAACTTTACTCTATTTTGTAATTGTAGCCTAAACTTTAAAAAGTAGTAATTAAATACTCAAATTTTCAATTCTAACCCGACATTATATTCTTGTTAATGTCACTGATGTGGCTTGCACATAAGATAGAAACTCTGAACACTTATATATGTTAGACTTAATTATGCTTAACTAAACTACGTCGTTTTGGGATTGAAATCTTAAACCAAATTTGCTGCCTAAATAGCTAAAATTGAAAACATTAAATTAGTTCGTTCTCTCATAGAAAGAAAGAAGGGATAAGGTGGCAAATTGATATTTCATTCAGATTGTTAAAATCTGTGTCATTGTCATCTCACACAAACAAGATAAAGCGTCGTTGTCATCTTACACTGACATAATAAAGTTTGATTTAGAGATTTCAATATCAAAATAACATAATTTAGTTAAACTTAATTAAGTTTAACGTGTATACGTATGTAGTGGGTGCTTGATTGATGAGTTTGGCTAGGGTTTAATAGGTATGGAATGAAAAAGAGGTGACTGATTTTATATTATTATTATGGGGAAAGTATTATGATATCCAATTTTCAGGTATTGCTTCATATCCCTCAAGCATGAGAGGAATGTCAATTATTCCTTAATGATACTCCCTTCATCTTTTTTTAAAAATCTTTTTATAATTAAATGTAATTAATTAAATACAATTATTTAATTAAAATATAATTAATTAAAATAATATTACAATATAATTAATTATAATGTAATTAATTAATTAAAACAATATAAATGATTAAAATAATATTACAATATAATTAATTAGTTATTTATGTTTTTCTCCTTTTTAGCAATTAAATATAACTAATTAAAATATGTTAAAATCTGATGTAAAACAAAATTTTAACAAGCTTTTATTTTTCAATATTTTTAACAAACCAACCATTATCAATATTAACGATAATCATTTATAACCAATCATTATAGTTATAATGATTATATCAATTATCATTTCTGGTTATATTTATTCTTATTTCTATTACCATTATCTAATTTGAACCAAATGCCCTCTTAGAATTTTTATTAAAAATTAAAATTTAAAATTTTAATAATTATTTTTAATATTCAAACTATAATTATAAAATTGAAAAAAAATTGAGACGTTAATGCGTCATATAATATATTAGTTTACGATTAATCGTCAGGCAATGGTGGGCTGAGAAAGCTAGGTACACAGAAGCATGAAAATAGAAGGCAAGGCGGGCTACAGAGGTAACTAGGCCCAAATTAGTTTGGGTTTCAATTTCCGGGGGATTAGTCGCTGGTCTGGTTGCAGTCAATCGCACACAGACGTACGGCGAAAGTGAGAGACAGAAGTCCAGCGATCAATCAATGGCAGGAAGATTGAGCAACGTGGCGTCACGGATCCTCGGAGGTAACTGCGTTGTGGACCGCTCCATCGCCTCTTCCCTTCGCATCCGCTCCGGCATGGGCCTCCCCGTCGGCAAACACATTGTCCCCGACAAACCCGTCAGTATATATATTGACATACATAAAACCCTATGATCTGTGTCTGTTTCCATTTTCTAAAAATAAACGGTTTGAGAAATTTGTTTATGTAGCTTCCTGTAAATGATGAGCTGGTTTGGGACAACGGGACGCCTTTTCCGGAGCCATGTATCGATCGCATCGCCGATACTGTTGGAAAGGTGATTCTTCTTTTTTTTTTTTTTTTGAAACTTTGGCTACTCCGTTTTATGATTACAACAGAACGTAATAGTAAAATTACAGTATGAGGCATTAGCATGGTTGTGCGGAGGCTTGGGATTCTTCGCTTCTTTGGGATTGTTAGCTGTGTGGAATGATAAAGCTTCTAAAGTACCATTTGTGAGTCACTGCCTTTTACCTTCTGTTATGTGCTTAAATAATGGCTTTCATTATGTTTAGGAAATTTAATTAGTTGTGACTGGTCCATGAACTTCCTCTTGAGTTTCGATAATGATTTATGCCTATTGGGTTGATTATTGGTGGTATTATTGCAATGTATTTCTTCATTTGATTTTTTTTTTTGTAATTTATACTGTTAAATTCTATCATCAGCTCTCTACATTTGTATTCACTTAAAAGGAAGACTATATATTGTTGACTGTGATGATTATTAGGCAAGAACTAATAGATATAGACCCTTTATCACGAAATGTCTAGTATAGTGGCAGTAAATCTTTCTTGAATTTCTTTCATTATTCCCCATTTAAAATGTCTCTCTTTCTACTTTTCTTAGTTATTGCCATGCTAAGTTCAGAAGCCTTTTCAACAAAAAACCTTGATGTGGCCTAAGTTGACATATTAGATGCATAGATTCCTCTTTTGATACCAATTGATAATTCCCTAGTCAATGACAAGTCTAAGTTGATGGAAGTAACAAGAAGAGCTACAGAAGTTGAAGAAAGAAGCTTTTTACTTAGAGGTAGTACAACACTCAGTCTTTGTGAAACACTTGATAACTTTAGGGTTGCCTAGAACTTCATTTTCTTTGACATGAACAACACCGAAGCACAAAGTACATGTGAGGAGAAATTCATATTGGAGCATCAATCTTGGATGATATAATTTGACTGATTTCTTGATATATTGCATTTTTTCTTTTTTTAGAGGTTTGCCAATATTAGGAAATTTTTGTCAAAGCTAGCGTTGTACTAGAAAATAGCCGAGTAGTGATGCAAAAGAGTTTAGAGTTTATAAAAGAAGTAAATGAGGGCGAATCAGTCAACCAAACCACAAGTTGTAATTGGCGGGATAAAGAGTGTGAGTTGAAGTAACAATGAAGAGAACAAGGTTTGAAATTTAGTTTATGCTAGGTTTGTTTGTTATATAGGAAGTAGTAGTAAGTTAGATATGTTATCCTAGTTGTTTAGGACTTAAACTTATTTAAGAATAAAGAATTGTTATTAGGGTATGATTCAATTTTATTTTGGATATTTTAGTTAAGAATCCTTTACTATTAGAATAAGGATTCTTAGAACTTTTTTATAAATATGAGTGTGCTCAGTCTTTTAATGATACTTCTATAAACTTGATCTTTTAATTAGTAAGTGTTTTGTTTTCTTCTAAGAGTAATTCTTGTAATGTAGGAGTGATCCTTAGTTTCCTACCCTCTATTGCTTGTTTATCTCAATAAAATTCTGGCAATTCTAGCCTAAAGTTCTAGTAACTAAAATCCTAAAATTCTAGCCATTTCAAGACCCAGCTATGCAATTCCTGAAATTCCAACAACTTCAGTTGAAATACCAAACCTAAGAGTCAAATTTCACAGCCAGCGTTTATAAGTTTTGTAAGTTCTAGTAAATTTGATATATTTTTTACTCGTCCTACATCAAAATGTTATTAGAGCTTTGGTTTTGCGGTCGCAATATGACGTGGAAAGGCGTGTAGAAGAATACTCAACGATGAAGAGTGGCAGGAAACACTTATGAAAATAATGGAAAAATTGGACTTAAATGATTTTTGAGTGCAAGGTGCTCCAAGAACTAGTTCAGAAAACAACATTGGGCAAAAAATTATGTTTGATGTTGAGTGTAGAAAAAGTGAAATATGATATGAAGAGCTTAAACTAGTTAATAATGAGTGGGGTTACGAAACTAGTGCCTGTCAAGAGATCCAAGACCAAGAAACCATCCAACACCACTTAAGAGAGTGCATGTGGGACTTTAGAGGCCATGATAGAGGTGAAACATACAATGTACTTGATGATATTATTGAGAAAGTTTGTGTTGAAGCGCTTGGTTTGTAGGAAAGATGGAACTACAATTACTTCTTTGACTAGTATAACATGTCAGAAGATCGAAAAGGGCAATTTGCTAAGATGAAGCTAATTGGACATGGAGAGAACTACAACTGTGCAAAATTTTAGGCATGCAATTAATGCGTCAAATTTTGCCTAAGAAAACAAGAAGATAAACCGAAACGCAAAGCAGTAGTTGAGATTGGGAGAAAAGGAGGCAATAATGAAAAGAAGTGTGTCTGATGTAATGAGAGTTGCATACTTAATAATGAAAAGAAGTGTGTCTGATGTAATGAGAGTTGCATACTTATGACTCTAAGGCAAAAGAACAATAAGAATGGCTTCGTATTTGCTATTTTCTTTACTCAAGTTAAATGTGGATATATAATATGTTAGCTTATCATTGATAGAGGAAATAGTATGAATGTGGTATCAGAGAGCATAGTGAAGCGATTGAATTTACTTTTAGAAAAACATCCACATCGTGGATGATAGCCCTATCCTAGTAGCTCAAAGGTGTTTGGTGTCTTCCAAATTAGGAATATATGAAGATTCTATTTGGTGTGATGTCATTCATATAAAAGCATCTCACGTTTTACTTGGTTGAATGTGCCATTATGATTCTGATGTGTAGCATTTTGGAAAAACTAACACCACAGCCATAAGCCAAGAAAAAGCCATTTTATATCCTTAAGAGGAGAGTTTGAAGCTGTCAGCAAGGAGAAGGGAATTGTGTTTGCAACGGTAGTGATGGAAGTAACAAAAACAACACCCAACGTACCCCTTGTATTGCCAAAATAAGTGGGTGAACTATTAACTGATTTTTTAGACATCATACTTAATGATTTACTAGGTGAATTACCTCCTTTACTAGATATTTAATATGCTATTAACTTGGTCTACCTATATCTGCTCAGCCAAATCTTTTAGCCTATTGCTTGAATCCTATTAAGAATGAAAAGTTGAACAAGTAGATTAGTTACTGAAAAAAGGATTTCTTCAAGAAAATTTGTCCAATTCCAACATTATTACCCCTAAAAAATATGGAAGTTGGTGAATGTACATTGATTGTCGGTAATAAACAAAATCACAATTAAGGTATAAGTTTTCAATCCCTCACCTTGATGACATATTAGGCATGATGATTGGAGCTATTATCTTTACCAAGATAGAAATACAAGTGGGTGTGGAATACAACTTTCAAGACTAAAAAGGGGATTTAGGAATGATTGGTGATGCCATTTAGACTCACAAATAGACCTAACACTTTTATAAGAGTGATGAACTGACTTTGTTGACCATTTATGGGCATTTTTTGGTGATATATTAATTTACAAAAGACTACAAAAGACCAGCTATTACATCTTCAATAACTCTTGAGAGTTTTGAGGCAAGAGAAATTTTATATCAACTTAAGAAAGTGTTCTTTTATGCAACCAATTTGTGTATTTTTTGGGTTTTGTCGTATCCTAGTGAGTAGTGGAGATTGATCCTGAGAAGATTAAGGCTATCTTTGATTGTCATATTCCAAAGAATGTGTGAGACATGGAGTTTTCATGTCTTGGAAACATTCTATAGGCAATTTGTTTATAATTTTAGTGCCATAATGGCACCAGAAGAATTTGAACAAAAGGCATACCTTATGGAGTGAAATTTTGGAGCAATTTTTTTATTAATCTATCACCGAGCAAGAATTGAGGATAAGATAGTGGATGCATTGAGTAGAAAGAGTCATTTGCTTAACAATTTGGCAATAAAAGTAGTTGGGTAGGAAAACTAAAAAGAAAATATGCTTTAGATCAAGATTTTGGGACGATTTGTTCAAAAAATTGCAGAAGGATAAAGAGATAGTCACTTCCCTTTTGTGATCTACAATGGCAACTTTTTCAGAAGTCAATAGTCACTTCCCTCTTGTGGTCTACAATGGCAACTTTTTTAGAGGAAATCATCTTTGCCTACCCAATACTTCTTTAGCGAAGTATGTGATTTGGCAATCGTATGGAAGAGAGGCAGTATGTCACTTTGGGGGAAATAAAATCATAGCAATGGTTGAAGATCACTTTTATTGGCTCTCTTTAAAACTGGATGTGTTTAAGGTTATACGTTAATATTGAACTTGTCAATTAACTAAAGGAAAGAAGTCAACTTTTGGACTATACAAATTGTTGTCCTTGCCTTATGAATCATGGGGTACATAAATATGGATTTTGTCTTGGGAATTCCTAAATATATAAAAGGTTATGATTCTTTTTTTATGTTGGTGGATATTAGCTGTTTCTTGTCAAATGGAAAAGAACATTAATTTCTAACGGCATTAGGATTTTAGAATATGAATTTCAAAAGTTAAATCTAAACTTGCATGATCAGTGTTTATCATAGTCTATGTTGAGGACAACTCTAGACAATTCAGGGAAAGTATTAGTCAGTTAAATATATTATCTTAGTTATTTAGGACTTAAAAACTTATTTTAAAACTAAATAATCTTATTAGAGTAGGATTTAATTTTATTTTGGATATTTTAGTTAGGAATCCTTGACTACTAGAATAAGGGTTTATAGAACTTTTCTATATATGTGTATACTCAAACCCTTCGATAATACATCCTGAATTTTTTCTCTATAACTTGAGTTTTCAATTAAAAACATGTGATGATTTCTTCTGAGACTAACACTTGGACTCTAGGAGTGATTCCTAGTTGTCTACTCTCTACTGCTTTTTTACCTCACTAAACTTATAGCAATTCTAGCCTTAATTTTCAGTAACCATAATCCTAAAATTCTAGCCATATAAATCTAAAATTCCAGCCATATCAAACTCTAAAATTTCAAATATGCCAAACTTGAAATTTGAGCAACCTAAGCTGAAATCCCGAACATAAAACTCAAATTCTAATAGTCAAATTTTATAAGTTTTGTGATTCTAGCTAATAATTTGATATATTTACTCTCTAAACAGCATAACCAAGGAAATTCCTCTTGTGGAAGGATTTACGGTTGTCGTAATGATAAAATTCGAAGTGTATTTAGTAATATGGTATCTTTGCTCTTCTCTGCGTTATTCCTGCAAGTTTTATTTCTTTGTTAATGTCTAATGTTTTGCGCATTTTGACTTATAACACCTTAATATCTTCCCATTCTTGTTGACCAGACACCAAAAGTTTATCCATATGACAACCTGCGGGCGGAGCTTGGTGGAGAGCCATAATGTGGTTTTACATGCATATTTTTTAGTTTCATGTGCTTCCATTTTGAATATGGAACAGTTGAAAATAATCATTGTAGCCAAAATTGGATGGCTTTGTTACACTGGGTATTGTTTCCTTGCATCTTAATACGTTTACTGTTGGATGCGTTGCCATTACCGGTAGTATGGATATTTGCTTGAGTTAGTCTTAACATTTGAAGTGTGCGTCTATGCCATCGCAGATGCATTACAAGATGTAACTATTTTTTTCGTTTAACAACGTTCACCAAATTTTGAAACCCATTCCTGCACGCTGGTACGCGTTGCTGTTTCTCTTACTTGTGGTACAATACTGAGCATAATCATTTCCACATTGTCTTAAGGTGCTTGACAGCCAATTCTCCCGATTAGGATTAACTTTAGAGAGTAATCTATTCCGTTGTATATGGCTGCTGTCCTTTTTAGTAAGGATAGATGACGAAATAAAATTTTTTTATCCCTTTACGTATTTGATTACTGTCTCAAGCAATTTTTGTTCTGTCCTTAGATGATAAAAATAAAATATTTGTTCCTTCCAAAATCGAAGGATAAATTTTTTTGTCTCCGTCTCTAAAATAAAATACATAAAGCAATTTTTAGAAATATCTCTTTTCTCATATAAGTAATTTTTTATTTTTAATTATATTATTAAACTTAAACTTATTATTTATTATTTATTATTTATTATTTTTATTATATGAAATTAATTATCTTATTATGAATTATTGTTATTATTATTATTTATTATTGTTATTATTATTATTATTATTATTAATTATTGTTATAAATTTTTTACTTATTATTATTCTTATTATTATTAATATTATTAATATTATCTTTTTTATTAATTTTATTATACTAAATTAATTATCTTATTATTATTATTATTATTATTATTACAATTATTAATTTATTATTATTACTTTTATTAATTATTAATTATTGTTATTATTATTATTATTATTATTATTAAATATTATTATAAATTTTGTATTTATTATTATTAATTATTGTTATTATTATTATTAATTATTGTTATAAATTTTCTACTTATTATTATTCTTTTTATTA
>JANJEY010000235.1:54199132-54212685 GCA_024703695.1 Erythroxylum cataractarum
AAGAAGCATCGAGAATGACCAAAAGATGGGTGGGTTTTTATTAAACAAACATACATGGTGGCATGTTAGGCAAGTGACAAGTGTCACTTGCCACATGTCACATGCTTAGGCCCTCTTTTATTTCCTTTTCAAAAACAATTCAATTTCTACTCCAATTTTTCTCCAAAATTCTAATGGCTCAAATCAATAATTCCTAAATTCATGTATCTAAATTTTCAGTTCTATTGGACAGTAATTTTTACTACCGGTAAACCATTATTCTGTCACTTGGCATTTTTTCTAGTCCAAAAATTACCCCAAAATTTCAGAAAATACTTTTTAAAATTTTCCAAAAATTTAAAACTCACAATGACCCATTACAACACAATTTGCAAGAATACAAATCACATTTTTCATATCAATTACATTTATGACCAAAAAGACCGGAAAATGTCATGAATGCATGTATAGTCATTTACATGTGCAAAATTCACTATTCACGTGTATGTATATGCATGAACATATCAAGGCAATTTTAAGCACTCATAAACTATTCCAAATTACTATTTTACCCTTCCCATCGTTGATGGGATGTTACACATTGCCTCTGCTTCAACCACAATGTCTCATCTCTTAACTCGAACTCAGAATCTGGATTCATCCTAGTTTTCTTAATCAGTTTCACCATATTATCGTTATTTTGTCCTCTTCTAATTCTATCATGTAACACCGATCTCAACTTCAAGGTAGCAATCAATGCCTCATCTTGCTTCAGATTCAACTCTACATTCAGAGCTCTCAAATGAATCAAGTTTGATAACCTCAATAACTGAATATGAGCTATAGTAGTATTTGACTTCCTACTCAAAGCATCAACCACTATATTAGCTTTCGTCGGGTGGTACTCAATCATGTAGTGATAATCCTTCAGTAACTCAATCCATCTCCTTTATCTCATATTTAATTCCTTCTGACTTAACAGATACCTCAAACTCTTATGATCGGTATAAATCTGAAACGTCTCTTCATACAAATAGTGTCTCCATATTTTTAAAGCAAAGACAATTACAACAACCTCTAAATCATGTACTGGATAGTTAATCTCGTGAGACCTTAATTGTCTCGATCCATAGGTGATCACCTTGCCATACTACACCAACACACATCCCAATCCTTTATGTGAAGCACCATTATATACCATATATCCTCCAATCCTCGATGGAATAGTCAACACCGGTGTCGTAATCAACCGATGCCTCAGCTCCTCAAAGATCTTCTAACATTCCTCGTTCTATTTGAATATTACATTCTTCCTCAAAAGTTTTGTCAGAGAGATTGAGATCAAGGATAACCCCTCAACAAACCTCTAGTAATATCCATCCAATCCCAAGAAGCTTCATATTTTAGACACATTTCTCAAAGCTGGCTAATTCATCACTGCCTCTATTTTCTTTGGATCTACCTTTATGCCTTGTCCAGTCACTATATGTCCCAAAAATACTACTTGATCCAGCCAAATTTACACTTATTAAATTTGGCATACAATTGTTTCTCTGTTATGATCTGCAATATTACCCTCAAATGTCTGGCATGCTCTTCTTTATTCTTTGAATACACCAAAATATCATCGATAAACACTATCACAAAGCGGTTCAGGTAAGGCTGAAATACCTTATTTATCATGGCCTTAAATGCTGCTGGGGCATTAGTTAACCCAAACGACATTACTAAATACTTGAAGTGTGAATACTGCTCTTGTATGCACTTTTAGGTATGTCAACATCTGCTATCTTCAACTGATAGTACCTCGATCTCAAATCCAGCTTAGTGAATACCTAAGCTCCTTACAACTGATCAATAAAATCATCAATTTTAGGCAATGGGTACTTTTTCTTCACTATCGCCCGATTCAGTTGCTTGTAATTAATGCATAACCTTAAAGTCTCATCTTTCTTCTTTACAAATAAAACTGGAGCTCCCCAAAGTGAAACATTGGGTCTAATAAAATCCTTTTCTAGTAACTCCTATAGCTGAGTCTTCAACTCCCTCAGTTTTATAGGTGTCATCCTATATGGTGGAATAGATGTAGGAGCAACACTTAGAACTAGATCAGTTGTGAACTCGGTTTCTTGATCTAGAGGTAAGCTAGGTAATTCAACGAGAAACACATTTAGGAATTTCCTAACTACAGGAATGTCCTACACATTCTGCTCAGTTTTAGTATCAATGATGTGGGTCAAATAAACCTCACATCCTCCTTGCATCAACTTCAATGCACTCACAAATGATATCAACTTGACTGGCACTGCTTGATTAATTCCTCTAAAAACTACTCTCAGCTGACTAGGAGATTCTAGTACTACCTTCTTGGTATAGTAGTTCATGATATCCCTATGAGCAATGAACCAATCTATGCCTAGGATAATATCTATCTCTCTCAGTTGTAGTATAATCAAGTCTGCCTTCAATTCTACTTGATCAATCCTAATAAAGCATCTCTTGCAGACCTCTCCTATAACTATTGTACTACCTATTGGTGTACCTACCTCTAATCCATACTGTAATAACTCCCTATTACAATGCAGCCTAGATGCTAGTTGTAGTGCAGTAAAAGAATGTGTAGATCCTAGATCTACCAATGCAAATGCTCCATGATCATAAATAAGTAGCGCACCTGCAATGACATCTTGAGAATCTTGTGCCTCCTGTATGGTCATGGTATATGCTCGGGCCTGAGACTACGATTTGTTGCTTCGCACCTTAGTCCTAACAGAAGGACTCCCAAAGCTTAGTATGTCTCTGCCACGACTCCTTTGTCCGGACCCACTACCTCGGCTCTGTTGGATAGTAGCTTCACCCACAGATCTCCCACTCACACCAAACTGGGTTCCAGTAACAAGACAATCTCAGATTTTGTGCTCTAAAGAGCCACATCGGAAATAAACTCCTAATAAAGTCCAGCATTTACCACTGTATTTCTTCTCACGATGCTCAAATGAGGGAATTGACTCTGCACTGTACCTCTTCTATTGTTGGATTGTACATAACCACCACTTTTTATACCAGCGATTCCGATCACAACTTCCTTTATCTTACATGAATTCATGTATTGAAATGCTTCACATATTATATTCTTAATCAATCACATGCTTGCATATTCAAATTCAAATCACATTTACCATCAGGCCCAAGGTCCATCATTCAACATCATTGTTGAGAAACATTTATTCTATCACATTCTCATACAAGTAGCACTTCAATATCACAATCTTACATCAAGTTTCGGGCCTTCATTGTCTAGTATCAATATAATTAAATTACATTCATATCATTATACAACACATATTCTAAAGCGAAACCATCTAAATTATTCACAGATTGCTCCTGAAGCTATTACCTTGAAGTTTTGGCAACATCTAGATGTTGACATTCCAGTTGCTTCTCTATATCAAGCAATGTACACATATCACACTCCTCGAGAGGAAAATTCTTCATGAATTCCTGCAAGTTGACCGCGGCGAACTTTTCAAAAGTGGAAATCCTTTAAGTTAGCCGCGGCAAACTTTTCTCAAAAGGAGGTCCGGTATCACTATGCCTCTTCTATTGTTAGGGGTAGGGGACAATTGTGCATAGAAGTATCAAAAGTTCCCCTTATAACTTTTCTTCAATTCATCTAGATGTTAGTAACTCTTAAATAAGCTTCCTTTTACTTTTTAGCCTTGCCCATGCTTATGACCTCTCTAGTTGAGGTTTGCTTATATGGAAAGTTGGAATGGTAAACTGGTCTTAGATATTCAAGTTGCTTTCCACTACTTTGGCATCCATAGACTTAAAAAATAATAGAGCAAACTAAGTTAGGAGTAAATTAAAAAATAGCTACCTAAAGCATTAACCAAAAAAGGGTGGGAATTTTAGTTAGAGAAAAAGACTAAATTGTACCTAGAAGTATCCGAAAAGTAAGTATAGGTAGAGAAGGAGAACGGAACCAGCATAACTTGTAGGAGCCGAAGGAGTAAGATAGGATGAGGATAATCTAGAGAGTTGGGACGGACAAAAGGGTAATAAGTGAGGTATCACAATTTGTTGGATTAAGGTAAGGAAGATGAAGCAAATTGAAACAAGGGAGACAAGGAATGAAGCAAATAGAAAGTATTATAGGGTAGGGGTCCAACACAATGCGTCAGGAACATTGGTTATTTGTGCTATGTAAGCTCCTCTATGCAACATGATTATAGAGTTAGAGGAAGAAAAATTTGAAACTCAAAAAATGATTATGAACTATATGGAAACTTAATATTGTAAATCTAATTTGAAGATTTGAAGATTTTTTTATTTTATAAATTTTGTATATAAAATAAATATAATATAAAATATTTCTAACTAATTACAATTAATATCAATTAAATGCATAATATTATTTAATTAATAATAAAAATAAATATTAATTTTTTACAATTAATATTTGAAAACATAATGGTTATCAAATATACTTGTTTACCAAAGATAGATAGGTAAACAAAATAATAAAAAGCATAAGCTCAACTAGGTCACTAGGGAATTATGCCTTCCAGATATAAGCCAAACTGATTAGAAACACTAATTCTTACAGAGTTTTTACTTCTTATTAGTTTTTCTCACATGCTTACTTATCATGTTATCTATAACCTGAACTGAATAAATTAAGTGGCAAGTTTTTCATCTCTCTAATTTTCATACCTGGTTCCAACTAGAACATATATAAATTCAAACATACGAGCATGTTCCAATTCTATATTTATTTAGCTATGTGCTCAGACATAGTGCAAAGTATACAGAATTTGTTAATATTCTTCTGTCAAACTTTTATAATTTAAATCCATTAGAATGTTTGATAAAGTGAGAGAATATTACCGTAACTGGTTAGTATTTAGTGGATGTGAGTAGAAGTGGTGCTCAATTGTCAAGATGGGCCAGGCGTGTGATACAACGATCTATCCTTCAGGTAGTGTAAGTGAAGAAACAACCGTTAGTTTCCGCTTCTCCCAAGGCTTGATTATCGAAACGAAGGGGGGAAGAAGAAAGAGATGGGCATATAATAGAAATATAGATGGGATGTATTTGTATTGCTTTGAAAGTGTAACAAATAGGAATACGGGGGAATATAGCTTTGTGATGTATTACGTGGATAGATTAGATGGTGCATGTTGCTTCAAAGATGGTGGAAAAAGAAGATTTCCAAGAATATATCTTCACTTTGCATCAAACCCCATCTTTCTTTCCTTCCTTAAGCACATCCATATGTCACGACACATGATATTCGTTTCGCTCGTGTCAGCAACCATGTTATTAGCAAGCTTGGCCAACAATATATATGTATATGGGTATATTATATATAACAAGCATTAGCTAGCGTATGTATGTGATAGTCTATTCGATACCATTCCCCCACCAAAAGGTTAAATTATTTTGGGTCCCAAAGTCCATTGAATTTAAGCACAAGAAAACGTTGATCACTTGGAATAGGATTAGACAGACAGCATTGGAATATATTACAGATTAGGAGAATGGAACTTGGAATACCATTGCCATCAAGGAATATCTTCTAGGACTGGGCTTGTTTCTCAATTGCATTTTGCTCTCTCCACTGCTTTTCCGTCGCTTTATATATTTAAACCAACCCCATAATCCCCATGGCTATCATCTTCCGGAGAGCGTTTAAGTCTATCATATCCGCCATCACGTACTGTTACTTTTACTTTCGAGACGACCCCAAAAGCACCAAAAACTTCAACCACAACATGCCCAAGAGTCGACCACTTTCTTTGCAGGTTCGCTTTCATGCAAGTTAATTCGATAAGTTTTTGTTTCCTTTTTTCTTTGATCAACCTAGCTAGGTATCTTCCTTGGCCTTAAATTGAACATTCTCCATCAATCGTAAGTTCATAACTCCTGGACCTGCTATGTGTGCTTGCAACAAGTAGATAACGAAATGAAAGAATCCAAACCAAAATTTTTGAAACATAGATGGTTTAAGGTTGTTCTTGTCCCCACATTTTGTCGGGATTTTCAGTTTCCTCTATAAAAAACCTAACAAAAGGTGACGTAGCCTGCATCGAGGATAGTGTTTATATATATTGCCTTGTCCATTTTAATTAATTTATTTATGCATGCCCATAATGATAGGACAGACACGTACCCTCTTGTATTAAGACTACTATTGATAAGAGGCTAAGGGAGATCATCTTAAAAGCAATATGTCAACGCTAAATTGGAATTTTGTACATGTTATGGTTGCCGCGGAGGCAAACGAATCATATCAAATAAATAACTATTTGATATATATTTATAGTTGGAGTTGATGTGAATTGCTGTTGTTAATCTCTTCAACTTAAGACTGAAGAAAGAGTACACATGTTACTAGTTCGGAGCATTCGCGTCATCTTGTATTTAATTAGCTAGATCCCTTCTTAATCACCCATATGTTTTAAGACTTCTAAGTTTTGGGTTAGGCCTCTTTCCTTTTCCCTTCTTAGTACGCATCATATATATTGTTTCTATGTGATCGATGCAAATGATTTTACTCTTGGAATTGATATTTTCAGACTTTTATAAGCCAAAGTTTCATCTTATGAAAAAAAAAAACATATAATTAAATTCCTATGAAAACCACGCGTACCGTTCGTGTCTGTTAAAAATTCGGAATACCGGAAATTCCACCTTTTTCCAAGCCTTTACTTAATGCCTAAGATTCCTTGACAACTAGTTTAAAGTCTACAAACAATGTCTTATCTTTTCCGTAGTGTCTTTGGTTTCCCAAAACTGCGTAAAAAGCACCAAAGGCGAAAGGTGTGCAGTGGGTAAGATCTTATGTATGATATTATGGTATTTTATTATGTCAAATGAATCTCAGCATTTATTTATATTAGTTTCATGTAAGTTTCGCGTAGATTCTACATAAGTCTCGTAAAATAAATGACTGAAATTTTATGAGACAGAATAAGACAGAATAATATTGGACAAAAGATCTTATCCCCGAAAGAAGGACTAAATAATAAATAAAAAAAATACACTCATGCTTGTGGGGCCCTTGTGATTAGGGATAACATTAATTTAATTTGTAGCAGCACTTAAATCAAAAAGAAGGAAGAAGGTATAGAGAAAGATACATACAGTCATGCTTCTTACGGGGATTCTCTTGTGATTAGGATGGTATTTGTGATTTTCGATTCAAACTTAAAAGAATTTAGTCGGATCCCAAACTTGATTACAAAAATTTTTTAATTTCCAACAGTTCAAACCCGATTTGTCTCAGACAAACCGTAAACATAAGGCCTACCCAGGGCTTTACAAAAATTTTTACGCCGACATCAGACCTTCGTTACTTGTGATATAAGAATCTTAATTGGCGTGTTAACTTTATAGACCGTGGAGCTCAAGGTCAGGATGTGCTGCACAGGGTGCGAAAGAGTAGTGAGGAATGCTATTCACAAGCTTAGAGGTATATTATGTTTTCTTTTAATTTTCTTTGCCCAAACATTTTAAAACACTTGGAATCTATTTCCTCTATTCCACTGGATTAAGTTTACCACAAAATGGATTTGCCCACTTATTTGTTTCCCTCAATAATATAATTAGTAGGTAACAAGTTCAATTACTTGGTAATTTTAGGACCAAACGTAAATAATTTTTTGTTATTTACTTCCGGCATATGATCTTTTCTTTTTTTCAAAAAAAAAAAAGGTGTTGATTCGGTGGAAGTAGACTTGCCACTGGAAAAGGTAACAGTAGTAGGGTACGTTGATCGCAACAAGGTTCTGAAAGCAGTGAGGAGGGCTGGGAAAAGGGCTGAGTTCTGGCCTTATCCGAATCCGCCGTTGTACTTCACATCTGCGAACAATTATTGGAAAGACACGACCAATGAATTCAAAGAGAGTTACAATTACTATAGACATGGCTATAATGTAGGTGACAGGCATGGCAACATCCCTGTCAGCCACCGGGGAGATGACAAGGTGAGTAACATGTTCAATGATGACAACGTAAATGCCTGCTGTCTCATGTAAACATGGATGAACGTACCATTCCTATCTTCTTAATTATATAATAAACGTAGTAGGTGTATATAGGAGCTTTTATTTCTAATGTTTGATTACCTGGACTGCTTCAATTCTAGTTTGTTGGAAGATTCGAATGAGTCGAGTACGGTTTGGTCGTAGATGTAAAAATCTCCAGTGATTGAATGTATTTTCAAGTACTTAATATCAATCATTTTCCCTGTTTATGATGGCACTGATTTAAAGTTCTTGATTAATCCAACAGTTCCGATTCTATTTATATTTACATTGTCTTAACATTCTTGTTTAAAGTCAAAACAGGAATGGAATTTCAGGGAGAGAATATTTAATTTGTGTCTCTAAAGAAGTAACAC
This sequence comes from Erythroxylum cataractarum, assembly GCA_024703695.1. Taxonomy (NCBI): domain Eukaryota; kingdom Viridiplantae; phylum Streptophyta; class Magnoliopsida; order Malpighiales; family Erythroxylaceae; genus Erythroxylum; species Erythroxylum cataractarum. The sequence continues at coordinate 54,207,519 of JANJEY010000235.1, forward strand.
TGGCCCAACTGATCTGAATAAAAACAAGTGAATAAACAAACTGTACGGCAGCAAAACTAGCAAACTTAGTTTCCCTTTCAGTTACAAAGAACGAACGTAGCTAGACTGGCATGCAGATGTCGCTTTGAAGTTCATATAATGCGATACATTATGGACTCCATACTCTGTTCTCACCTAAAGAACCAATTTTAAATTCTGTTAATTTATGCCCTTGCAATCAGTTATAATTTAATGAATGATATTATTATTTAATTAATAAAAGACATTTTTATCTTTATGTATTATGTTAATTATATTTGATGTTTTAATACTAAAGGTAAAATTTCTAAAATAATTACTATGTAATTAAAATTATGATTAGATCATAATTATGATATTTAATTTACATTTTTGTTTTATTCCTTAAAATGTCCCTAGTTGTAGTTTTATCAAGATAAAATAAGGATGAAATGATACAACTAACATACATTATATATGCTTATTTCTTATGAAGAAAGTAATTGATCTCATGAATTAAAGTACAGAGATATTGAAACTAATGTATGAGTGCTTATTACAAAATAAATTCACTGAACTGACTCGGCTACGAGGTTTTTAAATAGAATATTACTTATATGTTTGTGAATTTTTGTTATAATGATGGTTATATAATCGATCTTTAGATTTGAGAATATCAAGGTATCTCATGTGAGAATTGCATATTTTATGTTATTATGAGTTTTCTGATTTTGATGTTATTATGAGTTTTCTCATGATAATTCAAACCATTTTGATATTTTCATATTTGGGTGGTTATGATATATAATTAGATGTCAATTTTAATCTATGATTATAAATTGTTCAATTGGAGAATTAAAAATAAATTAAAAGGAAATTATAATTTAGTTTATTTAATTCTAATTATGAACTAGAATTATAATTTATAATCATTGCTAACATATTAGGAACCTAAACGAGTGACACATATAGAACAATTTAAAAGATAAAGCTTGAGAAACTTTTAGGATCAAATATGAGATATTTGATTTTAATAATGTTAAAATAATTATGATTAGAGTTAGACTTTAATTATAATTAATGTACTTAATTTAAATTGAAATTTATTTAATTATAAAGTTTGAAAAATTTTAGATATTAAATATAAGATATTTGATTTATTAACATTAAATTAATTATAATCAGAGTTTGACTTTAATTATAATTAAGGTAATTAATTTTAATAAAAATTAAAAATATTATTCTTTTCCTATAATTAGGGAATTAGCATAAGGAAACTAGCGCTCCTGTTTTTTTTAAATAGTTGAGAAACTTCTATGTGAATATTGCTAGAGGCTAAACGTGTGAATAACCCGCAGCTAATAAATCAAAAAGTTTTCGAAAGGAATTCAATAGGAAAATTGAATCAGGTACAATTTCTTATTTTATGATTCGATTTAATTATTCAAATTATTCAATTATCAGGATCTGATCACAATTCCTAAAAAATTTTATTTTTCACTGCACCTATGATTCAATCACAATCGGTTTCCAACGAGTTGTCCTACCAGTAGTTTGTGAGACCACAACTAACATGGGAACTCGTAATTTATTTTGTCTTTGATTATTTCATTCCCTTTAAACTACATAAATTACATTGATTACTGATATTACAGTTCATGATTTCTCAAACTATAACTTTAGAAACAGGTGTAGGGCTTGTAAAAAGACAAACTCTATTAATATGTTAAAACCTATTTTTAGAATTTCCTTTATACCCTTTAATTTTTCAATTCTTTTTCTTTTTATTATTAACGGCGCAATTTTCTTCTTGCCACTATCTTAAAGTTGAGTTCCTTTCCTTTTTGGGAAAGGAATCAAATGCTTTTCTCTCATCTTTTGACTCACCTCAGGATACTCTCTTGACTCTTTTCCATCCTTTTGACTCTTCTTTAGTTTATATTTGACTCATTCTTTTCTAATTTTTTCCTCCTTTCTCTCACTGATGGAATCACATCTTGCAGTTGAGGTGATTGCTCAAAATATGCATTCTGGTCCTAGCATTTCCACAAAATGTTTGCAAACACCATAAACCCAATATCTTTCTAAATCCTTGCCAGTAGAGCTGAGGAAAATTTATAGCCAAGTTTTTGGTGATTCATCCACCTTTAATAAACTTATAGTCCTTCCTTCTTCTCCTGTCTCTTCCTTTTAAACTAAAGTCACTTTTGAGACTACACAATAATGAGCAACTAGATTGGTCACTACTTTGATAGGCTTTTTTATAGATAAAAGGGTTACCTTTCCTATGACATAAATATAAGTAATCGCATGCAATTTTCCTAATATATAGATCTACAAAGGCGAGTGCACCTATTGAACTATAGTATATTGGTAGTGAATATTGAGTGTTGATCTCACAAGGACTACAAGTACTAGTCGGTACCTTTTTTCTAAATATCTAACCAATTAAAAAGATGATGATTTAATTTAAAATGTAAAACCAAACCAAGGTTTAACACAAATAATCACCTAGAATACAAATCACTAAAAAAATTAACCAAATCAAATAGGTAATACCTATGTAACAAATCTACTTACGATTTCTTATGTTCCTAACTCTTTATCATGTAATTTAACTAAAGATTATCAGTCAATAGAAATTTTATCTTACGTTAAAATCTTTCTTAAGATTATCGTCACCAATCCATTGATGATTAACTAAAATCTCTTTTTAATTAAAACCCCTAAGATTTCTTTATTCGCTATCTGATTTTTGTTATTAGGTTTGAACCTAATTTGGAAGATTCATGTCATTATATTTTTGGGTTTGCATGTAACTACTTTTAATCATGCTAAATCTATTCATACAAAGGATATTTCAATCTCAAATATATGAATGATACATGAATCAATATCCAAAGATATTAATTCAATAAAAAATAAAAACATATAGTTCAATCAAAATTAAATTGCATTAAATAAATAATCAAATCATAAATCCATCCCAAGTTTCATCACACCTAATTGCCAAAAAATTTTAATTTATAAAAATAGAAAAACATATCCAAGGACTTAAAAAAAGAACTAAAAACATGAGAATCCATTATATATATACCCCTTTTGCTAATACTGCAATTAAGAAAAAGAAATTTAAATATTAATATGCATTAGCAATCATAAGCACAACAAACCTTGTCTTTAAATTATTTAATAAAATCTAAGTTTTAAGCAGTCAATTTGATGCAAATCCTTCAAAATTCAAAAATAGATGAAAAGTTTTCATGAAAAATAAGGTAATTGGCTAAAAATATGTCTATTATCATTCAAAAAAAAGTTATATCCCAAAATTAGTTACTCTTAAAGGATAAAACTGGGTAGGAACTAATTAAAGAAAAATAGGGTTAAAAAATTGGTTAAATCTAAGTGCCTTTAAATTTTAATGCCTCTAATATGATAACATGATCTTAACATAAATAGCAAAAACAAGTTTTAGAATTATCCAACTATGAATACTATCTTTAACAACTTACATATTCACATTCCTATTACCTCTTTTTACGTTAGAAATGCATAAGAGATACTAAAGAAATTGCTTTAGACTGGAACCATTGCAAATCACTTGGGATTTAGAGTGAATCAATTTAAGGTTTGCTCATTTATTAAAGATGGAGGGTTAGGTATCAATTGACCAAGATCACTAATAAGGTGCCTTTATCATAAAGGCTGTGAATGTTGTTTAGTGGCTCTCAATCCATCTAGGTAAAATGGATTTATTATTATATAATAAAAAATTTGTGGATTAGGAGGATTAAAACTAAACCTTCAAAATCTTAATCCCTAAACCAAATTCTCATAATAAAAGATACCTTGGGTTAAGGGATAAAAATGATTATTGAGAATGGTTGTAAAACCTATTTTTTAAAATTAAAATAATTTGTCAGACCCCGATTTTTTTCAATTATTATTGATTCATTTGTTTCATTATTTTTTATAATTAAGTCATTAATTTGATGGGCATAAATAGATATTTGAAATTAGATGGAAAGATCTGAATTAAGTTAGAGTTAATAAAGTGTTTAAGAAGATTAACAGAGTTAAGAGGTAAATGAAAGAAGGGGCAAAATGGGAAGTCAAAAGGAGAGGAGGGGTATTTTTGAAAGGACAAGACCAAAATGTGGTCTTGTTTAAAAAGAAGAAGAAAAAACATGAATTGGGAGAGAGGAAGAGAAATAACAAATTAAAGAGAGAAAGAAAAAATATTTCGGTGGTTAAGAGAAAAGAAGAGAGTTGAGTTAGGGTTTCTTCATTCCGTAACTTTTGAGAGAGATTTTGATGTGATTCAAGAAGACGAAAAGGTAGAAGAAGAGAAGAGCTTCAATTTAAGCTAAAGATCTCTACATTTGGTGAAGAACCAAGATAAGATCACCTAAATCTTTTGAGAATTTGGAAGGATTTTAGTTCATAGAGTTTAGAAAAATCAAGGGTTTAAGTATTCTAGCACCAATTTTAGTGATTGTGCTTTGTGAAATTTTCAATTGAAAACCCTATTGAGTGAGATTTTTTTAATTGTATAAAAGGGATCAAAGAGGCAAGAGGAATAAGAGAAGAGGCATTTTGAGCAAGTCTTTAAGCAAGGAAATTAAGGTAGGTTACATGTTTATAATAGGGTTATGAGCCATTAACTTTTTTACAAATCAAGAAAGTAAAATGATTTCAATTACTTTATAAATGTTGCTTTTAATGTTTTGAGTAATCTAAGAAATTGCTACATGTTGGTGCATGAATTTTGATTATAAAATGAAAAATGGTTTTGAAATACTCATATTATGCCTTGAAACATGTCATGGTATTTTGTATGAATGAAAAGATGTGAAAGCATGAAAGTGTGAACACATGAGCAAATGATTTGAACATGAATATGTGCTTTTGTTTGGGCAAGAGAGGAACCCGTTTCGTTAGTCACGTGCACGTTGACCCATAACCTTCTCCCGGCTGTCTGTTTGAGGTCACAAGATCCTGAAAAATCAGACTCATTTTGTTTATGGTGTAAACTTCAATTTCTTCGTTTCGTTCCACAAAACTCTCGAGTCATTTGTTTGTACATTGCATCATTAAATTGTCAAGTTTGTTGCATAACTTGAGTGTTCTATAGTGATGGTTAAATGTACTTTGCTAAGTTGAGGTGAGG
>JANJEY010000235.1:54313942-54326638 GCA_024703695.1 Erythroxylum cataractarum
TAAAGTTTGAGAAACTTTATAATTAAATATGAGATATTTAATAAATAAGGATCAATATAAGATATTGAATCTTATTTGTGAATAATTGGTATTTAATTAGAATTATTTGTAATTCTAATTAAAGTTTAATTGAAATTAGTGTTTAATTTTAATTAAAATACTAAAACTTCCAAAGCTTATTATAAATAGGCTTAAGCTCTATGTAGCTAGAACTTCACGCTTAACCCTCTCTGTAAAAGTTACAAAGTTCTCTCAATCTATTCTGTGGATACCGTTAGAGGCTGGACACTTGTTCGACTATGGTGGTTGAGACGAATCGTTTTCGGAAACGGTTCGAGGGATGCATCAAGATAAAGATCAAGCTTCGGAATAAGGTACAAATTAAATTCTACTTTATTATGATTTTTATTAATCATTTTATAGAATTAAATAGATCTTGGTTTTTGGGAAATCAAAAGTTACGAAAAAGTTTCGTGATTATTCCGCTGCGGTCAGATCAGATTCAGACCTGATTTCCCAACAATGGCTTCTCTTGCCAGACACAATCTACACGGTTGGAAAATTCTCTCTGAAGCTAGGAGCCTACTCTCGGTCCTGAAAAATAACGTTGCAATTTTGGTGAGTTTTGCGAACTCAGTGAGATAACCATCATCGATGGTTCACTCAATTCATGTAACACTTCAATTCATATCACAAATTATATCACAATTTCACATTTAACATAAGTAACACACTTTCACTTAAGCATAAGAAATTATGATTTTCACTCAATTAAATACATTCAACAAGATGCATATGAAATGCTCATGTGACACTTTTCAATTATTACGGTGTTGTGACCGAGTGCCTATACTGTCCCATATAGGGCTCATTAAGCATTGAGCCTAAGGCTTAAAATCACTGTTGAGCTCGAGGCTCAAATTCACTCGTTGAGCTTTAAGCTCTAATCTGTAGTTGCTCCGGTCACAACTGTCATTATCTGATTATGCATTCATGAATGAAATGCATATACCACAATCAATCACATCATAAGCATGTATGCATATGTCACAATCAATCACATCACAAGCACATAGGTCTCATATTCACATACAAGTAGCACTTCAATATCACAACTCCCTAGTACACAGTCATCGGACCTTCTGTCCGGAATCCGCAAGCAAATCACAATCCACCATTATTCAATATATATACATAAACATAAGTAAAAAATAATTGAGAGAAATCATCTAGGTTACTCACCAATTGCTTCCGAAGCTAGTGCCTCGAAGTCTTGGCAACATTTGTGGGTTGACGTCCTAATTGTGCCTCTATAACAATTAAGATACACATATATCACAAGTTGTACAATCAGAAGTGTATAATAATGCACATGCAGGAATTGAAATATGTACAATGCATGTTTGTGACAATCCCGGGTATCATTCCATAAATTTCTTCACAAAACCATTAAACTCACAATTTATTTCTCATAAACTTATTTTAGTTTTCCCAAAACACACACTTTCGAGTCTACTGTTCGTGATCAATAAAAAAGTGAAAATGAGGTACCCTAAGCAACCTCTCTTAAATAAAAGTGTTCCCCTATGTTGTAGGAATCCATAGACACCAAAATTACTCAATTTGGATTTCTATAGGTCCAGGTATTGCCAAAACAATGAAGTATGTTCAGAAAAATAACCCACTCATACTCTTTTCAACCGGTCCTCTCACTTAGATTCAATCAATCTTTTTCAATTTAATCTCAAAATCCACAAATGCACATGGAGAGGTATATGAAGGTCTTATAAATCCAACACTTTGAAAATCAGGTCAATTGGAGGTCAAACAAAAAAGTTATAAGCAAAAGAGTTGAGGGAGGTCAGGTGAGCCGGTGAGCCGTGCCGCCTGCGCGACAACTCGCTGGCCAGCTCGCGATCGACTCGAAATGAGTCGTTCGCGATTGCGACGGCTTGCAATTGCTAGGAGGCTAGACGACGCGACGACATCGCGGCCATGAGGCTGTGATTTTCCAATTTTCTCTTTTTTTTCCTTTTTTCCACTTGTTTTTCTCTCTTCTTCCAAAATGCATAACTTTTCACTCAGGAGTCCAAATTTGACAAATTAGGTATCAATGGAAAGATAATAGGAAAGCTCTACAATTTACAAGAGGACTCAAAGACAAATTCCAACGCAATAGGGGTCAAAATGCACTTCAAAATATCTATCCTGAAAATCTCATCCTAAACAGTAACACATCTTTTAAAAATCATAACTTCCTATTCCATTGTCCAAAAATTTCATGCTTTATATCAATGAAAAGATAAGAACACATGCTACAATTTTCATGAGAACTTGGAAGGAAATTCAACCTTTAACAGGATAAAAATTTCAATCAAAGTTTCTGCCCCATAAATTTTCCCTAAACCACCTCCAAACTTCAACAATTCATAACTTTCAATTCCCACATCCAAAAATGGCATATTATACATCATTAAAAAGCTAAGAAACTCCTATATAACTTTCAATAAAGATACTTGATCCAATTCAAATCATAACATTTCAAAATTTGCCTCAAAGCACAACATCCACAAAACCTACCCTTATGGACATTTTCAAAAACAAAGCACATTAATCTTTGGAATAACATCCAAAAGTCAACAAATCATAACTTTCAACTCCGATATCAAAAAATGTCATACTTTATAGAAATAGAAAGCTAACAAGAAAAGTTACAACTTTCATGAATGTCAATTTAGCAAAATCTGCCTAAATCAACCCAGAAAAATTCCCAAAGTTTCAGATCACAAAATGCAATTCTAGAGCTACTGTTCATCCCTACACCCTTTTCCACATTCATGTCAAAATTTGGGACTCTTAAAGACAAAATTGAACATCATTTCCTTCACAAGAAATATAGCCAAACACCTATAGTTTAATTTAAACTAAAAATCATCTCAATTGCACAATCATAAAAAAAAGTTATGGCTAAATCATTGAAACACACTCAAATCAAATTTTCCAGATTATCACCTAACTCTTCTCCTACCTCTTCCATACCATTTCCTCAGCAATAACCACTCAATTCACTCAATATCTCAACCACAACTAAGTCAAGACCTCCACTTGAACATTAACCCACAACATAGCATCAACATGCACTCAATTCTTCATACTTTTCCTACACTCTTCTAAACATCAATTTATTCCAACTTTCACTTCCAAAACATTTCTAACTCACATTCATCATATTCTACATCATTAATCATCAATAAAAGCAAGAAATTCACACACCTATATACCCAAAACACAATTTCCATGCAATTAATTTCAAATAACATCACAAATGCTTTATTTAACTACAAATCCATGATATTAGACAAAAATTCTTACCTAATTAAGCTTCCAATTCTTCAACTCTTCAAAACTACCACAAAATCTCTAGCTCCCACTAACACACGATTATCATCATCTTGAGGGTGAAAGGCTTAGTTTTTTTTTGTGAACAAAAGAAGAGAAAGCAAGGTGAAAGAAAGTATAAAAGATGGTCAAAAAATCAAAAGAAGCAAGGAAGATGAGAAGTTATGAAAATGATGGAGCAACCTAACATAACTCACCAACGATCTTTTTAAAGGGAGAAGCATCGAGAAAGACTCAAAGAGATGGAGTGGGCTTTAATAAAAGAACACATGTTGGCATCGTTAGGCAAGTGACAATTGTCACTTGCCACATGTCTCATTTTTAAGCCCTCACTTGGTTTCTTTCCAATTAAAATTTAATTTCTACTCTAATTTGTTCCCAAAATTTCAATGGCTCAAATTAATAAATCCGAAAATCATTGATCTAAATTTTCAATGCCATTGGACAGTAATTTCTACTACCGATAAATAACTATTCTGCCCCTTAACATTTTTCCTAGTCCAGAAAGTACCCCGAAATTTAAAAAAATTGCTAAAATTATCCAAAAATTTGAAAACCACAATGACCCTCTCCAACTCAATTTTTCTTACACAAAAATCACATTTTTCAGTAACAATAACATTTATTAACACTTATACCAGAAAATGTCATGAATGCATGTATAATCATTTTCATGTGCAAAAATGTATTATTCACATGTATGCGGATGCAAGCTTATGCATGAACATATAAAGGTAATTTCTAAACGCTCATTAACCACTCCGAATTTCTATTCTAACCTCCCCGTCGATGATGGGATGTTACACTCAAGCTGGTCTAACCAGATATTGTGAATAATGCTCAAGCAACTCTAACTAAGTGCAGAAAATTTAGAGATAATTTATTAATTTCCCATATCTATTTAAGAACTATCTTCTAGTGGGATAAGGAAAGAATTGTGCTTTAAAATTCAACATTTATAAGGCATTTGACAATTTAGAATAGAGAATTCTTATTCACTCTCTAAATTCTCTAAGTCTCTCGGAGTCATTCATCTCATAGATTAACCAATGTATATCCAATTGCTTTTAATGTGCTTGTAAAGAAGGAAGCTTTCGAACATTTTTAAGGGTGCTAGAGGTATTTGACAAGGGAATCCCCTATCTCCTTACCTTTTCACAATTTTCATTGAGATCCTCAGGAGGATTATTCATCTTAACTTTAGTAATGAGAAAGCTTTCACATTTTAAATAAAATGTGATTAACAACAGAATACTTAGCCTTTGAGGATGATCTCTTTTTATTTTGTGGATCTCATATTTCTTGTATTCCTTTTCTAATGAATTCACTATAGGAATTCAATTTCCTCTCAGGATCATGTATCGATAAGAAAAAAATTTCCATAAGGCTATTACGGGAAAGTCCTCATTCTACTTATGAGTTTAATTGCGTTATTAGCCTAGCATTTAAATTCCCTGCCACCCTTTATGTAAGATGTTCCCATCACTTTGAGGAGAATCTCCCCTTTATGATTTAACAGGAGAAGAGTGGAGAATTGGGTTAATAAAAGACTCTTATATATTGTTACAATTAATTATCTTAGTTCTCTCTAAACTATATACATACTAGTCTTCTCACCTCTTACTTCCAAGGAGGATATGCAAGGATATAGAGGGAGAAAAAGGGAGGTTTGGGATGATTTTGAAACCTTTTATATTAGGTAATTTCGTATCCTTATGTATGAATATAATCAATTCGATTGTTGTTATATGTCCGAATAGTCCAAAGTCTCGATAGTTAGCTCTCGGTCTTCCAGTCGAAAAACAATGTCGATGAAGACGTGTTGGTATGCTATTTCGCTGTAGGGATTGTAACTTTTCATAAGAAACACAAGTCTTCACAAAGTCGTAAGACCATGTATAGGGGTTGACGCCTGCCCAGTGTCAAAAGATGAAGGAAATTGGTGACTTGATGATAGGGGAGCCAGCGACCGAAGTCTCGATGAACGGCAGCTGTAACTATAACAGTCCTAAGGTAGCAAAATTCCTTGTTAGGTAAGTTCCGACCTAAGCCTTTCCTCGCTTGAACCTCGCCCTTAACTTTAAGGTTAAGGCTATGTCATCCTAAGGTGCTACTAAAGTAAATTTTTTTTGGCTATACGGACTCGAACCGTAGACCTTCTCGATAAAACAAATCAAACCAGCATTCTTAAGACCAAAGAGTGAGGCAGAAAGGGGAGAGGGGCAAAGCTCTCCGTTCTTGATTTTCCTGCTATGGACGGTCCGATACTGAAGAACCACTTCAAATAGGTTCATTACTCTGATCCAGAATACGATTAATCTAGCTTGGGCTACATGAGCTCCCAGTAGTTTATCAAAAAATAGAGAAGCTTTCTAGAAATTTCCTGTAGGAAGGGGATGGAAACGCGAAACGATTTACTAAGGTGTGTTGGGATAGCAATTGTCTACCAAGAGAGGAAGGAGGTTTAAGGATGCTCCCTTTACAGCTGGTGAATAAGACTCCTTCTATTAAGAGGTTATGGAGAATGGTAAGTGAAAAGGATTCCTTGTGGTTAAAATGGCCCCATGAATTTTATCTAAGAGATATATCTATACGTTTAAGCCTAGGCATGATTCTTCTTCAAACATGTCTCTGATCTTGAAGCTGAGGGATATTCGTCAGTCCTTTATCCGAATCAGAATTGGTGACAATTCAATCACTTAGGTTTGGAATGATATAAGCAACTACGCTTCGCTAAGTCGGTTGAGCTTTTGTCCTTGATGTCACAGGTACTATTATTAGTCTCTATTTTTAACTTAGTCAGTTGCCAGATTTCAGCTTGATTTTGTAGGCTCAAACTTCAGGTTGCATTCCCTTCTTATTTGCCTTTTCTTTTATTCCCTAGATCAGCCGCTTCACTAAGCTTTCTGGGTTGTTTCCTTTTGTACTAACCTGGCTTTTGCCTTGATATGACACTTAATTTCCAAAACAAATTCTTCATAACATTGAAAGCTAAAGCATCGAAAGAGCATTTCAATCTTCATAACATTCATATCTAAAGTGCCGGCTCCCAGCCTTATGTTAAATGCTCACACAAGGTTATAAAGCTAGTCACAGAGGAACAATCCGAACAACAGTGTGTAAACGAACTCCGATCGACGAAACGTTTTATTTCCATAGCATATCAGACAGGACGAAATCCAATTAGGCACTAAAAATTAGCTTGCTAGGATTCGGCATAGATCGAGAATAGGACCAAACATTTCTAGAGTTGTGCCTTCCATGGACACATTACATGAATATAAAGTAATCCAGAGACATTACCTAATATGATCTTAAAATAGAAGAAAAAGAATGATAGAGTTTACTGAAAAGTAAACCAGACTAGTACAACTTCCACCTTGGCTCCCTACTGGCGTTCGATCTGAATGGTTACATGACTGATATTATATTCTCTCCTAATATAGTCTACAACTTTGTCCAGTACCATGTCAGCATCAGCTTCCGGCTTGATCTTAACATGGCAAGCTAACAAAATCTTCCCGACAGTTATAGCCCAAATGTGCAGTTCATGAACAGCAACAACTTCATCCATATCACAAAGACCCTTCTCAAGCTTAGTAGCATCTATCTCTCTTGGGGTACTCTCCATCAAAACTTCCAAAATGTTCCGCAACATCTTGATTGTTGTGCCCAAAACAATTACTGAGAATACGAGGGTGCATATCAAGTCTATTATCTTCCAATCTGGTTTATACCATATGATTGCCCCGCCAATCATCACCCCAATACTTTGAATGGAATCTCCCAATACATGAAGATAAGCCCCTTGTACGTTAATATTCACATGCTTCTTTTTCTCAGATGCATCTTTTATCTTTTCTTCACCCTCAGAACAAGTTTTAAGCAATGGCTCACAAAGATTTGTTTCACAAGTATCATGGTGCTCTTTTTTTTTGGATACTTGTTCCTGCCGATGATGAGAGTGATCTACTTCATCACGGTGATGAAGATGATGATGATGTGTAGCTACGACTAGCCCATGTCCATGTTCATAATTATGATCATCGTTTTCATGGTGACCACCAAAACCATGACGATGTCCGTGGTCTCCATGGTGTCCATGGGAATGACCCAATAAGAGGGCCATGACAACGTTAACCACTAGACCGAATGCTGAAACAGCAAACATGAGAAAGCCCTTAACTTCACCTGTATCATTTATAAGTCTAACAATGGCTTCATACACAAGGATTCCAGCAAGAAGCCAGATCATCTGAATGGAGATAAGAGCACCGAGTATTTCAATCCTAAAAAACCCATACGATTGGCGTGGAGTAGCTTCCCATCCTGAGGCCCAAAGTGAAAATAAGGAGATTGCAAAAGCTGCAACATCTGATAATAGATGAGCTGCATCAGTTAATATTGCAAGACTGTTGGCTTTAATGCCTCCAACAACTTCTACAGTCATAAAAATGAGACAAAGCACAACTGCTATGAGAAGTTTCCGCATGGAAGTTGAACGCTCCTTTGCATCTTCGGAACTAGTTTTAGAATCTGAAAATCCACATGCTGCTTCCCCACAAACCTTACCCCCAGCCAAGCTTGGCTCCATAGGTGGTAGATCTCTACAAATTTCAATTATGTGTGGATGTTCTGAAGTTGGAACTTCCATCTGAATTTTAAAAAGACAATAATTATGATGCAATAAGCAATGATCCATAAGGAATGAACAAATAAATTTTAATTTAATCGAACTACTTCAACAACTAAAGAGAAAGGAATACATATTCAAGTATTTTAGTAGCTATTTTCATCAAATCTTAGTGAGAAATATTGAAATTGAGAAGTTCATGTTCGAAACAATCATGTTGGTGTTTTCTCCAAATCAATTTTCCTTTACTCTTTTTGTTTGGGAGAGTTTGAGAAGGGAAAGTGAGGGGGTTTGATATCCTGCACCTTCAGTATGTTCACAAATACAATTGAAAAAGAAATTTGTGCTTTAAATCATATAATCGCTAAAGAGAACACAAACACACACACACACACATATATATGTTTGTGTGTATATATATATGCATGTATGTATGTATGTATATAAGGCATCTATTTCCAGAAAGCATTTCAAACATTATAAGGTGTTGAGAGGGCATATCATGTCTATGATCTATAGCACAGAGAAGCCATTCGGAAATAAGACACGGATCAAAAGCCATAATTTCCTTCAAATGGTTAAGAAACATGAGCATGGAATTAAATAACAAGTAATGATGAAACAAACAAAAATTCAAATTATGAGCATCAAAATCCAAGTTGAAAAAACAATTAGGGAGTAGGGACTTTGAATTTATACATTTGCATTTACTGAACATTCTGAAACTGATTGAAAGATTATACGACAAACCTTAAAACAATACTCTCAGAACCCTCCGAACTAAAAAATTAGGAGAAGGTGTATGGAAGAATATATTGAACATAGACATTACCTCGATGGACAGATAGAGCAAAAGGGAACAAACAATCAGATGCGGATAAAAAATAAAAAAAAAGTATAGCAGGGAACACAGAGGCAACCATAAGAGGATGGAAAAGCAAGAAATTCACGAGACCCGTGAAAGGATATCACATCAAACTTATGCAACACAGATAAAGGATGTCATATTTCTGCAGGGTTTTATAATGTAAATTAAACGAATTAGAGTATGAAACTAAATCTTTGATTCAAGGATCTCGGAAAGAAAAAAAGGCATCAGTTCCATGGATAAAGCAGTATAGTAATAACAGAAAGCAGGAACCAGAAAGAGAGAGAGAGAGAAGGTAAGAGAAAGATAACCCTTGAGGATGGGGCTGATTGGTTGGAGAAATCCGTGTTGTTAAAGCTCATTGAGAAGAAGGAGTGAAGGATTTTATGAAGTGTTTTGACGTCCTGATGGTTTGCCTGGATTTATTTATATGGGACAAAATTATTTGAATAAATAAACTCAGAGTCACAGTCACAGTCACAGACGAATATAAATAAATATTGGAGTAATGTCTTTCCCTTATCGGCTTCCGTCCCTTTCTGTCTTGTACCTCGTCTCGTCTGCACGTATTTGACTAGTAGCGCAGAATGAATCTTCATTAAATTGTTTGTCTGCTAGTAAATCATTGCCAACTAAGGGCCTCCATGTTTTTACCCTTTTCAGCTTTTCCTTCCCCATCACCACCCCTTTTGGATTTAGTTTCCAACAGAAAGCAACTCTTCTTTCTGAGTAACATTCGAGTGGAATTTTAAGTAACAACACTATATTGATCACTCTGCACCCCGCCACTGCTTCGCTGCTATCTTATTCTTATTTGCCAAGGTCTTTCCCAAAGAATTGCAATAAAAATTCAAGTGCTCTGTAAATCCTCTATGAGTTTTCATAGCTTAGTATTTGTAAATAGTTAAGCGCTACAACTTATTTAAATGTGTTTTAACACAATCGAAGAAAGAATTATATATGACCCAAATATCAATTGACATAAGTGTTTTGAAAATCGGACCGATCATCGAACCGGAGGTCTTACTGATCACTGGTTTGACAGGTTCAACTACCGATCGAACCGGTATGACGTCATAATTATGCAATAATTATATTTAATTATATATAATATTAATAATATTAAAAAATATATTAATATTTATTAAAAATTAAAAAAATTATTGAACCAGTGATCGGATCGGTCAAACTGGATCGATTCGAAGGGTCAATTGACTGGTTTTTACTGGTTTAATTAAAAACTAATTTTTAAAAGTGAACCGAACCGAATAACTGACCAATCATTGATTTAACTAATCAGACCGGTCGATTTTTAAAACTGAGATTGGCATAATATAGGATGTTTAGAATTTGTGTTTGTTACGACAACGACTAATAAATATCAAAATCTTGAATGCTTATCTAATTCAAATGTCATAATACAGTAATTTGACTATTCCAAAACACTTTATTTAAGAAGGTAAAGTGTCATTGAAAGACGAATAAAGATATTAAATTATTAAAAACATGTTAAGCTAAGATGACTTCAAACTTTCAATCATCATCGTACGAGAACAAGGTAAAAATATGTTTTATATTTACTTTGTGCATAACATGACAACGCAAATTCTGGATACAACGACCCCAATTCACAGAATGTCCAGGGCAATGCTGACACGTTCAAGATTATCAACAAGTACTGAAGTTGATTTTATGTTTTTTTTTTTTTTTTCTGGCAGGCGCCACTCAACTAGTGGTTTAGGGTTTCAATGGTGGTAGACATCAACCAACATAAAATCTTTCGTGTCTGTGTTAACAACATATCAAGTTATCAGATGTCTTGGCGCAAAACATTACAAACACTAATAGTCAAAACTTGATGAGAATGCTGGTGACACATTTGATTTCCACTAAAAGTTTTTTGCCTTGCAATAAGATCCAGTTTTATTATTCTAACATTGCATGCCAATATCGGATGTTCTTATTGAATATAAGCATCAATCTCAAATTGAAATTTGTGCTGAAATTTTGAGGCCACATCTGATCTAACGTGCAGCAAAATAAATGCAAATTTTTTTGTTTGATTTTTCAAAAGACAGGATTACTTAAATTCTATAGTATGATTAATGTACAAAACATAACACAGTATAAATCATAATTTGTAACTCATTATAAAATAAGATATTTTTATCGTTTTTTAAAAATTGTTTATAAAATTGACCTATCTTAACTACCGCGACTGAACATATATCTATCTTCTAACGATATCTACAGAGAGAAAACTCTAGAATTGATGTAAAGAGGATTATGTAGGAATTGCTAACTCTCTCATAACCTAAACCATTTATAGTAGGATCTAGACTTTTTAATAATTTATTGAAAGGTCTAGATCCTAAATATGTTCATAGTCGGTCCTAATTATGATTAGATCTTTAGTTCTCTAATTAAATTTTTTATATTCATAGATCAAGATTATCTTGTAGTAATACATTATGACCACTTAAATATTTTAGAATATTAAAATGATTTTTATTAACCTTTTTTAGCATAATTTTTTTTCGTCTAATTCAATCTTTTAGTCATACAATATTCTGATTAGACCTAGAATATAGAATTAATGTCTATTTTATTTTTTAGTCTAACCATATTAATTATCTACTATTAGTAATTGATTTTATTAATGACTGATATATGCTTAATTGGTTGTGAATTTATTCCATAATACTGAGTGATTAGTGCTATGACAATGCTTAGGATACTCACTTTAGTTTATATTTGATTTTAGGCATAATTCGGAAGTGAAGGAGCTAAAGTGAGCCGAAACTGCCTTTAGGATGAAGTATAGTCATTATGAATTTTTAGTTATACCCTTTAGATTAACGAATGCACCGACTACTTTTATGGATTTAATGAATAAGGTATTTCTAGAGTACCCAGATAAGTTTATGATCGTGCTTATTGATGACATATCGGTGTACTCAAAAAGTCAGGAGGATCATGTAGAACACCACCAGTTATGTGTTAAGTTCAGTAAGTGCTAGTTTTAGCTTGATAAGGTTACTTTTTTAGGTCATATCATCTCAGCTGAATGACTTAGTGTGTATCCTCAAAAGATTGAAGTTGTTACTAATTGAAAACCTCCCACCACTGTGACAAAAGTCAAAAGTTTTCTTAGATTGGAAGGCTATTATAGGAAGTTTGTTGAAGGATTTTCCAGAATAGCAAGTCCACTGACTAAGTTGACATGAAAAGAGGAGTAATTTGAGTGGTCAAATGCTTGTCACCGAAGTTTTGATGAATTGAAAGAAAGGTTGACAACAAATCCTATACTCACATTACCAACGAGGACTGGTGGATTTGTGGTCTATAGTGATGCTTCGAGATAAGGATAAGGGTGTGTACTTATGCAGAATGATAAGGTTGTAGCCTATGCTTCTAGGCAATTAAAGAAGCATGAACAAAACTACCATACTCATAATTTAGAACTGACAGTAGTAGTTTTTGCGTTGAGAATATGGAGGCATTATTTGTATGGTATTCCCTGTAGGATTTTCACTGATCAGAAGAGTATGTAATATTTTTTTACTCAAAATGAACTGAACATGAGCCAGAGGAGGTGGTTGGAGTTAATAAAAGATTATGATTGTACAAAAGAGTACCATCCTGAAAAAGCTAATGTAGTGGTAGATGCCTTAAGTAAGAGACCTACTAGTTTGATAGCACAACTGACTACGATATATCTTCCATTTCTAATGGAAACGAGGTCTTTAGGAGTGAAAGTGGATGTGACAGATTTAGTAGCATTAATTGCTACCTT
>JANJEY010000235.1:54375494-54401900 GCA_024703695.1 Erythroxylum cataractarum
TTCGTCTGTAACTGCTTCTTGATTCTTGAATCTTGAATCTTGAAAGAAACGGTTAATCAGTTGAGTTCTGTAACTAATTCGAACTGATTCTTGCGTCTGCTTTCCTGCGTCTGCTTTTCTCCGTCTATATCTTTGCGTCTGTTTTTTTGAGTCTGCGTCTGTTTTACTATTCCTCGTCTGCGTCTGTTTTTCAACTTCTGCGTCTGTTTTTTAACTTCTACGTCTGCATCTGTTTTTCAACTTCTGCGTCTGCATTTCTCCGTCTGCGTCTGCTTTTCTTTCTTCGTCTGCTTTTTTTTTCGTCTGCTTTTACTTTTTCTTTGTTATTCATCAAAATCATATATATGTAAAGTCATTTTGACTTAACACAGTATTCTATGTATGAGTTGATATTTGAGTTCAAGGAGACAAGGATATTTATTTTAGAAGTAAATCCTAATTAAGGTTTATCTTTTTTAAAATAATATCATTTGAAGATTGGAAATGTTATAATGTAGCAATAGTTCCTAATTAAGACATAATACATTTTTCATTTAGTGAAAATGATTAATTAGATGAGGAAAGGATAAATTATACATCATAACCATGATTGGACAAATTAAGTCAAATCACTTTGACATTTCTAAT
Organism: Erythroxylum cataractarum; assembly: GCA_024703695.1. Classification (NCBI taxonomy): domain Eukaryota; kingdom Viridiplantae; phylum Streptophyta; class Magnoliopsida; order Malpighiales; family Erythroxylaceae; genus Erythroxylum; species Erythroxylum cataractarum. Next base: position 54,376,122 of record JANJEY010000235.1, read on the forward strand.
ATTTAAGTGGTCAAGACATGTTGTTAGATGTCAATCTTGACCTATAATTATAAATTGTTATAATGAAATAAAAATAAATTAAAAGGAGTTTTAATTTATTTTATTCTCATTATGAATTAGAATTATAATTTATAACCATTCCTAATATATTAGGAACCTAATGGATCACACATCAAAGAACAATTTGTGAAAAAATCAATTTAATTAAGTTGAACTTAATTATAAAGTTTAAGAAACTTTAAGGATCAACTATAAGATATTTGATTTCATTAAAATTAAATTAAATTAATTAGAATTAGAATTAGAATTAGAATTAGAATTTGATTATAATTATAATTATAATTATAATTAAAGAATTTAAATTTAGTAAAAAAATAAAAATCCTAATGATTTATCTATTAATAGGAGGAATGTTTAGAAGCTAGCACTTTTGTTCTTCCTCTCAAAAGAATCTTAAGAAATTACTTTGTAGATATCATCAGAAGTTGGACGTTTGAATAACACGTGGTTGACAAACTGAGAAAAGTTTCAAAGGATTTCTAATAGGAACATGAACAAGGTACTATTTCTTATTAATCGTAATTTTGTTTTATTCAAGTTAATCAATTATCGGGACCCGTTCAAAATTTGTAAAAAGTTTTGTTTTCCCGTTGAGTTCGTGATTTGATCATGGTTAGATTCTACCACAAAGATGCAATGATATTTTAGAAAACATATGATAAAATACACGGTAATCCCAATAACAATACAAAATAGAAGTATTTCTAGTTATGAATATAAACATAATAAATTAATCCAAAAATATTTTAAATAATGTGAACTAATAACTATAATTTACCATTTAAATTGCTTTTTAATAATCTCAAAACTCTCCATATATGTTGTAATCTTCTATAGATGTGAGATTTGATTTTCGTTGTCCCCGCCATGAGTTGCTAATTGAAGCAAAATGAATATGAAACAAAAAGAGGTAACAATGGATGGTCGTATACATAAAGCTAACTTGTAAAGATTTTTTAAATTAGGTATTTGAGTTTTTAAAATTTTTAATAAATTCAAAAAATTTTTTGATGGTATGATATGTCTATTAAATATTAAAAAATAAAAATGTAAATTAAATAAAAATAAAAATTGAATACTTTAATATCTTTTTCATTTTTTTAAGGGAGACTAACAAAACAAATTCCACACTAAGTCTGGGGAAACAAATTCTCAAAAAATCCTCTAACAGGATAAGGTGGCGCCCAATGGGTGTGGTAGTAAAATAAGTGATGCCCACTTCAAAATGACCGGCATAGTTCGTTAGCCAGTCAACTCATCAGTTGCTCTCTCGGTAAACATGTCGATGAGCAACAATTCAGTTCCTAGTGAACAACTTGTTAATGCTCCGGACAATGGGATTGAGAGCCTTTGATCGACGGTCTGAGGAGGATAGGATATCGAACACCACTTTGGAATCTACTTCAAGTTCGATCGGTTGATGGCCCAGATTTTACGCAACTGTAAGCCCGGTGAAAACGTCCCAGAGTTTTGTGGTCATAGATGAGCACCAACCAATATTTTGTGAGAACCCGCCAAGCCAGTGTCCTGCACTGTCCCGTAGAAGGCCTCCTACGATGGCTGTGAACAAGGACCGTTTGCAAGCTCCATCAGTATTTAACTTGATCCATCCAGTAGGAGGTTTGCTCCATCCGAAGAGATGCTCTTGTCGAGGTCAATATCCGGTAGTAACAACTCGACTTTGCCATCTGACTGAGTTGCAAAGGAGACTTGCATAAGACAAAATAAGGTAACTAGGTGAGGAAGGCCAAGTAAATTGTGCATCGAAAAGGGTCATATTCCTCCATTGCCAAAGGAACCAACAAGTAATGCCAAATAGGATTGAGCAATCATGCCCAAAGACTTGATGGTGGTGTTGGCGATTTTGGACGAGCCAGTCTCGATCCGACCAAGTGAACAATTCAGCGAAAACTATATGTGGAGGGAAGGTAGTCCACACTTGGTGAGCTTTGAATGAGTCGTGCACTGCATGTACGAGGATTCCTTAAGTCTACAATGATAACATGCTCCATCCGTAGTGTATTGTCTACAGACATGATGTTGGTTCGTGAGTAGCCGATCGTGAGCGAGGAGCCAAAGGAAGAAACGAATGCATTGTGAGCCCTTTCATTGCCAGATGACCTTCCAAACACCAATCGCCGAGGCTTCATCCTGAACTATGCTCATGGAATATGTAGAAGCTACGATGAATTGACCTGTGTCAGAGCTTCCCCAGATCAATTTATTCGACCCCAAATAGGACTTCATTGGAAACGTGCCTGCTATCAATCTGCAAATTGACGGCGGGAGATAGGAGTGCAAAGCATCCCAATACCAATTACCATCTAAGTCCTCAAAGTGACGGACATTGAGGTTACGAATGGAATCCAAGATCAGGGTTATAACATGGGAAATAAGGAATTCTGTTCTCGAAATTCAAGGGTCTAACCAAGACCTAGTTCTACAGTCATCGCCTATCATCCATTTCAATCCCTGCTGAACTAGTTGCCACGTTGACTTTATGCTCCTCCAGATCATAGAGCCGCCTGTTGTATCCAAAGAGGTAGGGATAAAGTTGACATCAACATTATATTTGGCAGAGAGGACTTTTATCCATAAGGAGTCATGTTTAGCAATCATAATCCAGCCTAACTTTGTTAAAAATGCATAATTGGTTTAATGAATTTTTCGAAGGCCAAGCCCCCCCATCTCTTTCGGCTTATAGACTTCCTCCCAATTGACTAGGTGAATCCTTTGTTTCCCATTGGACGAACCCTAAACAAATTGTCGCATTAATTTCTCTAGCTCATCACAAATTTTAGGGGCAATCAGACCGTTTATATTATATAGCTAGCCAATGCCTCTATGACTGATTTAGCCAAAGTGATGCATCCTGCCAAAAACAAAAGGTTGCTCGTTTAGCCTAATAGACGTTGTTGCAGCTTATCAATAATGTGTTGATAAGTTCTACGACTAACTCTCTCGTGCAGGAGAAGGACTTCGAGGCAACGATCGAGATCATGCATCTATTTAAAACCTAGCGCCCTACTTAAACAGCGAGTTGTCGAATGAGGAACATTTTTGGAGTAAAAGCATCTAGATTTGTCCTGGTTAATGTGTTGTCCTGAAGCAATAGAGAAAGCATTTAAGACATTCCTAATGACGGTCACTTGTTCAATAGAGGCTTCGGAGAAAAGGATAAGGTCATTTGCAAAAAAGAGATGAGAAAGAGGTGGTCCCTTTCTGTTAAGTCGAATTAGCTGCCATTGACTATGGGACACTTCTTGGAAAATGGCTTAACCTAGTTGTTCCATGCACAAGATAAACAGGTATGGTGAAATTGGGTCACCCTGCCGAATGCCTCGGGAGGTGCTAAAGACGTCACTGAGTTCCCTATTCCAATTAACTTGAAAGGAGTGTCTTTGTTACGAGGTTCAAGGCACACTTATACAGTGGCTGGCCTATCAATAATCTACCACGCCAGTAATATACTATGGGCATGTTTGGTTCATAGGAGTAAGAATTTTATTCTTGGTATATTCTTAAAATTTAAATAATTTTTTGTTTAGTTAGATAAAAATATCAAAATACTTAATCCTAAGATTAAGTACTTCTCAATTTTTAGGAATAACTAAAGATCATCAAATGGAGTCTTTAGCTATTTTAAGAATAGTGTTATTTGTTGAGGATTTTATTCTCATGATAAAAAAATCAATAATAATAAAGAATTTAATAATAACAATAATATTAATAATATTAAATTAGGAAGAAGAAGAAGAAGAAAATTAATATTAATAATAAGAAAAATAAATTATAATTAATAAAAAACTAAAATAAATAATAATAAGTAAAAAATTAATAATAATAAGGAAGTTAATAATAATAATAATAATAATATTATTATTAATATAATTAATTAAAATAATAAAATTAATAATAATAAGAATAATAGTATGTAGAGAATTAATAATAATAATAATAAATAAGAATAAAATTAATAATAATAATAATAATAATAAATTTAATAATAAGAAGAAATTTAATAATAATAAAATTAATAATTAATATGAAATTTAATAAATAATAATAAGAAGAAGAAAATTAATAATAATAAATAAAATTAACAATGATAAGAATAATAGTAAGTATAAAATTAATAATAATAAAAAATAATAATAAGAATAATAACATTAATAAGAATAATAAAACTAATAATAATAAGAAGAAAATTAATGATAATAAGGAATTTAAAAATAAAAATAAAAATAAATTACATAATTAAAATGAATAATAATAAGGAATTCAATAATAATATAAATATAATTAATAAAACTAATAAACAAAATAATAATAAAGAATTTAAATAATAATAATAATAATAATAATAATAATAATAATAAGGATAAGGATTTTTTTGATTTTTTGATAATTATTCTTTTGTTATTTTAAGTTTATATTTTTAAACCATACATAAAAATTCTTTAGCAGTAATCTAAATAAAATAATACTTATTTGTTCCTGATTTTTTATTTTTAAAAATAATTATTATATTGTTTATCTTTTCTTTAAACTAAAATTGAGTGACGTACACGTGAATTCTGAAGAGCCTTCGTGTCATTTCAGTTAACAATAACGATGTCGTATGCGCTGACATCATATCCCAAAAGTTGAAACCATTAGTTTCTTTTTTAATATATAAAAGATAAAAGGAGTGGAAAGCAAGCAATAAAACAATATAATTTAATTATATATTTTAAAGATTCAAATGTTTGAAGTATCTTAATTAGTATGTGCATATAATAATTTAAGTATGGATTAAGAAAAACAGAGAGATTAAAAGGCTGATTAGTGTCGCTTATGTTTAGTAATGGGGACCATATACCTTCTCTTGCTCTCTCTCGCACTCTCACTGCTTGTCAAAACCATCTCCACACTTATTTTCTCTTCCAACAAACTCCCTCCTGGCCCTCCTCCGTTCCCCCTCATCGGCAACTTCCTATGTCTTCGCAAGTCCCTCTTCGAACTCGAGCCTACCATTCGCAGTTTACACGCCAAATTCGGCCCTATCATCACCCTCCACTTTGGGCCTCGTCCGGCCATCTTCGTGGCCGACCGCTCTCTCGCCTTCCAGGCCTTAATCAACAAAGGAGCTGTCTTTGCTGACCGACATAAAGTCGATGCCATCACCGGCACACTGTTTACAAAAATACAAACCATTAATGCCGCTCGATATGGGCCTACTTGGCGCATCCTTCGCCGAAATCTTACCTCCCAAATTCTCCATCCTTCTCGGGTTAAGGACTACTCTCATGCCCGTAATTGGGTTCGGCACATGCTTGCGAATCGATTGGAGTCGGCGTCGGACTCTGGAAATCATGTTAAGCTTGTGCAAGAGTTTCAGTACGCCATGTTTTGCTTGTTGGTGTTCATGTGCTTTGGAGATAAGCTTGATCAAAACCAAGTGAAGGAAATTGAAAGAGTGGAGCGGGCTATGCTGTTGAATTCAGGCAACTTCAATACGCTGAATTTTTGGCCCAATGTGACCAAAATGATGTTTCGGAAAAGATGGGCAAAGCTTTCTCAGTTGCGGAAAGACCAAGAAGATGTGCTGATTCCTCTGATAAGAGCAAGGAAAAAGATCTATAGAGAGAGGCAGAGCAAGGCGAAGGAAGACTTTGAAAATGAAAAGGACAGACTTGTTATGTGTTACATTGATACCTTGTTAGATCTGCAGCTTCCTGACGGGTCAACGAAGCTTGTTGAAGAGGAAATTGTGTCTTTGTGCAATGAGTTCCTCAACGCAGGTACGGATACTACCTCCACGGCTTTGGAGTGGATCTTAGCAAACTTGGTCAAACACCCACACATACAGGAGAAGCTTTTTACTGAAATCAAAGGGGTTATGGAAAGTGAAGAAGAAGAGGTAAAAGAAGAAGTTCTGCAGAAAATGCCATATTTGAAAGCAATCATTCTGGAAGGTTTAAGACGACACCCACCTGGGCATTTCGTGATACCACATGCAGTGACTGAAGATATAGAGTTGGGTGGACATGTAATACCCAAAAATGGAACGATCAATTTCATGGTAGCAGACATGGGTTGGGATCCAGAAGTGTGGGAAGATCCCATGTCATTCAAGCCTGAAAGGTTTATGAGTGGTGGTGAAGGTGAAGCAGTGGACATAACAGGTAGCAAAGAGATAAAGATGATGCCTTTTGGAGTTGGAAGGAGAATTTGTCCAGGTTATGGCTTGGCGATGCTTCATTTGGAATATTTTGTGGCCAATTTGATATGGAAATTTGAGTGGAAAGCTGTGGATGGAGATGAAGTGGATCTATCTGAGAAGCAACAGTTCACCACGGTGATGAAGAATCCCTTGAAAGCCAATTTAATACCCAGGATAAAGAACTAGTGCATACCATGTGTGGAAAATACATAAGAACTTTTCCGTACATGTACTACTTGATAAAGTTTCACTTGTTATCTGTTTGAAGAGTAGGGTTGATCAAAGTTTGTAGCGGCTGCGCATGTTAGTGAAAGAAAGCTACTGTGTTAGTGCGGTTTTGTTTGCCTGCCTAAGGTGTCGTTCCTGTTTCATTGGTTTACTGTTAGCTGAGCGGACGGTGAGGGCTAGTCTGCAGCACTGGCCACCACGTCTGCCTCCGACTCGGAGGGTCACCAGCCCAAGAAAGGGCGAGCTTTTCCGTCAAGACCCAGGATAAAGAACTAGTGTACCATGTTCTGGAAAATACATAAGAACTTTTCCGTACACGTACGGTTAATAACGTTACAGACGCAGGCGTCTCAAATAACGCTGATTATTCTTACTCTCTTCCATGTGCAGACAGAACCAAATAAAAATTTAGAATATAACACAATAAAAATAGGAGATAATCAAATATTTGATTGTAATAGATAAAATATATAAAATTGTATTCATTTCGAGAATAAAAATATATTTTGATTGTTGTTGACAGAATATAAAAAAATAGTGTTAATGATTAAAGTACCCTTATAGTATACTATAATTAAAAATATATAATTTATAAATGATTTTAAAGTGAATAATTTTTATTAGTAAAAAGTTAACAAATAATAATAATAATAATAATAACAATAAACAAATTAATTTCATATAATAATAATAATAATAATAGAAGAAGAGGAAGAAAATTAATAATAATAAAGAATTTAATAATCACAATAATAATAAGAAAATTAATTATGTATAATAATGATAATAAAAAAATAATAAGAAAATTAATCTTGTATAATAATAATAATAATAATAAGTACAAAATTTAAATAATTAATAATAATAATAATTGCAATAATAATAATAATAATAATAATAATAAATTTCGTATGATAAATTAATAATAATAATAGTAAGATAATTAATTTAGTATAATAAATTAATAATATTATTAATAATAAGAATAATAATAAATATAAAATTTATAACAATAAATAATAATAATAATAATAAATTTTGTATAATAATAATAATAATAATAATAATAATAAGTACAAAATTTATAATAATAATAATAACAATAATAATAATAATAATAATAAAATTGCTTATATAAGAAAAGAAGTATTTTTGGAAGTTATTTATGTATTTTATTTCGGAGATGACGATAAGAATTTTTGTCGTTCAAATTTAGAAGGACAAAAAATTCATTTCTTTCATCTTATGATAGAGCAAAATTTAATTAAGACAAAAACTAATCACTCAAAGAAAATGCTTTTTTTGAACAAAAATTAATTAAGACATAAACCAATCACACAGAAGAACATGATTTTTTTATCTTTTCATTCGTCACCATTGACGGAGACAACAACCATACACTACATGAAAGAAACAGGCTCTGTTTTAAAAATTGGACCGGATCTATCGGTCCGACTGGTTTAATTGGTGACCGGTCGGCTATCCGGTCCGATTCACCCTTAAAAACTATTTCTTAATTGAACCAGTGAGAATCGATAAAAACCAGTGTTTGATCGATCCGACTACTGGTTCAATAAAATTTTTAATTTTTTGTTTATTTTGTTTATTTTTGATATTTTTTTGTATTTTTTAATATTATTAATATTATATATAATTAAATATAATTATTACATAATTATGATGTTACGTTAATCGGTGTTTGAATCGATTAAACCAGTTAAACCGATAATTAATAAGGCCTTCGATTTGATGATCGGTCCGAGATAACATCTACGCAGGGTAGTGGTGGCCGACGATTACGGTGCTGTTTGGGTGAGGGAGATTGGAGACGATGCTGGGGTTGGGTTGGGACGCTAGGTTAAGAGAAAAGAGAGAGAGAGAGTAAAATGAGAAAGAGACCACACAAGAGGATGGAGGTAATTTTGTTAGTTTTAAATTGTTTTTTTATAAATAAATTTTGTATTTAAAGTTTTAAACTCTCTTCGTTGGTCAAGCTACAGAACTGTGAATGAAATTTGAGATGGAGAGAAAAGTGAAGGGGAGGAAAGACTTGGTTGACAGAATGTACAGTGGAGACACAGATTGAAGACGAAGAAGAAGAGGGTGTGATTAGCTTATAACAGCGAGAAAAATAAATAACTTGAAATAAAATAACCACATCAAAAACTCCGAGGCTGCCCGATGTTGGGTAGTGACAAGTGACAACAGGTGAACATGTGAAGGCGCTTTAACTAGTTGGAGGAGGAATTTCAGTTCAATATGGCGTCCACGTCCGCAATCCGGACATGGAGGACTGCGTTTCTTACACTAAGAGATGAGACATTAACGAGCAGTCCAAAATCAGAATCCAAAACACCATCACATCTTCTCCACAATCTCATCTTCTCTCATTCCGACACCCTCATCTCCGCGGCTCCCGACCTTCCTCCTCACGAAGTAAGGACACTACTTCTTTTTATCTCCCTTTCCCTTTCCCTTTTTTTTGTTGTTGTTGTCACCTAAGCTTCAATCTTCGCAAATTTTATTACTTTTATGGTTGGGTTTTTAGGTTACTTCCGATTTGTTATTCCTCCTGGAGTTGACAGCAAATTGTCGTCAACGATATGACCCAGTTCCCTTATTATCTGATTATGTCCAAATTTCGCGACTGGTACTTAACTTCCTTCTTGTGCCTTTATTATGTGATTATGTTCTTTGTGTTTCCTGAAATATTCCATTATTTGGTATTTGTTTAAGATGCACGATGTATGTCGTCGTCGGCGCGTTTCTCTTCATTTAAATTCATCTTCTTGGAGTCTGATCCTCCACTCTTTCCGAAACATATTGCAAATATTGGTAGCCAATGCTGGCGGTGACGCTTCTGCAACTAGACCCGCTGTCCAGTGCATCAACACTATCAGGTTTATTTTGTGTGAAATGAATGCAGTTAGATTGACCCATTAACGATAAATTGGGTTTCGTTCTCTTCTAAATGACATCAGCGTGTTTGAATCACAATTGGATAAAAAGTTTGCTTTTCCTCCATTTCCTCCTCTTTTCAGGCATCTTGTTGGTGTTTATCAACAATCAGGTTCGGTTGCAGATAATACTGAGCTTGTGAACTTCCTTATCCACATTGTAAAATCCTCTCATTCGCAATTGATTGGCACGTCTTGTTCCAGTACCAGCCTAGGCTCTGGATACAGTAATTTATGGGAAGTTTTGAATGTCACATTTACTATGCTTGGTGATGCATTCACTAGAGATGGATCCTTGTTTCCTTCGGACACATGGCAGTCCACAATCGAGGTAGGCTTCCTCATTTGCCCTTGTGATGATTCACGCTTGTAAAACCAGTGCTCTTAGCCTTAACAATTGTCAATTAGGTGCTTAGGAAAGTGATGGATGTCGTGGGATCTAATAACTGCCTTGTTGAAGACATGATTATGTCGAGGTATGCCTTGATACTGTTTAACATGTGTATGCTTATAGTTACCAACCTAGGATTCTTTGGATGTTAAAATGTTTTGGGATTTGATCCTGTTGGTGTTGCTTTTCAGGTTTTATTTTTCTCTTCTTAATTGTCTGCATGTGGTTCTTGCAGTTCATAAAGTTCCAGTTTCTGAACATGTACGTTTATCTGTCTCTGTTTTAAGTTGCAAGCCAAGTTGACAAAAACTCTGTTAATATATGTCCCTTCTTTTTGCTTACAGAATTTTTCACTGTTATAGGTGTCTAGTTTTGTCGCAGTTTTGAAAATGTTCTTCAGGTATGGGCTTACAAGTAGAATGCAACATGCATGTTCTGGTCACAAAGACAAGCAAATTCCGGGAATGAGTCCTAAGTTAGCTTCAGAAGAGCCTATCATGAAAGATCATGCGCCATATAGACCTCCACATCTGCGCAAAAAGGACAGCTTAGTTATGAAACAATCTACATCTCAGAATTCTAATTGTTGCTCAGACCATGAAAGCTCTGTTTCCGAATTTTTGTCATCTGACTCAGAGTACAGTGACAGTGATGGATCAGTTAGAGATCATGATAGCTTGAAAAGCTCTAATGTTAGAGTTGTTGCCATTGTTTGCATACAGGTACGTTTTTCCAGTTATTTTTTATTATGGAAAGGATTAGTGGCTATTTTTTTCTTCTTCTGGGAATGGTCTTCGTGGTAATAGTTTTCTTTCAATTAAGCATTCTGTCACATGCGACTACTTGTTAATGGAATGCCTTCTAATATGCATATGCTGGGCAAATTTTCATTTTTGTTCGATTGTTGCCTCTCATAAACCTAAGTTTACTGGATTTTCCTTTCTGGTTTATATTACAAAAAATGTTGCTTCTCATAATGTTGCCCAAGTTTATTGGATTTTCCTTTCTGGTTTATCACATAATTTTGAATAAACAAATTCTATGATAAATCCTTGTGATGACTAGCTGTTTATGCACTTTTCATATTAAGATTAATCAACTTTGTCATTTTTTGCATAAGGATCTTTGCGAAGCTGACCCCAAATCATTTACTAGCCTGTGGACAATGATTTTGCCAGTCAGTGATGTATTACAACTAAGGTGGAAGCTTTTTCTCTAACTCTCTAAAAAGCATTTTGCTTGCCTGGACTATATTCAATTTTTTCCAATTTCTGGATTTTTTTATCCTTTAATTCATCTTCTTTCTGTTGGTTTTTTGCAGGACCTTTGATGCAACTTTGATGACATGCTTGTTGTTTGATCCTAGCTTGAAGGTACTTGCTTTTGTGCTAGTTTTTCAAGATTGCACTGTACTCCAGTCTATTATTGGGGTATGATATAAGAGACAAAAGTCTTAGGAAAAGTTAAGGGAGGGTCTTTATTCTGCTCGGTTTCAGTGATAATGTAAAGAAAAGGTATACACCCTTGATTCCTCTTGGCCCACTAGATGATGTAGGAAAATGAAGGAAGGAAAGTCATTTGGTCGTTGCTTCAGTTCACTTACATGTGAACCTTTGTTGTTTCTAAATGCTGACCACAGCAGTGCCAACAAAAAGTAAACACTAAAGTTACAACTATGAAACTTCATTTAGATAGCAAAGGTTTAAATAGGCCAAAAGTTTTGTTCCTTTCTAAATTCCTATTCTTTCGTCCACTCTAGGCACTTTTCTGGTGATTGAAAATCTTTTCAACTAAAAAAATGCTTACTTATTGCTATGTTATAAGTTATCGTACTTATAGTGTAGCCTACTTTGCTGCTTTGGTGCCTAGGCAAGGATCGCATCTGCATCAACTCTTGCAGTTATGCTTAACGGGCCTTCATCTGTCTTTTTGCAAGTAGCAGAGTACAGGGAATCTACAAAATTGGGATCTTATGTATCACTTTCAAACTCCCTTGGACAGATACTGGTCCAACTTCATACCGGTACCAAGAAGGAACCTTAATTGTTTACTATAAATTATCCCTCACGATTTTAACTTTCAGGAGCTTCATTTAGTTGTTATATAAACTGTCACAGTGTATTGCACATGTAGGTATTCTGCATCTAATCCAGCATGAGACGCACAGTAGATTGGTGACATCCTTGTTCAAGATTCTCACACTTTTGATATCTTCTACACCGTATGAATCTTACTTCTTATAGTTATCTTGTGTTTTTTCTTTTAGACGTTTTAGTATGATCCATCATTTCCCTGAGCTTATGATTTGTGTTGTATTTGATGGATCTTTGTTACCCCCAAGTCCTCTCCTTGCTGGATGATTGAGAACCTGCGGTCTCAGTTTATAAACTAATATTTATTTGTTAATTTAAAACTAATATTTATTTGTTAATTTATATTTTAATTATTAAAACCAATTTTGTTAGAAAATTACCTGCAAGTGTTGTAATCTTACATTCAGAAGCTCGTTTCTATGTTTTCTTTTTATGTTATGCTGTAGTGTTCAATGATGTGGGAAAGAAAGAGATTGGTCAAATGGTTGCTAAGTATTTGTTGAAAGGGGATCCTGATCCTTTGATCAAGTTTTTGGATACGTTACAATGATTTTGTGGTTATTCATACGGTCTGAATCATAGTTCCAGGGTTTAAAATATTTTCTGGAAAATGTTGACTAGAAATAGTCTGACTAATGCTGTTGAGTTTTAACTTAATGCTCCGCCATGCAATCAGACACCTATTGTAGTTGCTGTGTTTCCAACTCTTGGCCAATGTTATAAACTTTAATTAATTTGAATCTGTTAGGATGATGTTAATTTTTTTTAATTATGCTCACATTAGGATATTCTTTTCCTTTCCTTCTCTCCTTTCATCTTTTATCTATGTATACATAAATATTTTTTATCTATTTTCCTGGCAATCATTCAACAGATATCCACGAATGCCTGGAGATTTATTGCCAACAGTTGTTAAATCCCTATTATCAAGGACAGAACTTCAATCTTTACTTAAAAGTGATCAAACTGGTTTCCTGGTTAGTTTTACTTGTACATGATACATGGACATAAATCTTTCTTTTTCTCCCTCTTACGCCTGCTAGCTGGTGGAGGTTGGAGGCTGGCGAGCTAGTTGGAGGCTGGATAGACATGTAATAGATAATAGTGAGTGCCATGTTAGTACTGATATGACTTCACTTTCTTTGTGTAGGTGTCTACTTTGAATTGCTTGACGGCAGCTCTATCTACATCACCTCCCATGCCACAAATCAAAGATATGCTCCAAGAAGAAAGCTCAACAGGTTAAATTTAAAGGCAGTTTGATTTCATTTCTATTTTTTTATTTTGGTTTTTGATTTTCATTTCTTTTTCTTTCAAACAAAAGTAAAAAAACTTGTTTAGTTATTAACACTAATGAACATATATGTTGATTACTGGTAATAATTAAATATTACATAAATTTAATTTTATAACTTAATTAAATAATTTTATTTAAATTGTTATATAATATCTATTTGATTTTATTAAAATAAATGAGTAAATAGGTAATTTTATTTATAAACTAATATTTACTTGTTAATTTATATTTAATTATTAAAATCAATTATGTATTTCAAGAAATTTAAAAATTAAAAATAATTTATTAAACAATTATCAAATTTAAAAATATGTATTATTTCAAAATAAAATTCTAAAATTTTAAATAATTGTAAAATAAAATAAATAATTAAATTATATTAGTCATAATTATTTTAGTAATTAATATTGAATAATTAAATAATAAACATTTAGTTGATAGTGATTCAAATTATAAAAAAAAGACAATTTAGTTTTGAGGGTTTGTATAAATTATGCAAATTGAAAGAAATAAAAAACAAAAACTGAAATCATATGCTCAAAAAAATAAATTTTATTGAATTTGGAAACGAAAATAAAAAATAAAAAACAATAGCAAAAAAAGAACAGGCTTTTATTACTCTTTTGTTCGCTATCATTAGTGCATTTCACTTGCATTGTTTGTCTCTTAGATATGTAGTGTTACTGGACATTTACTTCATTGCTGTAAATGTGCTGGTGAGCACATATATGATCACCTTACAATTATACACATGAAACAATTCAAGTTAGGATTTCACAAAAATGTCAACTTATCTTGATTTCAGTCAGGCATATGCTCAAAATTCTCATATATTTACATGGCTTATTCCATAAAACTTCCCTTCATCAATTTTCATTTTCTCGTTGATCCTTCACTATTCCTATCTTGTAATATCTGGTTGATGCTTTCACTTGTATTCAAGACACAAGCTTTGTTGATTTGGAAAAACTTCACGTATATTTTATCATTCTTTAACTTGGTCTCATAAATCTTTTCAAGCCTTTTTCCAGGTGTCGTAGAGGCTAAGAAAAGATCAAACCTGCTTTCAACACTTCTTCAATATTCCAAACAATTAAACTCCCCAACAATATGCTTTGAGACACTCCAGGTAATTTAATATACAAGTCTTAATTGTTCTGATTTTGTAGATTGGATAAGCTTGCCAACGAGTTTGAACTTTGTTAATCATGATTCTGTTTTCCCTAGACATGTCTTTTCTTGTATTTTTTTCTATGTTATATTTCTTTGGTTTGCTGGATGAGACACTTGTGTTCTTGGTTTATTGTGCCTGTATGCAAGGTTCTTCAGTCTGCAGAAGCATGGAGGAGTAGGTCCTAGGCAAATCAATATAATAATAAAATCCAGTGTTTTCTTGTTCTAAGTGAATTCTTTTACTGTGAATCTCAGTTTCCGTAATGTTGGTTCAATATCTTGTTTTGACTGTGATTCCAGTTTCAGTGCCACTTTTCTGGCACTTCCTCAAATCCTCAAGTCATTATATGATTAGATATGAAGTTGCAAAATGTTCTTAGTCTCAGATTCTGCTGTCATTATGTTTGTCTCATGACTGTAGTTTGAGAAAGCCTTCTTCATTTATTATTTTTTCCAGGCCCTTAGAGCAGCGATACACAATTATCCAACTATAGCATTTACCTGCTGGGATCAAATTTCAGCCATAGTCTCCAAGATATTGGATGTCGCTATTTCAGATAAACATACATGGACATGCAGTGAACAAATGGGGGAAAATGCTGTGTATATGGGGGAAAAGATCATAACAGCAGCTATAAAAGTAAGAAATTTGTGGAATTTGGCCATTGCTAGTGACGCTTTAACCATGTAACAGTTTGTGAAATAAGGATGTATTTCAGTTGCCTGGATATAAATGTATATGTTAAATTACATGCTTAATATTCAAATTAAATCATATTCATGACTTGGTTCTTGTCTAATCTTGTTCTCTCCTTGTGGAAAAAGATGCTTATGGTTATCTTTTTACGCCTAGTGCTTTGCTAGCTGGATTTTCTTTTGAAATATGCAATACCTAAATTTCTTGGCCCACTAAATCCTTACTTTCTTGCTGTAGGTTTTGGATGAATACCTTCGTGCAGTTTCTGAATTTAGAGGAACTGAAGGTCATTTATATGATCAATCCTTGGATACACCATTTACATCTAATTGCATAAGACCGAAAAGAGTGTCATCTGCTCCTTCATATGAACCTGGGAGTGACAAAGATACTGATGAAGAATCAATACCATTGCGTTCAGGAATTGAGCAATGGTCCAAGACTATAGAAAACTACTTGCCTTCAGTATTATGGCACACTTCAGGCATGGTTGGTTAGAAATTCTTTAACAACATTAACTCTCACGATATATTTTGTTTTCATGAGTCACTCAGATCTGTTATTTGGAAGATTACATGGTGTTTCTTCTTTTTGTTTTGATACCTGTGTGTGTGTTTGGGACTAGCAAAGAAGAGATAAATTGCACTGGGAGACGTGCTTACTGTTTGCTTATATATTGTTATTAAAGAGACGTGGGATGAGCCACGGAAAGCTCTCAACAGGTTAAACCAATTAATTATTATATTGGGAACAAATGGGTTCCTTTCTTCGAAACCTTATTTCAGATTTTAGAAATTTCTTTTTGCAAACTGCTTTCCCATTATGAGATTTTTCCATCTGTTGAATACAGTTAGTCAACTGTTAACCATATCACAAATGTAAGATTTTTTGTTCCTGGAACTATGTTTTCTTTTTGGAAAATTCTTTTTATTTGGTACTTGGTTGAGTTAGAAAATTGGAAATTGTTGGAGTGGGAGCAGCTGTAAAGCCATGTTCAGTCATCATCAAATTGATTTTTATATCCAAACCTAATTCTGTTATAACAACTTCAATCATAAAAATAAATATCTTTGCTATGAATTAATTAAGTTGACCACTGATTCAGTTTTATCATGGATTGATGGAAGCTTCGCTGGTTTCTTGGCCTAAGTTCAAGACAAATATAACATTTAAATGATATTAACCATTACATATGTTGTTTCTCTTTCCGATATACATAACTTAAACATTTATTTTTTATTTTATTTTTTTCTTTTTCCTGGAAGGTGAGGACAGCATCGATTACTTGCTTCGCGGGTATTACTTCTTCTGTATTCTTCTCTCTCACCAAGGAGAAACAGGATTTTGTTGTTTCTTCTTTGGTAAGTTTCAACAATGCTTATACTTCAAGTTTACTTGGCTTATATTTTAGTGGAACGGAATTATGTTCTTGTTTTCCCTACTCAGTTTTGTTATTACAACTGCAAAATCTTTGTAGGTTAATACTGCTTTTCATGATGAGGTTCCTTCTGTTAGATCTGCTGCCTGTCGAGCTATAGGCGTGATATCTTGTTTTCGGCAAATTGTTCAGAGGTTAATTTTTTCTGGCTTGTTAATATGTTTGGAATTCTCATTGACATGTTCTACCTGACTAAATGCTAATCATGCATCTAAAACTTGTGGAATTCAATAATTTTAGTGCAGAGATCCTTGACAAGTTTATCCGTGCTGTTGTGATCAATTCTCATGATCCCTTGGTCTCGGTAATATCATTTATCATTTGGTTTTACAATTTTTCATGCAACTGATACGAACTAACTGGATTCCTTTAATTTCAGGTGCGAATAACAGCCTCTTGGGCCATGGCAAACATATGTGATTCTTTACATCTCTTTGTGCACGACTTTCCTGTGACAATGTCTGCAGGTGCACTTTAGCATAACATAGTACTATGCTAAATTGACTAACTTAACAGATCTTCAATTGATGTCCTATTAATCATTTTTTTTATAATGTTGGCTGAACAGCAAACAAGGAAGTACTGATTGTCTTAACTGAGTGTGCTTTGCATCTAACCAAAGATGGAGACAAGGTAAATTAATTGGTCCATCATCTCTATCAGTTATGCCAAAATTCCTATAATTACTGTTTCTGACAAGTGATTAAGGGTCAAATTTGTATAAGAATATTGATATGTGCTCCTTTTTATGTATATATCTTTGATTAATGTCCAAATATTTGCAGTCAATGATTCACTGTTCTTTAAACATTAAACTGACATTTGCACACTCTTTGATGGCTTTTAATATATATCTTAATCCTTTGTTTCGTGGGCTAACCTATAGCTGCTACCTGGTTCTCAGTTTATTGTTGTTGATAGATAACTGTTAGATTAAAATCCTTACATGACTCTTATTATTTGTATGGTTAAATATCTTTTCATCGGGTATCAGGTTAAATCAAATGCTGTGAGGGCTCTTGGAAATCTTTCTCGAATTTTCGACTTTAACAGTTCTTCAGGTATGCATGATCAGCCCGCAGGCTATTTAGGCTTATCAGTGAACAAGTTCAAGATGTTGCCAGCAAGCAGCAATCTGCAATGTGGACAGGGATATTCAACGAAGTCTTACCCTCAAAATTCAACCCAAGGTCCAGATCTTATCGAGAGAATTATTCAGGCATTTCTTTCTTGTGTTACAACCGGAAATGTTAAGGTAAAAAATATTTGTTATGATGCTTTTAGTAGAAAAAAAGAAGCATTTGACAAGTGCAATGAAATAGTAAAATAGTCATACTTTATCTATCTGTTCTCAAGCTATCCACTAAGCATTCCTGTGCATTTAACAGGTCCAATGGAATGTCTGTTATGCACTGAGCAACCTCTTTTTAAATGAAACATTATCCTTGCAAGATATGGATTGGTAAGACGACATCTAAGAATGAAGTGCTAAGTCAGTATCCAATTGTTTGTACTTGTACTTTATATTAGAGTTGCAGAGGAGTAAATGTTTCAGCAAGACCTTTTATCCCTTGCCGGGCCGCCCTTTACATTTTACTAGTAGCTGTCTCATCCAACTTGTATCAGGAAAGACCTTTATTTTGTCCCATTGGTCTTTTTGTTTACTTGAATCAATGCTGTCAATCATGTTTTGTCTTATATTGCAAATATGGCTTGCTTGTTTAGCATAACTATGCTGCTTTAGTAACATCTTCTGCTAATTATGTTACTCTTTTTGTGAATTACTGTCTTATTCTAAATTACCAAATGAAATTCACTCACCTGCATTCTGGCAGGGCTCCATCTGTTTTCAGCGTTCTGTTGCTGTTGTTGCGCGATTCTTCTAACTTTAAAATCAAAATACAAGCTGCTTCTGCTTTGGCCGTGCCAGCCTCAGTACTCGGTGAGTAGTAGACATGCTTCCTTTTACATGTGCCATGAAAAACGTCACAGATTGAACATTTAGTTTAACTGAACTTTGATATTGTCTGTTGCTCAGTTGGTGAGCTCCTCACTGCAGTTACAGTTCCTACATGATTGCACTATTTGAAGATGACTGTGTTCTGTGTCTGCATGTGATTTTTAAGATGTTGGATTTTGATGATAAGTTTGTTTTTTAGCTTTTTCAATTCATTTGTTGCAGCCTATGGGAAATCTTTCCCGGATGTTGTCCAAGGTGTCCTGCATGTACTGGAGAGTCGAGGTTCTGATAAGATTCTCTCTCCATCATGTTTCAAGTATCAATTTGCACTAGAGAAGCAGGTCAGACTCTGGACTTATTTTGAGCATACTGGATAACTCTTCCAAAATGTGGTTGGCTTCAGTTTAAGTTTTCAATGTTTGAGTTTATTTTGGATTATGGGAATTTAATACGAAACTGATTTATACAGCTGGATAACTGTCTGAACTTTTCTACGTCAGTTTTGACTTTTTTTTCATCGTGTTCCTGTCATACAGGTAACCTCAACCATGTTGCATGTGCTTAGCCTTGCTTCAGACGCCGATGACCAACCCTTAAGAGAATTTCTTCTGAAAGTAAGCTTTCCACATTTGTGTGTTTGATGTACCTTAATCATCATTTTGAGACACTATTTTCTCAAAATAGACATGGCATAGCATGTTAGGGTTACAGGCTGAGGAGGAAAATGGAGAGCTAAGGAAGCCAAAAAATTTCCTTTTGTTCTCTCTGTCAATTAATTTGCTGGGTTTTACTGGCACCTCACTGTGAGATTTGTGTTAACTATTGTATGGTACGTGTGAATTGTGGTAACACCGAAGTGTGCTTTTGTTGGTTAATGGTGAATTGAACTGTCGAAGGTGGTTTATGGCATATTGTCCATTGATGATGAAATATAAAGAATGCCTTTTCTTTTCCTTTGTTTTTCTCACAGAAAGCCCAATTTCTTGAGGAGTGGTTCAAGGTCCTTTGCAGCTCTCTTGAGGCTGGTGATACAACTACCCGGCAACCGGGAGATTATATTGACAAGAAAAAGGAACTAGTATCCAAGGCACTACAATCTCTCATTGAAGTGTGTGAGAACGACAACCATGATGCAATTGCGCTGAAATTTGAGAAGTTGGACAAGAGCATAAAGTGATTTACAAAATCTGCCATTTGACAGCTGGAAATTCCAGAATCGTGGGAAGAAATTAGCTGGAGGGTACATACTATGATTGGTCGGAAAAGTAAAATTAATTTAGTAGAAATCAAGAACATTTACTTTTTTGTTGTTGTTGAAGGCCTATTTGTAACAAACACATGGATCTTCTCTTTTCAAAACACAATTTCCCCAGCCCATGTCCTTAAAGCATGATGGCGTTGTTATTTTGGTTAATTTTATTTGAAAATTAAGCATTGGGATGCGTTACGAGTGGTCACTTTTTGCCCAAAATCCAAAGGGAATAGAATTAACATCATGTGGTGTAGACGTAAAACAACTCGGAAGAATCATGTCCTCTGTCCACTAACTAGACTCTATTCTTTGCTTTTGCATACACGAATACGATTAATGGATCTGATGCGACATTGTTTCCACCCAAACATCTATCTTCTCTGTAGCTCTTTCTTTGGACATAAGTAAGATTTTAAGATGGAAAAGAAAAGTGGAGTTTTGTATAAAATTAGAGCAATTTATTTATATAGAAACGATGTAAATGGCCTACAGATTCAAAGAAAGCTACGGCTCCTGAGTCCGGACATGAGATTTCAAAACATCTTTTTCGTAAGATTTCAAAGTTTGGTTGTTGTCTTGTCTTCTTCCCTTGTCAAACGCTTTGTTGTTGACAGCCTAAAAGTGTGAAAGGAAAAACGCAGACCCGGATTTAACGCTGAGAAAGAATAGTAATAACAAAGGAACGGAGTAAAGGAAATGGAGAAGAGGGAAAAGAGGCTGGTCAGTCTCCTGTGAATGCTCGTAACCTACCATCATTCCAAATTTGTCTTCTTCCTCACCCTTAAAAAACAGTAAGACCTGTTCAAATCCCTCTTTTTCAATCCTACTCTCCCCCTTTCCTCTCTTCTTGGACTTTAACCATATCCACTCGCTTACTCTTGCTCTTCCCTTTTTTTTCTGGGATTCTGTTTCTCTTTTTACCTGCTCCTCCTCCTCCTCCTCCTCTTCTTCTTCTTCTAAGTTGTACGTGCTGCTTCACTTCTCAGTTGTGCAGTAAGTTGATATTCAAATCCCAACCTCTTGTACTTACTCCTCTGATCATAATGCAACTTTCAACTTTCCCTTTTTCACATTTCTCTGGTTCTCTCTTACTATAGCCACATACTCCATATTTGTCAGGTACTGTTGTCTTCTCCCTCACTTGATCTCATTGTATTAATTAATCTACGAATTCTTATGTAGTAAAGGTGTTGTTTTTGGTAGCAACTGGAAATGGCGAAGGAATCTCCCAAACATCATCATCAGCTGGAATCAAAGAGAAGACGTCTAACATATATACTGGGGGTTAGTGGGCTTTGCATATTGTTCTATGTATTGGGCGCATGGCAGAATACAGCTGTCCCAACCAGGCAATCAGATTCAGAGGCCTACTCTAAGGTGGGGTGCGATGTTCCCAATTCCAACCCCCCACCAAATCCATCATTGGACTTTGATAGCCATCATCAAATTGAGATGAATAATACTGATTCAGCCGATGATTTCCCGCCTTGCGACATGTCCTTCAGTGAGTACACTCCCTGTCAACACCCCCCAAGGGGTAGGAAGTTCGACAGGACTATGTTAAAATACAGAGAGAGGCATTGCCCAAGCAAGGAAGAACTTATGTTCTGCCTCATCCCTGCTCCTCCCAAGTATAAGACCCCATTCAAATGGCCTCAGAGTCGTGACTATGCTTGGTACGACAACATCCCTCACAAAGAGCTCAGCATTGAGAAAGCAGTGCAGAATTGGATCCAAGTTGAGGGTGACCGATTCAGATTCCCTGGTGGAGGCACCATGTTCCCTCGTGGAGCTGATGCTTATATTGATGACATTAATGAGCTTATTCCTCTCACTAGTGGGAAGATCAGAACTGCTATCGACACAGGATGTGGTGTAAGTTGATGAAGAAACCCCCAACTGTTTGGTTTCCGATTTGTATTCATCCCTGACATGGTTAATTTTTTTTTCCCCTATGTAAGGTTGCAAGTTGGGGTGCATACCTTTTGAAAAGGAACATCTTGACAATGTCTTTTGCACCCCGTGATACGCATGAAGCACAGGTCCAATTCGCACTTGAAAGGGGAGTGCCTGCCATGATAGGCATCATGGCTACACAAAGGCTTCCTTATCCTGCAAGGGCTTTTGATATGGCTCACTGTTCCCGTTGCTTGATACCTTGGCACCAGTATGGTAAGGTCTCCAAATGACTACCATTAGATCAATTTATAGGATAAATCTTTACAGAAGTAAAAAGAGTTCTATGTCATTCATTAAGACACTATGAGAGAATGCCAATGTCTCTATCTAATAATATCCTTAATTTTCAAACTTTGGCAGAGGGTCTGTACCTAATTGAAGTGGACAGGATCTTGAGGCCTGGTGGTTATTGGATTCTGTCTGGCCCTCCTGTTCACTGGAAGAAGTACTGGAGAGGTTGGGAGAGAACACAAGAAAACTTGAAGCAAGAGCAAGATGCCATTGAGGATGTTGCCAAGCGTTTGTGCTGGAAGAAAGTGATTGAAAAGGAAGATCTTTCTGTTTGGCAAAAGCCTATCAACCACATTGAGTGCATTAAAAGCAGGAGTATCTATAAAACACCACATATTTGCAAGTCGGACAATCATGATGCAGGATG
Organism: Erythroxylum cataractarum; assembly: GCA_024703695.1. NCBI lineage: Eukaryota > Viridiplantae > Streptophyta > Magnoliopsida > Malpighiales > Erythroxylaceae > Erythroxylum > Erythroxylum cataractarum. The sequence goes on from JANJEY010000235.1 coordinate 54,398,490, forward strand.
GTACATGTTCAATTTTCGTCTTCATGGCTTTTCCTAATTTGAGATGCAACAAGCTTTGTTTAAATATCTCATCCTAATTTGGCATGAAACAAGCTTTGTTTAAATCTCTTTTTGCATCATCTATCCTGAAAATAAAGGTACAAAGACATGGAAGCTTGCATAACTCCACTTCCAGAGGCAAGCAGCTCAGATGAAGTTGGTGGTGGTGCATTAGAGAACTGGCCAGAGCGAGCATTTGCAATCCCTCCCCGAATACGCAGTGGTTCGATACCAGGAATCACTCCTGAGAAATTTAAGGAAGATAATGATCTCTGGAAGGACAGACTGACACACTATAAGCACATAATTAGTCCGTTGACTCAAGGACGGTTTCGTAATGTGATGGACATGAATGCCTACTTTGGAGGATTTGCTGCAGCATTGTTAAAATATCCCGTGTGGGTTATGAATGTAGTACCTGCAAATTCAGACCAGGACACATTGGGTGTGATCTATGAACGAGGATTCATTGGAACATATCAGGACTGGTGTGAGGCTTTCTCAACGTATCCAAGAACATATGATCTCATCCATGCTGGTGGGTTGTTCAGCATATATCAGGACAGGTAAAAAGTTCAAATCTTTGACAATAAATTATCATTTTGATTCTGCTATGGCTATATGTGGTACGGGATCTGAATTTCTGCCTGTCATTTTTGGTGTAACTAAGATGTGACATTACGCACATTCTGTTGGAGATGGATAGAATCCTGAGGCCAGAAGGAACAGTTATATTCAGGGACACAGTAGAAGTGCTGGTGAAGATTCAAGGTATAACTAACAGGATGAAGTGGAAGAGCCAGATTATGGACCATGAAAGTGGACCATTTAATCCAGAAAAAATTTTGCTTGCTGTCAAAAGTTACTGGACTGGTAATGCTCCAGAAAAGTAACAGTAGTAGAAGTAGACCGCTCATGTAAAATTAAAACATCTTTTAAACTTTTTTTCGATTTACAGGGATTAATCCTTTTGGAGAATCCTTTTTCTGAATTAGTTTTTTTTTTAATTATTGTCAAGGATACAACATTTGCCATATATAAATCTACTTTTAGCAAATTTGGAAAACAAGATATTGATGTCCTGGGTCGCGTGCTTCCTTACTGTATATATATATATAACAGAAAAAGGGCTGCCCCGCTGTATAAACTTCTTCGCTTTGGGCGGGTCAGAAGATGGTCATTAATTGAATGTAGTTTTTTCTTTATTTCATAAAGAGATTGTTTTTATGATTTAAATACGTGAACTTTCAATTACAAAAAAGTAATCTTACCAATTGATCGGCTCACCCTCTTACTATACATATAATATTGAATCAAAAATGGGAATTGTAACATTATGTTTTTATTGTTGTTGTCAAATATGATCTTACACAACACACAATTATACATATAGTGGATTTTATAATATTCATTCATGCTAAGAAAATAAAGTGGGTAATATGTATGTGTGTGTAAGTTTGGCTTAGTCAACATTAATAGTAACTTGTACCATTCACATTTTAACTAATAAAGAAAAAACTTCAAATAATTTTACTGATTCAACATTAAAAATCTTAAATCATTTAACTTTTTAATTTAGTTTTTAACTTTTTTACTTCGATTTATTATAATAACTATTATTATTAAAAATCGATAAATTTACTAATTAGTTGGTCAATTTTTATTAATTAATAAATTCTTATAAACTAAAATAAATCAATTAATTTTTATTTAGTAATTTATTTTTCAATTAAAATTTAAATTCTTTAATTGGTGAGGACAATTTCTTTTAATCAAATTTCAAATTCTTTAATTTTTTCAATCTTTATCTTATTTTATGACGGTCTAATATCGGTTAAATCTTTTAAATCTTAAATTTCTTGTCTTACCAATTTAATATTCAGTTCGGTTTTTAAAACATTGATTTTAAGAATCTAAAAGAGTAGTTTGATTTATAGTAGTATTTTAAAGGGACAAAAATCCTAATTGTTGTGAGATAAAATTCAATTTGTTGAAATCAATATATAACTTTATATGTCTTTAATGAAAAGTACAATAAAAATAATTATATTAAATTATTAAATTTGTAAATCGTATTTATAATACAATTTTTCTTTAGTTATATAAAGAATAATATTTGAATTATATGGTGTTTTTATAAAGTTCTACAAAGGCAAATATAACTCCCTACTACCGCAGGATACGTATTGATATGCTTCGAGGACATTCCATTACATAACCTATGATAAAGGTACGCTACGTTTAATCACAACATTCCCTTAATATGGTATCATAACTCTATATTCTCTTATAGGGCATCATAATGAAAAACACCATATTTTAACATCAAATCTCCTCCTTTCATTTCATATAAACCAAATATTTACATTGTAGCTTTCAAACATCCATAATATGTACATGATCCAAAACTATTACAGAAGTACGCTACATGAAAGAGGAAATTACACAAAAAGTTTGTCTAATCTTTCCAATCCTAGTTGACTGACCTTTGAGCTATGTCTTCTTCTTCCTAAAAGTACAAGTCTATACTGCTTATAGCATCTCTTAGTAGCTAAAGTCGTCTCTCGATCCTGAAAAGTTAACGTTGCAATTTTAGTGAGTTTTGCTAACTCAATGAGGTAACCATCATCAATAGTTCACTCAATTCATGCAACATATCATACATATAACATTCATTTCACATATTTGCATAAATGATCACATATCACATTCTCACTTAAGAGTAGACAATTTTTGCATTTTAATCAAATAAGCATACTTATTAAAATGCATATGAAATGATCATGTAACTCCTGTCCAATTATTACATTGTTGTGACTGAGTGTCTAAACTGTCCCATATCTATTGTGGATGCTGGGCTCATTTATATTGTCCCTGTTGGGGCCCGTTTTCGAAACCCAACCTCGAAAACATAAATTGAAAAGACAAAGTAGCAGAAACGAAAGAACGGATCATAAAGCGAAAGTAGGTCAAATGGCAAAACGAATGAACGGACGGAATCAAAAACGAAAGTCAAAGTGAGCGAAAACTAAAGAAATCAAATCGAATCAAAAAGCGAAGGAATCGAAAGTGCGTGCGGAATCAAAAGAATCGAAAGGCTCGGAATCAAAGAAAACAAAACGTTTAAGGATAAAATTGGAGGTCAAATTCTGACATCCGAAAACGCATACCTTAGACCAACATTGGAACCCTTAAGGACATTTTTGGTCTAAACCAATCCAATTCGGTATAAATTTTTTTTTCATCAATCAAAGCAAAACCACTTCCAAATGGGATTTTCATCAATCCTCAACCGCAATTCATTTTCTTCTTCATATGCACTCATATCTCATCATTTAACAATCTTATTTTTCTTTCTTGCCATAAAATCTC
>JANJEY010000235.1:54450672-54483164 GCA_024703695.1 Erythroxylum cataractarum
TACCTATGAATAAATGCATATGCAATAAACCTGTTCCTCTATAATTAGAGGCCAGTAACATGCTCAATCAATGAATGTAATGAAACCTATCAGTCTGACCCAATACCAAAATACCCTTGCTAACAGTAACGGGATGTTACAATGTCTGCCCCGGCTTGGCTCACGACCAATCTCTAGAACCACCGTCCTGTCTTTGGGCATGATTGGTCGCTCATTTTTGGCATTATTTGTTGGTTCATAAGGAAATGGAGGAATTTGTCCCTCTTTGAGGATCATTTTCAATGGCCTAACTCCCCCTCTTAGTCTATTTTATCTTATGCAGGTCAGGTTTACCAGGCAGACGTGTGGACCCAGCTCCCTTCCACTGCAGCTTGGCATCGCCCAAACCATTGCATCGGTTGGACCCTACCTCCTCCTAGGTGGGTCAAGTTAAACACTGATGGAGCCTGTAACCCTTCAGCATTCTCTGCCTCTGCCGGTGGATTGTTACGGGATGGTGCGGGAAACTAGATTGAAGGCTTCACGTACAACCTCGGATGGTGCTCATCCTTGATTGCAGAACTTTGGGGAATCTATTCAAGACTTACTCTTGCTTGGGATCGAGGTTATCGCCGAATCAAGTTGGAGGTTGATTCTGCAGCGGTGATCGAGCTCCTTTCCTCTGTAAACAGACATTCACGGACGCTAACCCCATAGTCATGGGAATTCACGAACTGTTTGCTCGCAATTGAATTGTTAGTCATCGGCATATATACCGAGAGAACAATAAATACGCTGACTAGCTCACGATTTATGCAACACATTTTGATGTAGGCGTTCATTATTTATCTATGATACCCCTAAGGTGTCACTTACTCATTCTAGAGGATATGTCCAGATTGTAAGTCCTGAGACACCCATTGTAATTTTCTTTGATGTATTTACCCATTAAAAAATAATAATAAAACGATCCACGTTTTTAGAAAGATTTACATTTTTCGATGAACTTGCATATTTTACAGAGCGTACTTTTTCACCTGTGACGTAAAGCGAAACGCTTGCGTTTTGTTGTCTCACTACATTAAGTCATCTCTGCTCGACTTGCAGTCTCAATTCAGAGACAGACGAGACTACGCTTCTCTTTACTCTTACGCCTCACAGAGTCTCCAATCCAGTTAAGGTTTCTTCTTATTTTTATTACCCTTTCTAATCCATTGTTTGCTTAAAAAAAACTATGCCTGTGCTTGTCACTTCGTCCGTTTTCTGCGTGGCTCTAGGCAAATAGAAAACTTTTTCTACAATTTGTTTCTCCTTGATTGGTTTTGTTTTATGGCTGATGATCATCTTTGTTCTTTTGAGTTTAAAGATAATTGCGACTTCTGTGTGAAAAAACCTTTTTTTTTTTTTTTCTGGGTTTTACCTTTGGCCTTAACGATGATTCATTTCGCAATTGGATTGTTCTTCACTTGATATAGTGACGAAATCTGACCTACTACTTCCTCACTGCAGATTCTAATCATTACACATCTTCTTGGCATCTACCATGCCTGCCCTTGTTTACCACCACACGTCCGCCGCATCTATTAGGTCCTCCCTACCATCAAATCCTGAAAAGCCCTCCAAGACTCCATTTTTACCCTCTAAATCGCTTTTCAACTTTAAACCCCTGAACCCCACCGCTAGTACATTGACATCCATTAAACCCCTTAGGTCTACTGTTTCCCCCTCAGATCTAACCCCTGTAGATTCTAGCTTCATTGCCACCTCTATTTCTTCTCTCACTTCTAAAAAATCCCTTAAATCTCTTCTTCAAAGTGGAGAGACTCTTTACGGCCTTTTTCTACTTAGCTTTTCTCCTACCCTTGCAGAAATTGCAGGCCTTTCTGGCTATGATTTTGTTGTGGTGGACATGGAGCATGGACCAGGTGGCATAACCGAAGCCCTTCATTGCCTCCGTGTCCTCGCTGCTACTGAGACTCCTGCGATCATCAGATTGCCAGATTGCTGCCCTGTTTGGGCTAAAAAGGCCCTTGATCTGGGTCCACAAGGCATCATGTTTCCAATGATTGATAGCCCTAAAATGGCGAAGAAAGCTGTGTCCTATTGCAGGTTCCCGCCGGCAGGTGTACGAGGATCAGCCCATACAGTGGTAAGAGCATCAAAGTATGGAATTGACGAGGGGTATCTGAGCAATTATGAAGATGAATTGCTAATTATGTGTCAAGTGGAGAGTGAGGAAGGGGTGGAGAATGCAAAGGAGATCGCTGCTGTTGATGGGGTTGATTGCATACAAATGGGACCATTAGATTTGAGTGCTAGCATGGGGTACTTATGGGATCCAGGGCATAAAAAGGTTACAACCATGATGAGGGCTGCTGAGAAGGCAGTACTGGGATCCAATCCAGGGAATGGTTGTGGAGCTTACTTGGCAGGTTTTGCTATGCCGCATGATGACCCTACTGATCTTAAGTCCCGTGGGTATAACATGGTTTCTGGTGCTGTAGATGTGGGCCTGTTTCGAAAAGCTGCCATGGAGGATGTGAAGAACTTCAAATCAAGCTTTACAGAAGGTTCCGATGATGACGATGGTGATTCGAAAGAAGACGAGAAGTACTGGAGTGAGTGATGGGATTCCTGAGATGAAATAACGAGAAACTATCGAGGTAGGTTACGATAATAAAAGATCAAATTTTGTTCCTTTGGCTTCATGCTGTTTGGATTACTGTGAATAGTAGGAGGTTGTGTGTTCTGTTAATTGTGGCCTAAGAATGATGGTGCAGTTTCAGTGGACTAATTTTCTGTAACAAAGTTGGTAAGTCTCGAATGTGGAAGAAAAGCTTTGAAAGCAATTTCATCTTATAATCACAATTGGTTAAAATTTTTGTAACCATTAAATTGTAGAGTACACGCTAATATCTATCCTCATGTTTCTCTCCCTCAACTTGGATAAGTTTATAGGGAATGAGTCGCAAACCTTATGTTGAATGAGCAAGACATTATCACAATATGACAATCTTGGATGCAATGCTGTGCCGCATTAATTATCTTTTGATAAGACTATATGAATGAAGGTTTAAAGTACAATTTAAGATATAATGTTTTCATTGAAATATAATCACTTCCTATTTCCAAACTTTACAACTTAACCAATGTGAGATCTTCTTGTGCCCTAATTTTGATGTCTTGCATCGAAGAATTGACAATATTTGTTGATTTTTTATTATTCCTCTGTGATTTAAGCCACTCAGGCACTTTCTTCTTGTAACTTTGATTACGACCTTGAAGATGGTGGATTTATTGTATAGTGAAGGAATAACTTGGAGCATCTAGGATTGAGTTGTTATTAAATTGTCAGTGATTAAGACCAAGGTAATACAATTTAATGCAAGTGTAGGAATGTGTTACCCTTCTTAAGATTCCATATCTAAGAAATGTAGTATAGTTAAGGTAGTTTAGTGGACACGTGATTGTGGTTGTTTGAAGGAGTGCGTGTAAAGAAATATGATCTAGAATTATGAGGTAAGGAAGGACTACTATGGATAGTAAAAGGTTGTGTGTTCTGTTATGATAACAAAAGATCATATTTTATTTTATTTTCACGGTGTTTAGATTACTATAGATAGGAGGAGGTTGTGTATTCTGTTAATGGTGGACTGAGAATGTTGACTACACGCAGTTTTAGTGAACTCTCATCTCATAAATTTGGGGCTACCTGCATAATTGGTTGACGTCTTTAAAACTTTTGTCCCCAGTAAATTATATAGTACACGCTAATACCAGTAGTCATGTTTTCTCTAACTTCAATTCTGTTTTTCCCTCTAACTTGGATAAATTTTTAATGAATGAGTCACAAACCTTATGTTGAATGTGTATGACGGTATCATAATATGAAAAACTTGGATAACTCATGTACCGCAATAATTGGAAAGTTATCATAGCGAAGGGTTCACATACTTCTAGAGTCATAAAATTCTCATTTAGTAAGGCCACTATGCAGGAATAGAAGTTAAAGGTGCAATTTGAATCTGAATGGTTGGATCAAAGTATAACTTGAACTTTGATGTAATTTTAATCTTAACATTTTCAAAGAATTCATTCATTAAGTAGATGAAAATTTTAGCAGAGTTAAAGTTTTATCAATTAAACGTCACAGGAGCACTGATGGGACACTCTCCAACTACAAATTCCCTATTTTAATCTTTTGCTTCTCACCACATCATCCGTAGACTCTGATTCTCGGATTTATCACTTTCTCTTCACATACTTTACCAATTTAACCAATTTTGCGATTTTGACATCTTCCTATGCCCTAATTTCGATGCTTAACATTGGTAAAGTCTCTGATCAGTTTTCCACTTAACAAGTTGGTAATGCTGTGATCAGTTTATACATTGCCAAGTTACACATAAAATCCTGAATGTGGCTCCACTCATAATGGTGGTTTACACTAAAAATTAGGAACATCCAAGAGTTAGGCTATGGTCGTACTTACAAAAACTTGGAACCAATATCTACATTTCGTAGATCCTTCCTGGAGACATTAATTGCAGACCAGCCCCTATAAGATCTCAAAGTTACTCTTAGTGTAAGTTTTCCAAATCCCGTGAGCTATCCAACCTAACATCCACTCTTGGATTAATGGACCTAAGGTTCATTTATCATTTCCTCACTTGGAGTCATTGATAAAGTGAAGAGGCTCATTTAAAGGAAACTTGACAGACGTATAGTGAAAAAGTTTTGGCTAAATAAATTTCCTAATAGTTTTGTTACCTTTAGTAACCTTTTATTCTCATATCATTCACCTAATTTGCTTGAATTTCATTTCTTGAAAATAAAAACATAAGCCCCATTCAAGTTTTATAATTCAATCTTGAATTTGGCAATGTCGTTGCTAATGCATTGAGGACTGGTTGTAGGGATACATATGCCTATAGATGCACTCAAAAACTAAAAGCAATCAAAGTAAGTTGTGTAATGTCGACGAAGGATGTTATTCATCCAATAAAAAATGAAAAGAGGAGAGCATTTGATCAACTGATTCTTACATAAAAAGCCCTGGCTAGATGTCATGGGAATCCTCATCTCAAACATATCAAATTGGTTGAATTGAAGAAATATTTTGAAACTCTGAAGATTTATAACTCATAAATAATTTAAATGGCCATAATTAGATGGATACAGGAAAGGGAGGTAGGAGGAATAGAAATAAGATCCTATCTCTAGCAGACTTGAGGGCTAATCTAGTTAATAAACAACACGAGATTAAGGACTTAGCTAAAAAGCATTTCAAAAACATTTTGGTGAGAAATAGTAAAATTTCTAAACTTCCTAAAGACCTAGTAAATGAGCTCAAAGCTTTTTTAGCTCACCATTAATTATCCATACTAATTATGAATGTATCTGTAGAAGAGATTAGATTAGTTCTATTCTCATTCCACCCTGACAAAGCTTCAAGACCATATGGATGCAATGTAAGATTCTTCCAAACTACTTGGGAGTAGACTAGTGCATTAGTTATTGAAACAATGAAGGAATTTTTTAGAAATGGCAAGATATTACTCTAATTAACAAGACATACATTTTTCTTATTCCTCAGACACCTCATCCCTCTACAATTAATGACTACAAACCAGTAGCTTGTTACAATTTGATTTATAAGGTAATTTCCAAAATTCTAGAAAGCAAGTTGAAGAAAACTCTTTCAGAGCTTATTAACTGTCACTGTGGGGCTTATATAAGTGGCATAAGCATAAGGGGAAACACTATCTTGGCATAGGAATTATTTCAAGGGATACAACTCCAATAAACTTAATAGTTATGTATGGAAATTTGATTTTATCACTGCATTTGATTATGTGAATTCTTAATTTTTGTTGTGCAAACTATATGTTATTGGATATTCTAGCATATTCATTTAGTGGATTCAAGCTTGCATGATCTCAGTTTCCTATTCATTTATTGTGAATGATGAGCCTAAAAATCTATTTAAAAGTGCTCAAGGTTTGAGATAAGGGGATCGTTTATCCCTTTATCTCTTTCCAATTGCAATGGAAGTGTTGGACATGATTACCTTAATGAAGATTTCCAATAGTCCTAATTTCAAATTCCATCACACGTGTGGTAAGCTGGGAATATCACAACTCTCTTTTTTTATGATCTTTTAATGCTTTATGTTGCAAATTTAAATTCCATTAATATTATATTGAGTTCATTGGATATTTACAAAGTTGTAAATTTGAGCTTTAATCTAATAAAAAGCTCTATATTTGTGTTTACAAGCCCAGCTCGATGTAGGAGACTAATAACAATGTTATGAGGTTTATAATTAAAACAACTTTCTTTCTAATATTGAGGAATCCCCATTTCCCCCAAAAGATTTGGTGAATCTAATTGTACTCAACCATTAAACTCAGTGGAGAGAAGACTTAACTCCTAGCATAATAAATTTTTATCTAATGGGGGGAAGATTGCAATTAGTTATATCTATTCTTAAGTATCCCTATATTAACTAGTGCTCCCATATTGCATCACAAAGGAATCTCATGAAGGGTGTTAATAGGGCAATCATAAGTCATATTTAGGGAAATGTTAGAAGCATCACCAAAGTTCCAAGTTTGAAGTGATCATATTATGTATTCCTAAGCAATATGGTGGACTTAGTGTAGTCTCAACATATAAAATGTCTAACGTTTTAATGGATAAAAGATTATGGAGGATTTGTGTGAAAAAGGAAAACTTGTAGGTAAGGTGGATCCATACCTCCCATTTAAGGAATGAAAGCATTTGGACAATGAAGAGCAAGAAAGCACTTTCCTACACCTTTTAGAAATTATTGAAAATCATGATATTTATGTAGCCATAAGGAAAGCATAAAATTAGGAATGGAGAGTCAATTGACTTCTAGTTTGATAACTAACACATGCTCAATTTATTCTACCAACTTAGAGAAGTTTTATCCTTAAAATCCATAGTTTCCATAAATGCAATAATGTGGTGTATGATTAGGAATGGCAAATGGGACTAGCCTTTGCACTCATCTAGGGCATTTCAGAACATAATTCAACATAGGCTAGGTTATGCTTCTAATCTCTCTTCCCTTTAATTATATACAACATAAGCTAGGTTATGCTTCTAATCTCTCTTCCTTATATTATATACAATGGATGTAGACCAAAAAGAGGACCTTGACTACAACCTCATATAGGAAATTCTATTGGGAATATTAAATAGAAGCCTTGGGTGCAAGTTGGTATATGACTCTAATATTACACCTTCATATTCTTTCATTCTATGGGTAGCCATCTTTCAAAGATTTAGAACTAAAGACAAACTGAAGTTCCATATTGATGTTCTTAATTAAGTATAATTTAAAGCAAGAATCACATGAGGTTTTAGTCTTCACTTGTGCATTTTCCTAGATTCTTTGAAAACATCTACTAGCAATCCTTGGAATGAAATGGATAAGTAAAGGCTATAAGGATAAACTAATATGGGTAGAAAGAGAAAACTTTAAAGAGTAAAGGTGGAAAGAAGCTTTTTAGGTTAGCATTTGGTATGATCACTTACCACATTTGGAAAGAAAAAAAATAGTGAAATTCTTAAAAGTAATGTAGTGGATGTTGAATCAAGTCAAAGTAGACTCATCCTAAGGCTAGGCTAGTAGCTCTAGCAAGGAATCTTATCACTGAAATCTTTGTGGGATTCCACTCTATACTTTCCTTGTAACTTAATCCTCTGTAGTTCAATGTAGAGGTTTTTTTTATTATAATGTTAAAACATATAACTAAAAAACTAATATAACATAATAATTAAACTAATTATTAATTACTAATAATTTACAGTTTTTTTTCTAAAGTTATATGGTCCTACTGTGCCACATGACATACATTTCATCATTAACATTGCAATTAATTCCATCAAACTTTAACCTACTTAAGGTCTATTTTGAACATTTTGAAAACATTACGATTAAAATTGAACACTTTGCAATGTTAGGGTTCAAGTTATATTTATAACAAATGTTAGTGCTTAAGTTGCACTTTTAACCCAATAATGAACTTTTAAATTTAGATTATTATGCATCTACTACTATTTAAGGTTAAGTAATATTATAAAGTGTCAATAACATTGTGGTATTTTAGGGATGAGTATTCTTGTGGTTAAAACCTGAGCTCAATATCCAACTGACTTTGATTAGTGCAAGTGGTATCTAATTATAATGAAATTATAACTAATAAAATCTATAAAGTTTACATAAATATGAATTTGTTTCACTTTTCAGTTTCTACATCACCTCAAGCACCAATTTTGTTTGATTGAGTATACGAGCTTACATTTTGAGCTTCAGTTAAAATCAAGTTGTGTCATTATTAGTGATAACTAAAAGACTTCAAAACCTAGTTTTCTTGAACACTTATTGATTTGTGTCTTAATTGATAATTCTTCTACATTTTTGTTTTCCTTTTGCAAAGTAAAATGAATTAATGGAAATTCTTAAATAGGAGTACTAGAGGAATAATAAAGCAAACCTGACACTTAATACTAATCTATAGAAAATTGTAAGGGAAGAATAACAAAACTAATATCAAACTTGAGAAAAAGAACAAAAATTTTCTCCCTGATTCATCTAAATATGGTTTAAAACAAAAAAAAAGGTGCAAAAGCTTTTACAAAAAGTTACAAGGCATATATAAAATCAAATGAAATTTTAGCTTGTAGCCAAGCCTTCATTAGATTTTTTATTTTTTAAAAAATAAAATAATTATATTAATTAAGCTAATTTAAAAGGGAATAATATATAATGGTGATGCCCTTTGATGTGAAAGCAACAGACTAACTAAATAAGTTGGCTATATTAGTTCATGTCTGATACAATAATAGGAAAATCACAATTAATAATTAGTAATCTAGATCCTAGTTAGCCAAGCCTTCAATAACTTTGGTAACCAAAATTTTAACAAAAATGATTTCTTTGGTCAATCTAATAATCATTTGAAAGAATTCAAAATTTTCCGATTGATAATTCTCGAAGATTTTTAGGTTTTAATTTAAAACATTTTTAAAATTAAATTAAATTCATGAAATAACCTAAAAAAGAAATGCAAGGTGTCAGAAAAGAATAATAAAGAAATAAAAAATAATATAGTGAACACTTTGAACAATGTAAAAGAGCTAGATAGTTCCATAAGGAAGATAATAATTAATACAACCAAGATCCTTTCATTAAATTCAAAATCTAGATTGAGAAAACCAACTTGTCCTATATCTGCAGCAAATCAAGAGTTCAAATTAACAAGAGTAAGTATATTTATTGAAGTTGCTCTAATTAAGAACTTTAAGGATAAGGAGTCTAGTGCATATACAAAATTGTTAGTTGATTCTATTTCATGACTAAGATTTAAGGATAACATACAGAAGAGGCTATGAGTTTATCTGTCATGTTTCTAAGCCTTGGTTATCTTCATTAGGCATGTTCCATCTAGTATTAATGCCAATACTATCCTTTTTAAAAACCTTGTTAGCTATGATTACTTCTCTAATCCAATTCAAGGTTCTTTTAATGAATGTTAAACTATTTTGTGATTTCTTTTACAAAAATTTGAATTTTCTCTATTTACATAAAGTATATATGCCACAGTTGAGAGTAATCCTAAATACATATGTATCACCTTTGGTCTGGCTCTTATGGTTTCTAGCACATTCAATTATTCTTGTCATTAATAATTAAGTACAAGGCATTACACATGGCTTAGATATGAAGTTAAAATGTATATAAGAACTGACAATCAATCAAAAGATGATTGATTGACTCTAAAGTTGGATTAAAAAGCTATTAGCCTAAATTGAACTCCTGTTGATCCTATCCTTTGTCTTTAGCCTCATTTTGACAACTAACCATAAGATGAAGGAGGTTTTAGGTAGATTATATTTATACAAAACTAGTTCATTCCAGCTATCTTTTTTCATTTTTTATAATATCTAAACAATATTTATTTATACAGATTTTTTTTACTTACTCCTTAGTCAAATTATAGATATAAAGGTGTTAGACTTCATGTTGTCATTGGAAAGATTAACAATAATTAAAGAGAAACCTATGATGTTACATTTCCATTCCACTCCTAAAGTGATCTCTTTTACTTTAAAGTTATTTCGTATTGAATGGAGTTTTGTTATTTTGTTCAAGTAACCCAAGTTATTCTAATTGTCATACTAGAATCAATTATCATATCCATTAGTTACCATAGATTTTATTTCTTAATTATTGGATCTTTCGTCCTAAGCAACTTATTAAATGTCCAAAAGTTGTTATTCTTAATTTTCAAGTTCTAGAAACTTATGTCATTTAAATAATAGGAATGTATCCATTTGACAAATATAGATTATTTATTAATGAAAAGCCTCCATATATTCTTAAAGATGAGCATCTTGTTTATGTATTTGATAGAGATAAATCCAATACCTCTTTCCTACATTAGATAACATAGACAATAGAAAGAGCACTTTCATGATACATTCAATCATCATAATCAAGATACATTCAATCATCAACATTGATCACATTACATAAATGTCACCAACATTACAATAAGACAATATAAAAAGCATTTTCATGATAAATTACTTGCATTGACAATGTAAATGTTACCAACATTATAATAAGACAATAGAAAGAGCACTTTCATGATACATTTAATCATCATAATCAAGATTCATTCAACCATCAACATTAATCACATTAACAATATAAATATTACCAACATTATAATAAGATCATAGAAATAAAACTTTAAAAATGCCTTCAACCATTATAATCAAGATCTTCAAATCATTATCGTTAATTGCATTATGATTTTTCTCTTCATCACTATTATATTCAGTCAAAGTATCATCATTGTCATACAATTCATTCTCAATGTAGTCTTCATCCCTTTCTATGAAAAGATTGCCTTGTACTTAAGTTGCTTCTTGTATATTGGGATTGAAATCCCTCTCATGGAATGATGATATATCCTCATCTTCTATTTTAAGAGCTATATTATTCAGCTGCAATTCAATTCCTTAATATACTTCATCAACATCTTCGCCCATTGGACCATTTTTCCTTTAATAAAAATTAAAAAGATTTCGTTGTTGAACATTTTCATATCTTTCCAAGTACTGCCCAATACAGTGTCATTAAGATATAATACTTGTTTCACTTGATTTTTAATCACAAATGGGTTATTTTCATACTATGGTTTACTAGCATGGATGCTAGTAATATTTCTTTTCCCTTTTATTGTAATCCCTTTTTCACCAAGATTAAACCATTTGCACTTAAATAGAACAACATTTTCATCCTTAATGTAATGTAACAAAATTATTTTAGAGATATGAATGTAGAAGTGAATAAAATCATCCTTATGCTGTCTTTTAATAATAATCCCACAATTTTGGCTTCTAAGGTGACTGTCAAACTTTTTTTTATATGTGAAATCTAACTTAATTTATAGTGCAACCTGTATATATTTCTCCATGCATATAAGGCTCACATACTAAAGCATATAATGTTATTTTCATTTTTGACAATTTACAGTTATGTAACTGTATCATTTATATAAAAAAAATAACTAAAAGTTATTGTTGAAATCTCACTTACAATATTCATTTATTCATAATATTACACGAATAACTTATTTGTGTCCTAAACTATGATGGAAAGTTTATCTTATGACTTTTTTCAACATTAACCTTACTTTTGCTTCTAATCTCACCTTTGTGCTCTCTATTTAAAAAAGTAAATTGATGTAAGAAAAGTAGAGGTTATATGCTAAATTTTAATATGAAATCATGAGTGAGAAATAATATAAATACTCTATGTATGAATCGACTTTCTCACAATTGTTTAAAATATACCAATGTCCAATGTCAAGCTCATCTTTAGACAACTACATATATTTTCCTATTTTAAGTGGCCTTACTTTTTAGGAGAAAACTGATAAGTCACCACCATGACCAAAATCAAAGTTACATTCTTCTTTATTAAATCATGTCTCCAAGTTAATTCAGTACATAAAACAAAATATCAAGCATTCATTCAATATATAGGTCGTTATGATAGCCTCATTGAATGAGTTTGATGGTTACACATAAGAAAGGCTCATATACCCTTTAATACTCTATCTTGAAAATTTGCCATAAGCTGAAAAAATCATTTATAATCTACAAAATAGTTGTATGCATTCTAAAATTTTCACCTTCAATAACATCATAAGTTTCTAATCCAACCTCCTATACTTGTTTTAAATCATCTATTAGTGGTTATATTTATACATTGATATCCTTACTAGGAGTAATAGGTCTTGAAATAAGTAAAGATAATAAGAAATAAGGCTCTTTCATATATTTCCACAGGGTAAATTGTATGGAACAAGAGTTAATAGCCATATGCTGTAAGAAATACATGTATTACCAAATGGATTAAATCCATCATAGGCTAACCCAATTCGAACATTATGACAATCCTCAGCAAACCATGGAAACTTCCCATCAAAATCTATGGTTGTAAGAAATACACATGTTTCTTTTTATACAACCTCATATCTATAGTTGTTTTATTAACATAAAAAGCCTTTGTAGTCGTGGATTAATATAGAAGTATCTCAATATTTTATGTTTTATGTTTTATGTTTTATCCTTTTCCATCATCCACTTGTCACCTTACGTACCACAAATATGACATTTTTAAAGATCTTTAATGTCCTTCCAAAAGATAGTACAATCATATTTACAAATGTGTATTGATATCTATCATAATCCAAGGTCCCTTATTTTTTTGGCCAATTGGTAATGCATCATTAAGCAACTTAATCAACATGTCAACAGATTTGTTAATCCAACTATTATTACTTTCAAGTGCAACAACTTCACAACAAAAGATAGCTATGAGAAATTAGAGCATCTGGATATAATTCTTCTTGAGTTACTTTTAATAACTTCTCAAAAGATATCTTCTGTAATTCTACCAAATGTATTAAGAAAAGTATTCTCATTTATAGTCTCCATATAATTCCCCAAATCCTCTAACATTTCTTCAATCCAATAATCTATATCATCAGTAGTATCAATAACATCTACATCATTACTATTATCACCAACATCACCTATATCAACACTTCTACTATTACTTGATTTAAAACATTTTATGATAAATTTATCGAGTATATAATTTATCTATGCTTCAGGTTAGCAAGTGATTATATACCATATCTTAGACTTTCATTGTTAAATTTTAAACAATCTATGCATGGACAACAAATTTCATATTCCAAACCCATTTGATATTTTATTAATTTCATAAAAGTCTTCATCGTTCCAACTGTTGACTGGACCATTTCTGATGAGTCATCCAACTTTTATCCATGTAGCTATATAATAAGTAAGTTAGTCAATTTACTAAATCAAATTTAAGTTGCAAATAATCTAATGGTAAATGAAAATTGACATACCAATTTTGAATTCTAACAAAGAATGCAGTTGTTTGGTAGACTACGACAAACCCTGTAATAAGATATATGATAACATAATATTATAATAAGCATATGGTGAGAAACTCTATTCGATAAAAAACAAATATACTATGATGTATAAGAATAAGTGTATGATTCTATTCCCTAGTCATTCAATAAAATCACTCTTTATTCATTGCCTATCCTCACCTTTCTAGTCATTATTAGTAGACCAAAGTTTGGAGGATGTACTTAAATCATCCCAAGATAGCATTTTAAATTAACTTGTGGGGATATCTCCAAAACCTACAGGTACATTCATTTTTTTTAATCAAGAACGTGAAAGCCACTTCTAAATATTTCCTAAAATGTCAATATGATATATACATATCCAAAGTATGTTGTATATGCAAGATGTTGTGTTACGCTACTTAAATTTTAAACTGAAGAAGTTTTAAACTTATTTCTGACATTATTTTAGAAAGTTTTTAGTACTCCTTATACTTCTCAAGAATCTTACCAGACCTTTAATAAAAAACAAGAAATATAAACATCGTAAGAGCAAAGAGCATAAATATAATTTTTTAGAAGCACTCAAGATTCTTATTTATATCCTTAATTTGAGGCAATCGATAGAGCTAAAATCAAAATATCGAATCTTTTCATTTCTAATTTATTAAAATGGGGAAATTTTTGAAAAATTGACTTAGATAGATAGATTAAAGGTTGTATGAACTAGAAATGGGATCGACTAAAGAATTAAGGTAGAGCAGAGGAGAAGAATATAGATAGATTAATTAAGAACATATTTCCCCACCAAGACTTCCATCAGCCACTAGTTTTCATAGAATGAGGCAATGAACTTACAAGGGATCCCTATAAGTTTTTTGTACTGTGAAAAATCATTTGGCACTAAAAAATATTACAGAGGTAATCAAGTGAAGGTATTGATAACGTCTTATAAATGAAATTATAGTTCTTAAGTTAAGATCCATTTTTAAGAACTAAGAAGACAAATGCAAGTTACATTGATTGCACCAAGCTGATTGATGATGCCTTGTATTTATAAAATTACAAGAAGCAAAAAAAGAGTATACTATTTGCCACTCTAGTTAAATAAATTTGCACAAACGTAAGAAGTTAATGCATTTTTGAACAGTGATGGAACTTTATAGATTGTTATTCTACAAAAAGTCATACATACTATATCAAAGTATGAGAAACAAAATAGATTATTCCCATTTGATTATGCTATTATTGATTAAGCTTCATTTTTTCACTATTATAGATCCTGGGAAACAATATAAGCTCTTTCTAGGTCTCTATTCCATAAATATTTCTAAATGTTCCATTATAAAAAGAGATTAAAGACATTTAAATAAATCCTTTAGTTAATTTTATTATTATTTCTTGTAGGAGCTTTTATCACTATACTAAAGTCTAGTGCATGGTTCTCTTACCTTAGTATGGTTGCAACATTTCTCACAAAAAATCCACAAGATAGACTAAATGATAGAAGAAAATGGTCCATTGAATCACTAATGTTAGTCTCCTTTATGTTGATGGTTTATACCCTTAGGAAAGATTTTAATGGCTTATAAATAAATCATGCACAAACTAGCATAGTTAAATAGATAACTAAACTCTAAACTTTGATGCTAATAATTTAGAAAAGTATAGTGATTTTCAACCAACTTGTTGAAGTACAATTATGGTATTGCCAGTAGTAGAAGTAAATGCCTCAAATGGGAAGGTTTTGGAGTGCAATGTAGCAACCAATTGCAAGTCATCTCCTTTATCTACTAGACCTACCCAGCAAACAAAATTTACAAAAAGAAACTATACCACTGAGTGTATCGATATGATCAAATTGAACCTCAAACAGAAGTAACAAAATCAGCTAGGGATCTTAGTTTAAAGCCAAGTTCTTTAGCAGTGTCTATAGCATTTAGCCCATGAATGATCATACTTGTAACACCACTTCGGACATGACTAAATTTTGATTCTTGTTGCCATCATCTTTACCATTCCATAGTTCAAAAATTCTCTTTGAATTGGCATCAACCAATGGTCAATCATATAAATTAAGTTCATTAAAATCCAACAAATGCAATACATTGCACAAATTTAGTTAGGAATTAACCACAATTGCCAATGGGAGCAGTAGTCAAGTGAAACATGGTGCAAGCATGGAAAATGTGTACTTTATAGCAAGTGAATAAGTTGAAGTGAATGGGAGCAATAGTGAGAAATGGAGGTGGTTATATAGGACAAAAAAGGAAGCACATCAATCCATTATTTTCACCTACCAGAAGCCAATTAGTGCCTATCACAACTCTACATTAACCAATTGACTCAATCCTAACTTACATTAACCATGTATGAATTGAAAACATAATTACCTGGAGAAGAAGAACCCTTTTGAATAGGTTCGTCAATTAGTGGAGAAAACACAAGAATACTATAGTTCAACATAAAGATAGGATTCAGTACCTAAAACACAAAAACAGAAGAGGAATATAGCAAACATAGAAGACAAAGATGTTAGAGCCGTTAGAACACGAAGACAAATGAAGAACAAACAAAGAGAAGATTAATGTCTTCAAGTTATTAGCCTAGAGAAAACGACATCGTTTAACTAGAGAAAACAACGCCATTTTCATTATTTTTGTATTTTTCTTCTTTTCAGTACGAATATATTTTCATATCAAAAGGTTTTTAACCACGAAATATTTTTTGTAGCTAAAATAGAAGTGTGCTCCAAATTTTAGATACAAAAAATATTTCGTGGTAAAAAACCTTTTGCTACAAAATTAAATTCACAGGTAAAAATATCATCATATTGAACTAGCCATGAATATAAAAAATAGCCTATTTTAATCATAGCTAATAGTTTTAGAAAACCCGCAAAAAATTTTAAGTTGGAGGTACTTTTTCAATAAGTTATGATTTTGAAATTTTGTAGCTAAATTAGTAGCTTTTAGCTATGAATTTCAAATCATAGCAAAAAAAGTAGCCAAAACTCCTGTTATTTGTAGTGTTTGTTCTTATAACGAAAGTTTCTATTAATATATTCTTTCATTATTTATTTAACAATTTCATTAATATATTAGTTAAAAGGACTAAAATTTTCATTTTATACTATAAGTTACAATTGAAATTAATGTTTGCATTAGTGCTAAGTCCCAATTAAAGTTAAAATTATTTATTTTAATAGAATAATTGAACACTTTAAATTTTAAAAATCATGTTAGAAGTAAATGTTAACAATTTATTTCATATGTTTGTGTTTTAATGTATCACGTGGTTTCATGTACATAGTAGTATTCTACAACGAAGTACTTTAAACAGGTAACAGTTACAACCAACAAGTCACCTAACCTTCTTTCGGTCAAAACTCACCTGCACTTCAAGAATTGTTTTTCCTGTTAAGAGAGACGCTGTAGAGGTACCAACTTAGAAGAGATTTGCAAATTGTCAATCCAAGGCGTTCAGTTCCAGACTGTCATTTCCTCAGGTTTTATGGAAATAAATATTTCTGTTTACAAGTTGTGTAGATACTAATATAATTGAAACGATTCAACACCTCAACACCTTAAGGAAAAAAAAGCAAAATCATATGGAGGAGCCTATGCAGGAGATTAGAGAGCCTCTCTGTAAGTCTATCAATCATTCTCAATCTGGAACTCATATGCATAAACATTAAAAAGTCAATATCTTTCACGTCATTTCCTTGTAATTTTGCGCAGTGTCGAAGGGTGAGGAACACAAAGATGACTATAAGCTTCCATCATCATCGACAACACCAGAAGCTGGAATTATTCATGAAGATGAAGAGAATTCACCAGTTAGACAGGTTGCACTTACAGTGCCCACATCCGATGATACTTCTCTGCCCGTCCTCACTTTTAGAATGTGGGTGCTGGGAACGATCTCGTGTATTTTACTGTCGTTTCTCAATCAGTTCTTTTGGTACCGCACAGAACCTCTCTCAATTACGGCCATCTCTGCACAGATAGCTGTGGTGCCTCTCGGCCAACTCATGGCTTCCAAAATCACAGACCGCGTGTTCTTCAAAGGCACACGTTACGAGTTCACTTTGAATCCTGGACCTTTCAACGTGAAAGAGCACGTACTCATTACCATCTTTGCCAACTCTGGAGCTGGCAGTGTTTATGCCATTCATGTTGTGACTGTTGTGAAGGTGTTCTACAAGAAACACATCACATTCTTTGTCTCATTGATTGTTGTCCTCACAACCCAGGTTGGCTTATTTTTGTCTTGACTACAATATGATGGTTGTTTTCTTTCCCACTTCACTTTTATCTGCCTTTTCTGTGAGGAACTGATTGCCTAAATTCGTGCTGAACGATGGTTTTGAATGTTAGGTGATGGGTTTTGGGTGGGCTGGTATATTTCGGAGGTACCTGGTGGAACCAGCGGCTATGTGGTGGCCAGCAAATCTGGTCCAAGTTTCGCTGTTCAGGTTCTGTTTTTCCAAGTTATACTTATTATTTTTCTCCTTTCTTTTTTAAATTTCTAAGCGCTTTTATTTTATGGTCTGCTTGTAATCTTTTATTTTTTTTGCTGAAATACCAAATGTTTTGGTGGCCAAAATGTTGGTGATGAGCCTTTGACTTGTTGGTACGTCTTGGTCTTTGCTAATCAGTTTTCCGTGGTTAAGTTATGCATCCTTTTGGTCAACGCTTGCTTAACTCAAATTAAAAATAGACCCAATTATATAATTATCATTTAATTATCATTATTAAATAAGAAATTTTATTTTATTAAAATAATATATTTTATTAATAATGATAACCAAGAAATTGTTCGCATGTTTAATTTAACTGTTGTTTTATTTTTAAAAAATTAAATAAAGATTAATTTATTACATTTTATTTAAATAAAATTTGCTTGAACTTCTAAGGTCATTGGCAAAAGTTTGACTTTTTTCACTTATAGACATTTTTTAAGGAAAAAATTGATTGGTCACACTGGATTGAGTGTTATTTTACTCTTTATTTTGAGAATTTGTGTACGCTCATTGTCATTAACTTGGATGTTGTTCTTGGATGTTGTTTAACTTGGATGGACAGGGCTTTGCATGAGAAAGAAGAAAGGCGTAGAGGTGGTGTCACTAGAATCCAATTCTTCATTATCGCTTTTTTATGCAGCTTTGCCTACTATGTCTTCCCAGGCTACCTTTTCCAAATGCTAACTTCACTGTCTTGGATATGCTGGATTTTTCCTAAATCTGTCCTAGCCCAACAACTCGGTTCCGGCCTTTATGGTCTCGGAATCGCTGCTTTTGGGATTGATTGGTCCACTATATCCTCCTACCTTGGCAGCCCGTTAGCAAGCCCTTGGTTTGCCACAGCTAATGTTGCCGCAGGATTCATCTTTGTTATGTACATTTTGACTCCATTATGCTATTGGCTTGATGTTTTCAAGGCCAAAACATTCCCTATATTCTCTGATTCTCTCTTCACTTCATCCGGCCATAAATACAACATTTCGGCCATTATTAATTCTGATTTTCACCTTGACATTGCTGCTTATGATCGGGAAGGGCGTCTCTACCTTACCACATTCTTTGCGATGACTTACGGTGTAGGCTTTGCTGCACTTACTGCGACTATAGTCCATGTTGCTTTGTTTCACGGAAGGTAATTATGTCTAAAATTGGCCATGTGATTTTGGAGACACAAGTTAATTTGGTTTTTGTTAATTTTCAGGGAGATATGGGATCAAACGAAAGCTAGTTTTCACGAGAAAACAGTAGATGTACACACAAGGCTAATGCGGAAATATAAGCACGTACCAGAGTGGTGGTTTGTGTGCATTCTTTTGGCTAACATTGCAGTCACAACCTTTGCCTGTGAGTACTACAATGACCAGCTTCAATTACCATGGTGGGGTGTCTTATTAGCTTGTGGAATTGCCATTCTATTTACCCTTCCTATCGGCATTATCACTGCCATCACGAATCAGGTAAGTTATCTCTATTGCTCTTATAAAATCACATAGCTCTAGCTATTCCTTTCTTACTTGAAACAATGGTTTGCCAAGTTCAATGACACTAGCAACTGATAATTTATAAGTTTCTTTGATTTATTCTCTCTCTGTTATTTACTATTTACAGACGCCTGGCCTCAACATTATTACAGAGTACATAATTGGGTATATCTACCCAGGTTATCCAGTAGCAAACATGTGCTTCAAGGTGTATGGTTACATAAGTATGACACAGGCGGTCACTTTCTTGCAAGACTTTAAACTTGGTCACTATATGAAAATTCCTCCCAGGACAATGTTCATGGCACAGGTCAGTTTTACTTCCAGATTGTAATCTCTCTATACTTTATTTACGTTCATAATAACATTAGTGGTTGTTGAACTTGTGCTTAATTAGGTTGTGGGAACAGTCATAGCTTGTTTGACCTACTTGATCACTGCTTGGTGGCTGATGGAAACTATCCCTAATATCTGTGACACAACAGCCTCAAACAGTGTGTGGACTTGTCCAGCCGATACCGTTTTCTACGACGCTTCTGTTATCTGGGGTCTAATTGGACCACGAAGAATCTTCGGAGACCTAGGCTACTACGCAGCAGTGAATTGGTTCTTCCTAGGAGGAGCAATTGCACCAATCCTCGTATGGCTAGCTGCCAAGGCCTTTCCTCAACAAGAGTGGATTAGGCTCATTAACATGCCTGTATTGATAGGTGCAACAGGAAGTATGCCACCAGCTACTGCAGTTAACTACAGCACTTGGATCGTCATCGGTTTCCTCTCAGGTTATGTTGTGTATAGGTACAGACGAGATTTGTGGCAACGATATAATTATGTTCTGTCTGGTTCACTAGATGCCGGACTCGCCTTCATGGGCGTGCTAATCTATCTTTGCTTGGGATTAGAAAATATAAGTCTTAGCTGGTGGGGGAATGACCTTGATGGGTGTCCATTGGCTTCTTGCCCGACAGCCAAAGGAGTTTCTGTCACAGGCTGCCCTGTCTTCAGTTAGAGACACATAAAATTATGACTATAGATAGAATCATTTATTTCTTACCCTCATTTTCTATTAAGAGTATAGTTTAAGTGATATGATTCATACGAAAAGTGAAATATGTTGTGCAATTCCTTCTATGAAATTAAAATAACGAGGGGATGAAATTTAAGATTCGACAGTCTTTTTTACTGTTATAGTTTTTTTTAATGAAAATTAAACAAATTAATTGAAATAAACAGGAATTTAGAGGTGAGATGACTAGCATCCACTTATATAAGGAAACAAAATAAGTTAAGCAAGCAAAATTCCTCATAAGACAGCTATGATAATTACAAAAGCAGAGCCTAGCAACAACAATATATCCAGGAAACTCAAAGCTTTCATCTTCTTTATTTCTGCTTGTTTGAGGTTTCAATCCAACATTTTATTGAGCAAACCTTCCCTCACTAACTGAAGTCGTTATCTAACATATAACCAATTAGTTTATATATACTTTTAAAGAATTAGAGAAAGAATTGTACGAGTTCTTGATCATCCTTTAGCACCATAAATATGTTGAAAAACTGGATCGGGATCTAATTTCAACTATAGCAGAATAGTTATAATTTTTTTTGTATTTTAGTTTCCCGAAAACTAAAATCAATTTATTTCTATAAAATGATTAACATAAATTATAATAAAGTAGCATCTTAATTCGTATCTTATTTCAAAACTTGATCATTTTCTTGTTATATCATTCGAACCATTTTTGAAAATGGTTTGTCTCAACCACCGTAACCGCACAAATGTCTAACCTCTAACGGTATTCACAGAATATGTTGAGAGAACTCTGTAACTTTTACAGAAAGAATTAAGCAAGAAGTGTTAGCTTAATTAGAGTTTAAACTTATTTATAATAGGTTTTGGACGTTTTAGTAATTTAATGAAAATTAAATTCTAATTTCAATTAACCATTAATTAAAATTACAAATAACTCTAATTAAATATCAATTATACTCAAATAAGATCCAATATCTTATATCGATCCTTATTAATTAAATATCTCATATTTAATCATAAAGTTTTTCAAACTTTACAATCAAGTCTAACTTGATTAAAATAACTTGGCTCTCTTCAACTCATTCTATTTGTGAGATTGATATGTGCTTAATTGCTGATATATTTAATCCATTACACGTAGTGGTTAATGCCTCAAAATGCTTAAGACACTCACTTTAGTTTATGTTCGATTTTGGTTACAATTTGGAAGCTAATAACTAAAGTGAACCGAAAGCATTCTCTTTGAGCCAACTTCTCAAAATCCATATTCTATTATCTTCATGGAGCAAGAAGAGGAAAAAGATTATAAGAAGACAAAAATGAAAAATGAATGAAGAAAAAGGTTAGAGACTCACGGCCATACAATTAATTTGGCATGGCCGTGAGCATTAACGCACGACCATGTGAAATTGTCACAATCGTGAGCATTAACTCACGGTTGTACAAGGTGTCTCACGAATGTGTGTTGTGCCTAGATAAGTTTTTTAAAATACCTAGGCTATCATACTTACAAATATACAAGGTAGTTGTAGTAATTATCTAGGGTCATCTCTCTTGGAGGTGAAATTAGTCCACTTAAATTAGCCTTAAACAAAAACAAAAATAAAAATAGATGCAGTCCTAAATATTCTATCTTGATTTGTTGAGTAAAGACTTTAAAGAAAATAACAAAATAGATTGAAAAGTAAATGAAATCAATTAGAAGTAAAAGATAAATAGATTAATCGAAATAGAAGACTCTTGAGAATTAATTTCTTTATAATTATGGGAAAGAACATTGGACTGTAATTAAATGGATATTTGGGTATCTTTGTAGAACTTTTAGTATGTGTTTATGTTTTGGAGAATACAAGTAGATGTTAGTTGGTTACACAGATGTTGATATAGCTGGTAATGTTGATTCGATGAAGATTACTTTAGGACATTTGATCACTTTCTTAGGAGAGCAGCGTCATGGTAGTCGAGATTGCAAAAGTGTGTTACACTTTTTATCACTGAAATAGTTTATTACTACAACAAAAGCTTGTTATGGATAAAGAAATTTATGCAAGAACTTGTATTTCCAACAAAGCAAATATAAGTTATTTTTATAATAGCCAAAGTGTTATCCACCTTGTTAAGAATTCTACTTTTTATTTTTGGTCTAAACATATTAATATAAGTTATCACTAGATAAGAGATGTATTAGAGACCAAGTTGTTACAACTTAAGAAGGTTCACATTGATGACAACGGACAGATATGGTAACAAAGACTCTACTAAGGGAAAAACTTAGGATATGTTTGGTTCACAGAAATAGAAATTTTATTTCTGGTATATTCTTAAAATTTAAATAATTATTTATTTGGTTAGATAAAAATGTCAAAATATCTAAGGATTTTATTATTCTTAGGTATTATTAATAATAATAAGAAGAATAATAAAATTAATAAGTATAAGAAGAAAATTAATAATAATAATAAAGAATTTAATAATAAAAAATAAATATAATTATTAATAATAAGAAATTTAATAATAATAATAATAAATATAATAAATAATAATTAATGAATAATAATAATTAATTAATTAATAATAATATGGATAAGGATATTTTGATCTATTTGTTACTTATTTCTTTGCCATTCTAAGTTTATATTTTAAAATTAAACACTAACGTAGAAATTCTTTAACAATAAATCAAACAAAATAATACTAATTTTATTCTATTTATCGTCTTTTTTACTCTTAAAAATAATTATTCTATTCTTTAAGAGAGATTTGTTATTAAATTGCTGAGGTGGCAATCCCTCCCATGGGAGTGTGAGGGATGGATTTATTGTGTTGATGCGCAATGGGATCGTACCACATGTACACATAAAAATAAAAGTAGGGTGTGTGGGTGTTGATATCCAACTAGGAATTATACATTGGAAATTATGTTTGACGGGGAACCTCATATTTCTTGTATATGTGTACTATAAGAAAGATTTCCTCTCCTTCTCCTTTAGTGTGCAATTGTGGGTAATTCGTTAGTTTTGCGACAATAATTAAAAAATTGCTAAACGAGAAGTCTCATTTACCCCACTTTCTCATGGTGCATCGGCAATTGAAAATTAGTTACCAAAAATGTTTCGAGTATTCTTAATTAAGTGAAATCCGCTCATTTTTATCTTATTGTTACCAAAAATTAATTCTTTTAAAGAATTATTTTGAGATTGTGTAAGCCTCTAGTGGTGGTAGTAGGGAAAATAATTTGCATTACATATTATTTTGATATAGTGAAAGATTCGACTAATTTTTTACATTAAAAATTAATTGTTAGTTGTTGTGGTGTGTGATTTTATCTTTTATTTACGTGAAAACTATAATTGATTGTGTTTTGTCCTGGTAAATATTTGGAAATTTCAATTTAATTATTTCGTTACGAAATTAGCTTCTTGTCTTGTGTGTGTTTTCCCAACATAATAATATAGCTTTTGGTTTTAAAAGTGATGTAAAGCACGCACAAATAGAAAGTGATTTGGAAGAGGAATGAGGTAGTAGTTAAGACTTGGCAAATAACAACTCACATAAATATGTTTAGAATTAAGTATAACACTATCTTTTTCTTTCTTGTACGACAACAGTAGCTTAGGCTGATCAAGTCAAATTAAACATCTTCACGTTTTCCATCGTTGCTTTGTTATTACTCTCCAAGCTTCCCATGTCTTGCCTTTTCCCGTTTTACATATAGGATGCAAGATAGCCCGACTCTTTTCTTTCTATTCCCTATTGTTTGCCTTTCATTTCCCAGACCTTATGTAAAAACTGCTAGCTGTTATGACTATGCAAATTTACTTTCCAGTCTCAAATTATACAATATAATACACTAATTTTTCCATTCAATGGTCATGAAGAAAATAAAACATTGATAATAGAATATGCAGTAGTTAATGTACTTAAAGGAATGCGTACATTGTGAGATTTTTAAAAATTGAGCGACTAAACCATCTTTCCCAGATAACATATACCAAATATTCTTTATATTTGACTACTAAAAGTGACCAGATATCTCCTAGAGTTCACTACGAAGGAATACATACACCCAGCATCGGCTGCACACGCACACCAGTTTACTGTATGTAGCTTCCAGATAGAGAAAACCAATAATAGTGACTTCCATCATTCTGTGTAACAAGAAGTCAATTTTAACCGTCAACTGCCTCTATAACCAGCAGCGCCGCCTTCAACCCCCACTACATCCAAGTACCATGAATTGACCTCACTTTCTTATTGATTCCACAAGAGACAGCTTTGCAAAGAAGTAATAAGGAGAATTGTGTTGTCGCCAATCCCAAAATATATATATAGAGGCTTCACCCTGCCAAATCAGACAGTCAATGGCTCTGCTTCTACCTCCCTCTCTTTCATTGCCATCCAGTCTTGTGATTCTGCAATAGCAAATAAAATTAAAATAAGCAATGGAAAAAGTTGAAAACATACACAACTCAAAAACATATCCGCAAGCACAAGCTTCAGAAACAATCCAAGAAAAAGCTGTACAGTACATACAGACTCTCCAATCTTAAAAAATGCCATATATGCCGTAACCATATTGACATGAGTCTGTTAAAATCTCACAAGTTCAACCAATAAACATTAACTTACTTGATCTTTGTGTCTCGGCTATAATCATGAGCCTTCTCTGCAGCAGAAAAGCCACAAATAGGAAAATAGAGCACATCCCAAACATGACAACCATGGGAAATGCATCAACCTTCAAAAAGAAAGGTCCAGTTCAGCAATTTGGATAGGAACTAAGATAATATATATACCCATGGAGAGAACAGCACCAAAAAAGTTTTCTACAAACCTATTATATTGAAACACTACTCAAAATCATGGATATTAATCTGAGAGTGATGAGGAGAATGCTATTTATTTTAGAAGCTTACGTTGTACAAAACAACACACACAAAAATGTTGAGAGGAACACGGAAGAAATTCATGATGGTGCTTCTAGCTTCCTCAGGAATGTATTGGGACCTCATCTTCATGATTGATGGCCAGAATATACCAACACAGCTCTCGAAGGCACAGAAGCCACCAAGCTGAATACATCCAGAAAAGGATATGCTACCACCTTTCAATCCAGTAGATGCCATGAAAAACTGTTGAAAAAGACCAGTTTATATTTTTAATCAACGTCCTTTACGTAAAACAAAAGGATGAATCAAAGAATTCAGGTTTTACTACATACACTTGTTATAACAGGAAGCAGAAGAGAAGCCGCAGAAACTAGAAACACAATCTGCATATAGCTCTCAACTCTCAGGGATGCTCGAGCCATAAGTCGAGAGGCAATTGAGCTTCCCAACATCGAAGCCAACATGAATGTTGCAAAAATAAAACCATGAGGTATTTCCTCACCATTGGGGCTAAGAGCAGGAGTCCAGAGGAACACAAAGGTATACATCGATCCTTCAAACAGAGACTGTATAGCTCCCAGTAAAGCAATCTTTTCATCTGTTTCCACATGGAACATGACATCAATTAATGATTACCGAATAAGTGAAATGAATAACATAGAGAATATAGGCAAAGGCAACAAACACCAAGATGATAGTGACTCCTATTCACAACACTACACATTGGAATTTAAGGAACAATTTACTAAAAGGATAAAATGACCCATATAATGCCAGCAGATAGAAGACAGAATGAAAAGAAAAGCAATTGTATTTATCTTTTCTTCTTTTCTTTACAACAGTAAATCATATTGACAGCATGGTAACTAGAATAGATAACTCACAAAAGATAACAGTTTCTTCACATAAGAATCTCGTTGCCGGGTTCATAGCGAGAATAAAATGAAAGATAAGGAATTCACCTGAAGCAATTGCAACAGCAGCACCCTTGAATTGTGTGAGTAAGTCCTTGTTCTCTGAAGGGTCTCCATAATTTTCACCCCATGTGGACATTATGATTGCCATGCCAATTGCAAGAAAGCAGGCGGCAGCATCAAATGGAGCAACAGGTCCAAGTGCCAAGGTATCCACTAGTACATTACCGAACAAACCAGATATAATGGCAACTAAACCATTTCCAAGAAATATTGCCTTAGAAAATGTTACCGATAACCATTGAGGATCAAAACCCCTCTGCAAAAGTAGATGGTAATAAGATGACACATGGAATATTACAAAAGCCTTTTTTAAGTAAAATACACATATTACCTCAATTAAATTTAAAAGATTTACAGGTATGATTGTAGTTATTTAGATCAGGCAAACAAGTTAACTGAGATGGAAAACAAGTTTGATTGGATGTATGTCCAAAGTATTTACCACAATATCACAGTCAATAAGAATACCAAAACTAGGATTCAGGAAATCATATCCTTTACCTGTTAAGTGTGCATAACAAGTAATGTCTTGCACATGTGTAAAGATAAACATTCTACTGAAAAACATTCAAAGAAGAAAAGGGAGCATCAAATCCTACTTCGAACATCAGTTTACAGCATTTCAGTAAATAACCCACCTTAAAGTGCTCTGCCACGAGCCAAGATTCGAAGGCTGAAAAGAGCAGAGAAGTGGCAATGCCTCCCAGTACACGGCCCAACATCAAAACTTTATACTGACCAGAATGTTTAGTGATGCAGCTCAGTATATAAGTTATGCAGTAAGTAATACATGCTCTCTTCCGGCCCCTGATTGTAGCGCACTTAAGTCAGTCCTAAATTCCAACAGAAATATGTAATACATGAGCCAAAAATAATAACAAAAAGGTAGAATTTTACTGTTTATCAGCGAGAGACCCAACAATAGTTCCAAACAACATAGAGGATCCAAATCCAGCAATGAAGAGTTGACCGATATCTCCTTTATCATATCCATATTGACTGTACAAATAGTACACGTACGGACCCTGCAACCAATCCCCAGCTGTTTCCACAATTAAGATCAGGGAGTCCCATTAGTAGAAGCAGAAAAGCACGTTTACTCTAAGATTCATTATCAGTTAATGGATCCGCGTGCCACTTTGTGTAATCAAGTTATAGACTTAATTTCCATTACAGTTGGTATCCAACGCCAAACAAAGCGAGTGACAGCAATAGTATGCAAAGAAAACAGGACAAAAATCACAGATCCAAGCAAAATGAGACCATAAATCGTCAAGGAACAATCTTAAACATCGCAAACTGAAACAAAACCATGTTGGAAATGGAAATAGAGAAACACATTGCCACGAATATAATGAGAAATAACCAAAACCCAGAAGAGAGAATGACAAAATCGTCAAGGAACAATCTTAAAGATCGCAAACTGAAACAAAACCATGTTGGAAATGGGAATACAGAATCACATTGCCACGAATATAATGAGAAATAACAAAAACCCAGAAGAGAGAATGACAAAACAGGCAGATCTGAAGCGCACCCATCATGAGAGAGTAGACAACAAGGTAATTGTTTTTGAGAGCGTTGAAAGCCGATGAAGTATTGATGCGATCTCTGCTAGTTTTGGTGAATTCGAGCACGGCGACGACTGCCGCCAAGCCCCCGAAGACAAGAAAGTAGAAGATCTCCATTTGGGCTCTACAGTGATCGATCTGGGCACTCGTTCAATGTACGCAATCAAAGGGCATTAGAGGGAGATGTGAAGCTAAAATGACGAAAGAGAAGACAGGCAAAGGGAAGTAGTCATCCTAGACCCGAAAAGGAGCGACAACTATAAGTAGCAGTCGGTGACTGAGGATCTGTAAATGAGAGACACTTTTAAAAATTATCTTCTCGCAATTGGCTTGTTGCTTTTTCGAGTTTATCCCATTTTTTCAAAAACTGTCATATTTTAATTTTCTAGTTTTCAACTGCCTATGTATAGATTGAGTTATTTATTAATCTTCGTATATGTAAAATGATAATGAAATTTTAACTTGCAACAATAATACCATACTTAATCATTGGAGTTGATGATAATGATGGAGAGAGAGGTAGCATTACCAACTTACAAAGTTTTATGTACAAGTTCATAGGTTTGGAAGATATCAATGCATATGGGAATAAAAAATATTAGTTGATTATACATTATCATTGCATGAATTGTACATTGAAATCTAAATTTTGGAGATTACTCTATACCTTTCAAATATGTGAGGAATAAAAGTCATTTATTCCTTTTCTCAGTAAAATAATAAAATTAATTAAAATTAAATATATTTTAAATATAATTAATTAGAATGTATTAAATATAATTAATTAGAATAAATTAAAATTAAATGTAATTAATTATAATATATTAAATTTTACTAATTTTTATTTTTTCTTTCTGAGCAAAACAATATAATTAATTAAATATCATTATTTAAATATATTAAAATTGAATATATTAAATAAAAATTTACAATTTTTATTTTTTCTTTTTAGTAAAACAATATAATTAATTAGAATATATTAATATTAAATACAATTAATTAGAATATATTTATCAAGATTTTAAACAAATCAACCACAATTAATAATAAGTAATCATTCATTCGTCTTAATCAATCATCATAATTATAATGATTATATTCATTCTCATTCTTCACTATATTCATTATCATTTTTATTACCATTACCCTAAGTGAACCAACCGCCCTAAGTTTTGAAGGTGTTTATATCATATTGCTAGTTTTGGTGAAATGGTATACTTTGATAAATTGTTTCAAAAGAGGTTTCTACTTGTGTGTTTGGTTGCCATAAATAATGAATAATAAAATAACTTTTAAAATATTAATCAGTTAATTATATAACTAAAATTTTCACTTAATCTTACTCGTTATTTTAATCATTTATTTAAATTTTGAAGTATTATATATATATATATATATATTCAATATAATCATTAATAAATAGTATTCTCTAAATAAATAGTATATACAAAATTCCAAGATACGGATATTTGAATTTGTACATACCATTTTAATGAATCATCCACATTATAACTCTATGGAGGTAGGTTTATAAATATATAATGTTAATATTGGATGATACTTGGAGCAAATTATATGGTTTACTTTTTGACATATTTATAATTCTTAGAAATAAATTGTTTATAATAAAAGAGAGTAAGGAAAGAGATACAAAACTAATTCATAGAGGTTCATCAAAATAATCTTTAACTTATGTTTACTTCTAAATCTCCTTTAAGAATTTTCTATTTTCTTCCTTCAACAATATGTGAAAAAAAAGAAATATATGTACAAGTTGTCATGATAAGGAGAAATACTTATGATCATCTTGTTTTGGTACTAGTAAAGAGAAACTTTTAGAATCATTTTTCTTTGTCACGAGCAAAGCGGAACTCTTTATCTTTTTTTCAAGTTTAAAAGGAAACATCATAATGGTTATCTTGTCAATTTTCTAAATGCAATAATTCCCATAACCATATAGAGCTCAAAATCACTCCGTCTTAGTCATAGTAATAAACTATGGCCTAATATATGTTATACAATGCACACATACAATCTTAGTCTCTCAAGGCTTTTAACAACTATCTAGTATGTGGAAAGGTTTTCTTGCAACTCAATTATGATTTATTTATATTCCTAATTAACTTAAATAGTTGTTAGGAACACAAAATAGTTATTACAATAACTAGGATAAGATTGGCTAGATCGACTAGTTGAATCTTTTGGAAAAGGTATCAACTAACAAACACCCTTGTCAAACAAAATCCACAATTGTATGTTGAATTGTTCCAACCATCGAGTAGCCAATCATAACTTTTTATCTAGTCTTCATTAGTTGGCTCATTTGCTAACTAATGGAAAATGGATTCATTTTCAAATTTTTTGTCCTTATATCCGATAAAGCTACCAAAACCCTTTAACTAATTAAACCCATGTGAGGAACAATTTGAAAGTTAAAACTCCCAAGTCTTTTCAAAGACAAAAACATACCAGTTGGGTACAAACTTGATTCAAAACCATTTCAAAAGCTCTCCAAAATTTCTTCAAGGATAAATTTCTTTAAAGTTCAAAATAAATATCCTTTTGATTATGAAAGGACTTATTCATTATGTCATAGATGTAAATGATCATATAATGATTGAGCCCCTAATTTATTTAAATGATCAAGATAGGATTAGTAAGATTCCCTTGATTATTTTATATGGAAAGGCTTCAACATTTCTTATTCATGGTATATTTTACCTAAATTTCCTTGAAAATCATCTTGAATTGAATATATACTTCCCTTTTTATTTTCTTCATAATTTGATTTCTTAATTGATTCAATCTACCCTTTTGCTAAAATTTTCCTTCCATACAACTTTATATTTGACTTTATGCTTAAATCTTTGACCTAATGCATAAGTAGGAGAGTATTTAGACAATTTCCATCAACATAAGATATCCTAGACATTATAGCAAAACTTACAAATAAGGGAGTGGATAAAAACTTTAATTAGACATAAAATTGGTAATAAACAAGACACTTTTTCTAGTTCAATTAATGGCACAAATTATGCCCTTTATAAAAACTTCATTCTTGTAATTCCTTAAAGTCACTCATCCTACAAAGGATAGAGCTTTTTGAGCTGATCAAAGAAAACTCCTGGACCTAGCCATTTCACTCCTACAGAGGAACTAGAGACATCCTTAATAGCATGCCTACATTTGCATTAAACTCCTCAGTGCCTGATACCATTATATAGACAACAAATAAATCAATGTGCTTTAGTCTCTAATCTTGTAGGAGGAAACTACTAAAAGCCTAAAATCCCACTATTAAGCCTTGGCATAAATTGGTTTGGGATATGAACATTTTACGTGCACACTCATTCACCCTATGGTTAGCAATTATGGGTAGAATAAGAACCACAGATTCTTTTAAATTCAATATCTCTAACATTAATTGTGAACTAAGTAGGAGTACCAATGAAAGCCTCAATCACCTCTTTTTTGGTTGTAACTTCTCACAATGGATCTAAAACAAAATGCTTGCACACCATGGAGTAAGTTGCACTTAAATGGATGGAATGGATAGTTCACTGGCCCAACAAACTAAAACTAAAAAAATAGATATCAAGCTATTTAGAAGTTGTCTTAAAGCTACAATGTACTACATTTGGAAGAAAGAAACAATAAAAGAGAGCCTCTGGGAGATAAAGTTACACAATACCTGGTGGTGTCAAGTAACTAGTAGAGCGTGAGCTCTAAGAAAACTCTTGCAAGAATCGTTCATAATGGATTTCAATGGGTGATTTATCTATGTTAGTTTATCCTTCAAAGCACATTAGGCATGCAGTTAGAAAAAAATCATTAAGGGATAATTACTACCTACGTTGGACGTTACTAAGAGCCTTCATAGATAAAAAAGCTTACTTTTGCATTCTTAAGTAACATATTCCTAATATTTTCAAAACATGGAGTGGTCTAAAAGCACATAAATTATCATAATATAGCCAGGTAGAGTTTCCATTTCCAATATGGTTCTTAATTTATATTTGCTTTCAAGTTCTTTGTTTGAGAATTAAATTCATAATATAGGAAATTTCTGTTATACATTTGAAGTTCCAAAAATGTTTACTTTTAATGTAGTGCTTATACACCCACTTCAATTATAGGGAATGCTTGTCTTATAGGAGCCTCTGAATTCTTTTAGCTAGCATAGTTTTGGTAACTATTATAATGGAATGTAATCCTAAACCATCTTCCTTTTTTGGTAAATGGATTAATCACGATCTAGCTTTTGCATAGGCCTTCTTGTATGCATGTCCATTAAAAAAAATTCCTTAAAAACTTGTTAATGTCTTTATAAATCCTCCTAGGTAGTATGTGTTAGAGTAGTGCCCTAAAGGCAATCGCCTTTAGCGCCTTTTGTACAAAGTTGTGTACATACTTTATGAATAAATAAAGAAAGACATATTTCATTAATTTGGTGTTCATTATTTGATATTGATCTATAAGCAAATTAATGAAGTCCATGATATATGACATAGCATGAAGGAAATTATGATGTGATCATA